>BLKM01010615.1:864600-1167637 GCA_013340265.1 Coptotermes formosanus
GCCGCTTCTCGTGACTGTGTCTGGTGTTTTCCCCACGCCCAATCCCCTCATTTCCCCCCCCCCCCCCCCCCCCCCCCCCGATGTGAATTTCTTTACCCCATTGAAGTTCCGTCAACTCGTGTCAAGTTAACCATGTCGGTATGTCTGGTGGTAAGGTTAGGAACGCGTGAAAGTATATGTCTTTACATCATTGTGATTCAGTGTTTTTGTCAGGTGAACAGTGGATTGAAGAGGATGTAGAAGGAAGGAGTGATGGCTTAATTTATGGTATTATGCTGGAATTTGCTGGCAGAAACTGAAGAAAGCCATGATAAACCTCAGGCATGTTAACTAGTCTTCAGGCCAACATCTGAACCGAGGGACGTCCTAATACATAGCACGAGCGTTGTTCAATCAGTGGCAGCTTTTTTCTTTTCTTAACAAAAAAGAAGGAAGGTACCTTTTATTTTGTAGGGAATTTCACTAGGAATGGCACACAAAAAAGTCACATTAACAAATTTCACGCAGCGGAGCCCTCGAGAAGCTGAGAGATCCTTAGTTTATCAAGAAATTCCGTGCTTGTTATTGAATCCAAAGGTTTATTACTGTGTATACAAGAGCCTACCACATGTTCCTGTTCTGAGCCATATTATTCCAGTTCATCCCATCCCATCCCATCTATGCCTGCATAGTTCTTCCAAGTAGTCTCCTTCCTTGAAGTTTCCCCACCATAACCTTGTATGCATTTCTCTTCTTTCGCACAGTCTTCATATGTGCCACATGCCTTACCCATCTTATCCTCCATGATTTGATAATGTGAATAATATTTAGTGAATAGTACTAAATATGAAGCTCCTCATTATGCATTTTTCTCGAGTCTCCTGATACTTTCTCCCACATGGCCCCCAAACATCTTCCCCATTCACCTGTTCTTGAACACCCTTAGGCTATGAGAGGCTCGGTTTCATACACATACATAACAGGCAGATTTATTGTTCTTCATATTTAAACTCTGTATTCTTAAATGTATGGCAAGACAGAAGATTTTGGACCAAATGGTAGCAGACATTACTTCCACTTAATCTGCCCATAATTGCTTTGTGCATGCAATTTTGATTTCTTAGTGCTGTTCCAAAATATTTTAACTTCACACATTTTCAAAATATTTATTATGTATCTTTATGTTGTAATTTTTCGTGCATTCTGTTCACGAGGTATGAAAATATTCTTATTCCCTACATACCATGCAGCTTTAAACAATATATAACACTTTTGGGTTCCAAACTGCTTTGCACTATAACATTTTTATTGTTATTTTATATGCCTTTTTATGTTGTTATGCGTCATCTTCAGTGTTTACTCAGGTTATCCCACATTGCTGTTGTACACTGTTCCAGCCTGCAGTTATAATGCATGTGCAAGTGTGTTGTTTGTGCAGTATCTGGCAGGTTGTGTCTGCGTGGGTACGGTCTTCGTCAGCTTTCTGTGTGGGGTTGCTTTAGGTTCTTGATGTTTGTTTTCTGTCATGTCGTGTTTTGTTTTGTTGTATTGTTTGTGGTGCAGACTGTAATGCCTAGGGGTTTATCATGGTGGTTTGATTGCATTCTTTACGGTATTATTTTCTGGGTTTCTCTGTTGATGTCTTTGGTTCTGCTTTTATTATTTGGCTGTTTCTTTGGTCATATGCTTTTCATTTTCCTGTGGTTTGTTCTGTTCCACTGATGGCAGCATGGACTGTTTTGCTTCTTGTTTGTGTTGTTCCTGTTTGTCAGCTGCGAGGTTGAACAATGTGTTGGGGATTGTAGTATTTTGGTTGTTGAGGCCAGCACCCTCACCAAGCAAAATACTACTTGACCCTGCAGATGAAGGCATTACAGACCTATGAAACCTGGGGAACCACTCACTCATTCACTCAGCATCACATCCCAGAAGACTCAAGTCCTCAAGAATATCTCTGATTTGTGATGAATGCTACATTTGTGTATTACATGCTTCCTGTTGCAAACAGTACTCCTGTAAGCCTGTTGCATGCCACTGCAAGCCAGGATTGGGTGTTTTTTCAAGTCCAGTTTATGTGAAAGGGAAAAACAAAGCATTAGGAAGAAAATGTTTTTGGATGGACAAAACCATACAGTGTGCCTTATTTTAAGATTGTCAGTGTTATGGCAGATTGAGCCTTATGGTATGTAGCAATACAGCAGCTGTGCAGTATAAAAGTACAGTAAAACTTGTTTAAGAAGTCCCTGGTTAAGAAAATTTCCAGCCTAAGAAGTCAGGATAAAAAAGCACCAAAATTCTCCCATTTGATTAACATTACATGTTGCCCTTTTAATACATCCCCACATCAGAAAATTTCCCACGTAAGAAGTAACAAATTTGATGATGAAACAATTTTTTTTATCCTTTTAATACATTTTCTGTTTCAAAATCTTAAAGAATTTCCCCAAGTTTCCATTCGTTCCGTTTCTAAAATGCAGCATTCGAATGGTGTGGTCAGTTCATAGAGGTTAATCTCCCAGGTCATTTCCCAGATGTTTCACACAGTGGAATGGTGCGACCTCACGGTCGATGCGGGGATGTTGTATTTCTTCCGCGATGCACAGACTGTAGTCAGTCCCCACTACTCGGTCTCCCATGACAACCGAAAAATTGCATCGGGCTGACCTGCATAAGCCTGCATTTGGCAACGGCTGGCATGTAGCAGCTCACTTGCTGCTTCAGCTGCCTGGGACTTGGAGGAAACAAAGGCAACCAATAACATTTGAAGAAGTTTAGGCATGCGCTAGTCGAAGTGACACGGTGTTCCACATTGTTGGAGGGACAGCGGTTTCACGCGAGATAAGTGAGTGGTCAATTGTGACAACTTGTTTAAACGTAATTTATCAGCAGTAATAAAAAATGTGTCATGGTGTAGTGTGATTATGAAACATTTGTGGTGACTGTGTGCAGATAAATTACATCAGCAATTCCGGAAAATAAATTCAAGACACTGCAGATTTAGTGAAAGTAACTGGAACTACTGACCACCCCTTATGGTCTACCTAAAAGCAAACCTATGGAATCTGAAGATGTATACTGCTACTGTTTTTGAAAAAAACAGCAAAAATCCATGCTTGAAAAATATTTCAAGGAAAAATAAACATCTGGAATGAAAAGTGAACTTGTGAACGAAAAGTCAGTAACGGTATACGTAAAGGTGTAAATAAAACTGTGAATGAAAGGTTACAGACAAAATGGTTAAATGGTCAGATACAAGTGAGAATGTGTTAAGATAGCTGGAAATTATACAAATTCAGCATACATTGTGATAAGTTCACAAAAAAATTTAAAAAATTGAACTTTTCGATCTTACCCTTTTAAGAAATATCCCGCTTAAGAAGTCAGATTTTCTTGGAATTTTCAAAAAGTCTTAACAGGGGTTTACTGTACTTTCAGATCACACAGTTGTATTTTACTTCGTGGTTTATCTAATAATGCTGTCAGTAGTGAAAACTATGTAATATTGATGACAAGATGATCGGTGAACAACGAATTGCATAGGATATGGCATGAAATGATAACCAGTTTGAGGCACTATCTTGACAGTGGCCATGAGGCACTGTCACAATAGTCTCCAGGCTGAGATTTGAACCTGGGACTTCTGGAATATATAGCAATGGTCGTAATTATTTGACCACATAATAACATAGCTGATTACATTAAAATTGCTCATTTGTACAGAGCAGTACATAAAAAATTGTACCTAAATCAATGATTTGTAATGTCTTGAGACAACAGTGTAACACGATGGCATAATATGCTTTAGGAAAATTTATGTAACAGAAATATTTAAGTTACAAAAATAAGTTGCATGTAAGTTAGTTGGATTCTTTCGTGTCTGGCAGCATAACTCAAATACAGAAGAATATATACAGGCTCATTAATTTATCTCATAGCTATTGGTTGCCATTTTCTGTTGGCTCATTTATCACTGATCTGATGTTAGACATGCCCAGCACGGCAGCAGCAGGAAATGACAAACAACAGTTGTCAGAAAAAATATGGATCCAGCATCACACTACATTCAGATACACGTGTTGTATGTAGAAGCTTTATGCGAGTGATTTGGCAATGCAGCAGTTCAACAGAGCAGTATGTGTCACGTGTAGAAGCTATATGTGAGTGACTTAAGCCTGAAATTGGTGGGTGCGAAGAGTGTAACTTTTTGTGATATTCAGGAACCAAAAATCTGAGATGTGTTGCTCTTTAAGACAAATAGCAGGAAGGAATAAAATCTTACCTGGCACTAACTGGCAACTATAAGCAGTGCATTTCACAATATTTTCTTAAAAACACACCCAGTGTCCTGTACATTTTAAAACATACAGTGCAGTAATCTTCATGTAAATTTGTGAGCGAGGTGTCACAACAAAAAGATACCAAACTTTTACGAGTCAGAAATTTTGAATTTTTTCACTTATAACCAATTGTACAGTTCTCTAAATTTGCATTACAATCACTTTTTCTTCAGTATAAAATAACACTGGACAGATAACTGTAAATCTTTTTAATCACAGAACCTCATTACAACACCTCAAGTGTGATTTTGGTTCATTCACTCAAAATTCCATTTTATAGTTAGTTGTTTTTGTATTAACACTTTTGCCCTTCCATCTTTTCTTTCCTTCAGACACATCTTTAGCACTAATCTGACACCACTAGCACTGATGTGTGCTACATATCCATTCTTACACACATTTGTAAAAAGTGAGTGAATGCACCTTTTCAAAACCAACTCTCAGCTTCTGCCAGCAAACTGTGTTTACTGTTCAGCATGCTCAGAGCACTAACAATGTGCTAATAAACAAATTTGTGGTCATGAGTGCCAATGTTGCAACTTGTATTCAGTATATTTGAGGATGACAATAAGTTATATTTTTGGTACTACAGTATTTGTACTAAGGAATTTTCATTGTAAATTACAATATTCTATTACGCTTGACAACTTACTACATGTCCATGCAGTACAGCTTACAGCATGGCTACATAGTGCCTGATAGTGCCACCCACTCTGCAGTACTGAGTCTTGCAAGTCCCACTTTAATGTGGCACTGTGCACTGTACAGAGAACAACTCCTCATTAAAAGAATCTCTGTGCATAAGATCAGTCATCACATATTCAAGACAGTTCATGAAGCACAAGACTTGGAATTTCTTCTCCAACAGTAGCAATACCTGGTATAGTTATCACATTATCAGAATTTATAATTACAATACTAGAAGCTTTCTCTTCTGGTGTGTGTTCATTTTCAAAATGGTGGTCCAAGTCTTCTTTCAGCTCATACATTTGGCCACACAATGGACAGTTATAAACAGTCGAACTTTCCCCTTCGGTAAGCAGCACAACAGACTTTGCACGTTTTCCATGAGTCTTCTCGTGTTTACTGCAATCTCCTTTCTGTCTAAAGGCACGTCCACAAAGACGACAAGCATAGGGACGCTCATCTGTATGAGTGCGAATGTGCGTGTCCAGTGTGTCACGTCTTCGAAAACCTCTTCCACAGTGCATGCAACGATATGGGCGCTCATCAGAGTGGACAACCTTCAATCAAATTCAACAAATTACCAATCACGTGTAGCATAAAATACTGCATCTTAGAAATGGCTTACAGTGCAGTAAAATATTGATGCAATTTCAAACATTTGTTTGCTAGAGTAAAATTAAGTGATAATGGGAAAAAGAGACTTGCAGCCGAAAGTGATAAGTTTAATTTTTGAGGATTTGAATTGGGTCAGTGGTTCATACATTTCAGAGGAATGTACTGCCTTCACTGTCGAGGGTCAAGTGGACCAAGAGCGGAAACATCAGAAACCACTCACGCCATGATGCAGCATCATATCCCATAAGATCAGAATCCACAGTTACACAGCTGTGAAAACTTCAAAACTTGCAAAGCAGTTTTTTTTTACACATGTTTATGAATTTTTCAGTAATGTAAGTTCACACATGACCACATTTAAAATACCCACTATCAAACAAGTACGTGAGATAAAACAATATAACAAGGTACAATTCATACAAGTATGTAATTTAAGTGTACCTTGTTGGTGTTTGATTAAAGTGGGCTACATGGTATTACAAAACTAATGAAGATATGGATTATAGTCTTTTGGTCATATCCCCATTAAGACCACTATCCAGTTAATCACAACATGATTCATGTAGATTAATGGATAATAAGTGATGTTTTAATTCTGTAGTAATATGCTCCAAATAGATTGGTGTTTGACATACCTTGTGCTGATTAAGAGTTGCACGACATCGAAATGCCATCTCACACTGATCACATTGATAGGGTTTCTCCCCTGTGTGTATTCTTTCATGTACAATCAATCCAACGCGAGACTGGAAAGCTCCAGGACACATGCTGCATGTGAAGGGTTTCTCACCTGTGTGTGTCCGCAGATGATATTCAAGTGTATTCTTCTTGCTTAAAACCTGCAATGCATATGTCCTAACAGCTACATTTCAATCCAAGCCCCTTCTCTGGTTAGTACAATGATAGAATTGAGTCTCTAAAAGCCAACAAAATATACAGGTTATAGTGGTAGTGAAAACAAAAGGCATTTTAGAGCATGAAACTGACATATTCTAGATAATTTTTACCTCCACAGCTTGTATATTACTGTATGTCTTGATTAGTTAAGATATATTTATTTATGTAAATTTTGGTACTGCCCGTCAAATTTCAGTTGATCTCACTGGGACAGCCTTACAAGCTGAAACATGTTGGACAAAGACAGATGTTGTTGTTATTCCACAATTGTTGATTCATGCCAGAAGTGTAACATTAGACATAATACTCATGTAAGCCAACTATGAAATTCACCTTCTACCTCCCGCTTCCTAGACTTGCAGCTTACACACAGGGACAGCAGTTTATCTTCTCCTTTGTATATAAGGTATATGAACATTTTGTAACACCTGTGACAAACCCAGAAAGCATTGTGGATGGAAGGACATATATAGAGTAACATAACATCTCAGTGTTTGGGATTGCAATGTTTCATGATCACCTATTTTAATGCCAGCATTTTGGCCTTTTCTGACTGGATCTGACAAATCCAAATCAGCATCAGACCACATGGTCAACAAGTCAGTTTCTCCTACTCTACTGCTATTGTGCAGAGCCATGTCAGCTCAGTCAAGTCTGCCTTTCATTAAGTGAGGCTGACTGCTGTAATTCTTTATGGAACGAGACACTCCTGCAATCATTTAATGCATTTTATACTTCCAAAAAGTGTTTGCATTTTATTAAAAATAAACTCCCATGCTTTTATGCTTTTTGAGGTTATGATGGATTTTTATGACTAGCATTCTTTAACTTATCTGGAACAAGCAGGCATTTTACACTGAAAATGGATTCCTGTGTTTGTGATTTTGATGTGTGACGGTTTTATTAGTTCTAATTAATCGTCAAAATTGCGATTATATATGAAATTCCCTTGAGAAATTTATTTTAAATATTTAAAGGAAATGAAATGACTTCAGCAACAAAAGATTCTTAACTTTATGTGACTTAATATCTAAATCCAATATAAGCTACCTTCCCACATATGTGGCATGGAAAGCTGTTGTCTGTGTGCAGGGCAACATGAACTTCCAATCGTTGCTGTGTTGGCAGAGTTCTGTAACATATTGGACACTTGTAACGTGAAGTAGTTGCTGCATCTGATGCCTCTTCTTCGTTTGCTTCCCCCTCCTCATCTTCCTCTTCCTCCTGTCTAGCTGGAAGTGGCTTCACACCCAACAGTTCTTCCCTGCTGTGGTTCCTAAGGCATAATTACAACCAGTCATGCAATATGTGCTACAAGTAATGAGTAACAGAACTAACAAACTAACTCCATGGAGCAGAGTCCTCAGTTAGCTTGAAAGTTCCCTGCATTTTATAGAACCCCAAGGTTCATTGCCATGGTCACGAGAGCCCACCACCTGTCCCCTATCCTGAGCCAGATCAAGCCAGTCCATGCCCCCCCCCCCCCAAATCCTGTATCTTTCAGACCCATTTTAATATTATCCCATCTATGCATAGGTCTTCCAAGTGGCCTCCTTCCTCAAGGTTTCCCCCCCTCCCCATATATGTGTCACATGCCATCCTCATCTCACTGTCTTTGATTTTATCACCCCAGTATTTTTTTAAGCACACAACATGAAGCTCTGCAGTCCCCTATTCCTTCCTGCCTCTGAGGCCCAAATGCACATAAAACAGGTAAAATCATAGTTCTATATATCTGAGTACTGATACTTGAAATCAGATTTTCCAGCTGTTGGTGCCTGTCAGTATACAAAGACAGTCTGACTTAATTATGCAGTTCAGTCTATATTATCCTAGTTAGATTTTATTCATCTAAAAATGCTGATAGTCTAATGTCCAAATCAGTTTTCCCTCCAGAGTGAACATTAAACAGGGACTGCGCAGCACTTGAGTATCCTGAAATGGTTTCTCGCTGGTTAATACTGATAATCTGTTGGTCTTGATTAGTAAACATTCTACAAAATTCATAATTCATATAAATAACTATTACAGATATTTATTACTGTACTTAATGTGCAATATCATATAAAATGTTTGAAAGTTATTTTGTATACATAAAAGTCTGAAGTGAGGAATATTAACCTTTCCAGTATATTAACTGAGTGGCTGGCAACACTGTGCTCAGATGTGTATTCAAGTCACAGGTGGACGTGGACAGTGTTTCTAATATGTTTGATTATTAAATAACTTCTGGTTTGAAGTTACTGTGAATTTTTTCATTAGAAACTCTCACTTCACATCCGTTTGGAACAACTTGGCTCTCACTGGATGCAGTTGTGTGAAATTTTATGCTGGGTAGTTTTCGCTAAGATCTGTTGAGAAAATTACAGTTTGTTTAAAACTGGACAAAAGTAACAGACACTTTACATGAAAACCAACGCACTTTTATGACTGCTTTGGTTATTAATGTTACCATGGTTGCCCTGTTGCGTCCCAGGCTACCTTGGTTGCTACAGTTACGCAAATGTGTCACAAGTATTTTGCTCTGTGGACATTTCCTGTGTTTTACTATTTGAATTTTATTGCTTAGAACTGTAAATCTGATTCAGACACAGTTATATGCAAGAGCAGACTTATATCTGCTGCTGTACAAACTGGTGTACCAACATAATCTCTTCAGGCAGTAACTGGATTACCCACCTTCGATGAAGTATGAGTTCCCCTCTATTTGAGAATGTCTCAAGGCACACCCTGCATGTAAATCCTTGCTCCATTCTGTGCCGTTTAATGTGTGCCACTAGGTTGCTTTGGCGATTAAAACTGTGGTCACAAAGGGGACACTTGTACTGGCCCAAGTGTACACGTGAGTGCTGCACCAACTGTACCCAGCTGCTGTACATTTTCCCACAGATGGCACACTGAAACTTCTTTTCCTCCGTCGGCTTTAGCTGCTTATCATTCAGGTTCTTCCTACGTAACATCAGACAAGTCTAGTCAGCGTGCTAAAAGATTTTGTACCTTTTACTGCGGGAAACTTGCTAGATACTCACTGATCTGTAGTCGTATTTCTAACAAAACAGATCCCAAATTTGGTAACTCAGTGAGTTTGACTTGCAGGGGAAGTGACATGCCAGACAATTACGCCACAACTCTTTTTGACTCTTTGGATTTCTGAAGTAGTCTTAGCCCCATATTTATCGTATATATAGGGTCACTGTTTTGCCTTAAAAATGTTGGTTGCCCCTTCCTGTCATTCAATTTATTGTACAAAAGTAGGTCACACATACAACATAGCAACAGGATGGACAAATAACAGTTGTCTGATAACAGAAAACCCTGGTATTACAGCAAAGTAAGGCCTATTTACCTTCTTTCGCTCTCAGAGGATGTAGGTATTCACATTATCCTATGGATGACATTACTTGTTAAACAGTGTAAATGAGTCATTCAATAACACAGTTATATAAAAGTCACGCTGATGTATGCTTGTGTGGAAAATTTGAAGTAAGACTCTCTGCTCCAACTTTAGTGGGGATTACACTACTTTAAATGTGGTTATCAGATCATATACTGTGCCAGTTACAAGACATGATGCAGTAATGGAGGCTAGCTTTAGGAGCACAATAGTGGTCATTGTAAGAATATGTGGATTTTTTTTAGCTAAATGTAATGTGATTAACTTAAAACTATGCAGTTTGGGCATACCACCTATTTGTGTGAATTTCAGGTACCTAAATATTTGCACGTTGATAGAGTTATGATGTGTTAGTTATTGGCAAGCTGGCATGGACATTAACTGACAAATCTAAAGCCAAATTAAGTTTCACTCTCAGTACAATTCTGTAAGCAATGACTATTAAAATTCACTGTTACAACTGATATAGTGCAAAAGAAATTGTCATGAAGGCATTTTCATTATAGAGTTAACCAACTCAAGGACTTTAAATCCACTTAAGTTAATAGTTACACCATCGGTCTCCAACCTGTGGCCCACCAGGCTGTATTATGCCGCCTATGGCCATATTTTTAAACTGTACACATGCTATTAACAATTACACAATACTTTAGGTGGTAAGGTATACCATTTAGTGTTATTTTTCCATGTGTGGCCAGCGAACAAGCCCCCAGTTATGAGTGTGGTCCTTTGCCATAAAACGGGAGGAGGCCCACGGTTTACACAGTTTTAGACTGACAAAATTCTGCGGCATGTGTGCAAATTCTGACCAGGGCATGGACACTTCTGTGCATTATTCAGCACAATCTCATTTGCACAATCCTCCAGCTTGGCATTTGTACCATGGGGATAGACCCTCCATGCAGATACACACAACTAACTGACCCTGGGAACTTACTCTAGAATTGAGTGTACTCAGGGGAAATGGGGAAATCCAGGCAGACAAAAAGTATTACATGATATAGGGTGTCTCTTTTATTGTGTCCCTGAGTACGGCAGCTTTATCACATAGGAAGCCTGTATCCAGTGGCATATCTGACAACAGCTGCCATGCGGGGACTTAATAAAACAGACATTCTGCTGTACATTTGTAAGCACCTGTAACAGTGACATGTTCCATATAATTAGCTCCTGTATGTGACAGGAATGAGAAGTGCTTGTTACACTACTCTTCTGAATGTGCCCACTAAGGCTATGCCAACAATACCTGCTCTGTTCCTTATGAGTAGATCTCTGGTGCTCCTGTAGTGCTCGTTCAGAATCAAAATGGTCCCCACAGACTGGACACTGAAACTGCTGCACTTGCTCACAAACATGTTCCTTCCAGCCTTGTTTTGTAGTTGCCACATGATTGCACCATTTGCACTGCCATACCTTGCATTTCCAATACTTCTTTCCCTCAGTCTCTGTTTCTACAATCACAGGACGCTCCAGATTAGAATTAACATCTTCTGAAAACTTTGTTTTCTTTGCAGATTTTATAGATAACTCAGGTATGTCCTTTCGTTTATTGCAATCAACTGGTCGGTCACTGTCGGTGTTGGAACTTGAAATTTTGTCAGCTGGGTCCAAACTTGCTTTCTCCCTCTGATGGCATTTAACATGCTCATCATAATCCTCTTTCAGTTCATAAACTAGCACACAGTTCTCACAGCCAAATACTTCATTCTTGTGGACAGAACTTTGGTGTAAGACAAATTCCTTTCTACCTATTATGCTTTCATCACAGTAGATGCACTCATATTTTACTGTATCCCACTCTGCATTTTGTATACTCATTCCTTCATCAGTTTTTCCCTTTAATTCCTTTTGTTCTGGTTCAGCAGGGATGTCAGTTTCCTGTGACTGGGTGCTCACGGTCTGCAGTTGGGCTCCTTCACCAGAAAGCTCTTCCTTCTGCAGTTTCTTCACACTGAAATGGTGAGTAATAAGTTAACATGTGATGCAATGCATCCTGTTGTGCACAGTATTAACTAAAGGGGAAAATTTCAGTTTGACACAACTTTTTATTCCTGTATTACAAACACACAGAATGAGACACACAACACAAGCACACTACTGTTTTATAATTGGTTCTTAGTAGATACAAAGAGGCAACAAACAATTAGCTTGTACTTGAACTTTCTTAATATTGTCATAGACAATCTTGTAATCAACCAACTAATAGCACCACAGTTTTACATGTCAGTTTATCACTAGCTTTGTAAAATTTTGACATCTCAGTTTCTACACACAGTAAGTGTACAGTAAGGAATTCCTTTACGTGTTACTGTGGACCAGACCTGAAGATGGCTTAATGTCAAGAAGCCAAAACATGTCATGTGTCCAGTCCTGTATATTTGTAATACGGGAATAAAAAGCTTGCACGATGAAACTTTCCCTTGAGTTAATGAGTTACCTATTTTGGCGTTATTGGCCATTGAAGTCAACAAATCAACATGCATAATTAATAAAGTAAACACACAGCAAGTTTCATATGCAGAAAGTTAGGAAAAACAAATTACTGAATTCTGAAGTATAACCTTTTTTATGTGAAGGTTACAATATACATAAACGTGTGAAGGATATTAAACAAGTCAGGTTCCTTATGCCATATGTACATATGAGGACTGATCAAAAATATCTGGGACAGGATTTATTATAGGAAAATTAAAGTGCTTTAAGGTTACTCTGAGTTATCTCCTTCAAAGTACAATCCTTCAGATTTTATACAGCAATTCTACTAATCCTCCTGTTTTTTAATTGCTTGTGTGGTACGCCTGTTTCAGAACGGCTTGCACCTACCATGTCATATTCAGTTGTATCTCCGTGACATATTGAAATATTTTCCCTTTCAGGGTCACACTCAACCTGGGGAAGAGTACGAAGTCGCAGGGGACCAAACCTGGTAAGTCAGATGGGGAACCACTGGGCATGGACACATTTCTAGGTACCAGATGACACTTGTGTGATGAGCTGCAGAACTGTGGCACTGGGGAAGAAATTTATGATGCACCAGACCCTCCACATCAAATAAGGTGATCAGTATTGTCTTTATTTTTAATTGCACTTGCCTTGCTTTCTTTGGACAAGGTGGTGACAGCACTGCCCATTCGGACATTTGTTTTGTCTCAGGATTGTAACCATACACCCATTGTTTCAATTCCTGTAATAATAATGCTGGCAAGAAGGTGGCATCATTTTTGGCACATCACAGCAATTCATGGCAGGCTATTGTACACTGTTCGGTCTGATTTTGTACAAGAAACCGTGGAACAAGTTTTTCTAACACACATCTCGTTCAAAGATTGTATGTCAGTACCATCTGATGCGTGGCACATGAAGCCCAGCAGCAGTCTCTCTGATCGTGAAATGTTGGTTCTCATGAATTAATTCTTTGACATGGGCAACAGTCGTGTGGATTTGTAATGTTGATGGCTGGCTTGTGTGTGGATCATCCTTGGAAGTGCAGCCATTTTTTAAGTGGCAGTACCACTTAAATATCTTAACCAATCCAGTGCACTTTCTCTGAATGTTTGTTGTAGCATCTCATAAAATTCTGTGGCCATTTGACCAAGTTTGCAGCAGGACTTAATGCAAAAACATTGCCGCTTCAGCACATCCAATTCGTAATGTGGCAAAGGCACAAACATACTTGCACTGTCACAGCTGAACCTCTGGTATGCTGCAGCATTAGAAGATATTACCAAATGTCCTGCATGGTTGTCACTTCGATATTGGTAGTAGTTTCTGTATACAAAAATCTGTTCTGGATATTTTTGATCAGCCCCCTCCTGTGCGCGCGCGCGCGTGTGAGAGAGAGAGAGAGAGAGAGAGAGAGAGAGAGATAGTTAGTGACTGGATGTCTGTCTGGCAAACAAACCATGGTCCAATCCAAATTCTCTAATTGATACTTCATGCTGAGGGTGGTAATGAGATATCAGAAGCCCACACATGTCTTCACAGTCTGCACATCATAGAATGAGAGGGACGGTTATCGTATGGAAGACAGATTGTACTACTGCATGTCCTTTTGATATCTGAGATAACTTTAGCTTACATAAGAGATTTCTGGTTTGTTGTGTTAAGAACTTTATAAGTCTTTCCTCCTGCTTTCAGAAACTTCATAGCCTTCTGCATCTGTGTATCAGGTGATACCGTGTTTGATTTCTTCATTTTCAGCAAAATGACCTTGTAACCTCCCTTCACCTGGAAGAAAACATGATTTTATTTCATATATACACACATAATTATACACTGGGAAAGATATTAACAAATCAGACTTGAGGCAATTAACAGCAGATTAAATCTGAAGAATGTCTCATACCAGTCAGTCTAGAACATTTTCTGTTCCCATTTGCTGTCTAAGAATATAAATATAAAATACAGTGAAACTTGCTTAAGAAAAACCTGGTTAAGAAAATTTCCCGCCTAAGAAGTCAGGATAAAAAAGCACCAAATTCTCCCATTTCATTAAAATTACCCTTTTAAGAAATTTCCCACTTAAGAAGTAGGATTTTCTTGGAATTTTCAAAATTTTCTTAACAGGGTGCACTGTATACAGAACTGTAATTTTGCCAGTTATTTTACATTGGCATGACACTTGGTGTTTCGCACTACGGCAAGGACACATGCTGAGGATTCAAGAGAAGGTTGATGAGGAAGATATATGGGGCTAAGAGGGAGGAAGTAATCAGAGACTGGAGAAAACTGCACAGTGAGGGGCTTCATAGTTTGTAAACCTTACCAAATGTTATTAAGGTGATCAAATCAAGGAGGATGAGATGGGCAAGAAATGTGGCACACATGAGGGTTTTGATGCAGAAACCTGAAGAAAAGAGACTACTTGGAAAACGTAATGCATTAGATGGGAAGGTAATGTTAAAATGGTTGTTAAAGAAACAGTGTGCAACGGCATGACTAGACTAATCTGGCTCAGCATAGGGACAAGTTCCAGGCTCTTTTAATGGCTTATTTGAGCTGAAACATGTAGGACTGTGTATACCCTGAGATAATGCGATGTATTTTTGTTAACTGTAAGCGCATTTAGCTGGAATTGTAAAACAGTAATAGCCTTTCAGGTGACACAAAATGTGGGGCATTTGACTAGCTGAGGAAGTGTTAGCTTCTCAGGGCTTTGCTCCATATAGTTTAGTTAGTTAGTTAGTTAGTCAGTTAGTTAGTTAGTTAGTTAGTTAGTTAGTTAGTTAGTTAGTTAGTTAGTAGGTCGGTTGGTCAGTCAGTCAGTTATGTACAGTAGTGACCAGACTACTTGACAGTTGTTGACACAGGGAAGAAGCAGCACACTGGTAGGAGGGAAGAACATCCACAGTGACTGAAGCTATTAATGTACTCCCAAAACACTGCATGTTTTTGTAAGGGGTCTAACACTGCCTGGCCATTCTGAGGTGAGCTTAATGCTAGGCCCCAGAATGTGTTCTGTAAGCCAGGAACTGAACCACAGCGCACAGCCTAGCTGCTGTCTTGGCCCATATCATTAAATGAACTACAGATACATCTTACCTCACATTTTGAACCACTTTTCTGTTCGTCATTTTGTGTTTCATCCATTTTAAGCTTTTCTGCATTTTCTTTCAGTTCCTTCTCAGTAGGTGGTTTCGTGTCCGGTTTTGTTGTGTTATCATCTTGTGACTGTTCAGTTTTCTCACTTGACTCCATTGAATCAGGACTCTCTGGTCTTGTATACCCATACTGCTCCTGTAATAAGATTTATATGTCCATAATTCAAAATTATTTTTTAATAAATAAAATGGAGTTGTTACACAGTTACTTCACTCTTACACCAAACAGGATGTGAAGGAGATGCCTTGTAACCGAGCTCCTATATATATATATAAGGGAGGAAAAAGGAAAATCGAGCGTGAGGAGACCAATCTGCTCTTTTCAGTCCAAATAACTTTTGAATCAGTTTGTGAAACTCAGTATAAAGATAATGCTTCTGCAGTTTATCCTGGCCACATCCATTCAGACTGAGATGACAGCAACATTCAGGGCAGTAGCATAAAATTTTGTTTTTTTTTATGTGTGTTATTTTTTGACACTCTCAATTGGTAAGATTAAATGGTGTCAGTGATAGATGGATGAATGAATGAGTATGGAGCAGTGGTGGAATGATACTGACAGGGGAAACTGAAGTACTGGGAGAAAAATATTATACAGTGTTGGCAGTAATGAATGAATGAGCATGGAGCATTGGTGGAATGATACTGACAGCAGAAACTGAAATACTTGTAGAAGAACCTGTCCCACTGCCACTTTGTCCGCCACTGATCTGACTTGGACTGGCCTGGGAGCAAACCCATGCCTCCACACTGAGAGCCTGGCAACTAACCGCCTGACTCATGGCACATTCATACTTTTCGGTTGTTATCATCATCATCATCATCATCATCATCATGACTTTAAAAAATAAGCAGTTTGTGTTGTGATGTTTTTGTTCAAATGGAAAATGACAATAATATTCTTCCTGATTCCTCAGTCATAACCAATTGTAATAAACAGTCACACAGGGGTAGACTGTTCACTACTGTACATACTTCATAAAAGAACATATTTTACCTCCTCAGTTGGCATTACATCGAAGCCCAGTATAGTCCGTAACCTTGCATCTGCATCCAGGCAGTTGATAACCAATTCATGACATATTTCCAGTTTTGAGACGCAGGAAGTACAAACATTGGTTGGCAGTAAATCATCTTCAGTAACCTGTGTATAAAAATTATATACTGGCAGTGTTATTTACTACATATGTACTTGTAGATCTAGTACTCACCTTTATGGCATTGGAAGTAATGACCATAACTTAGGTACTGAATGTTCTTTACTACCCTTACACTATTTTTATGTGCTACAAACAATTGTAATTAAATCTGTGGTCAGAGGTTCTCACAGCAGTTACAGTCTTTTGGAAGTGGCACCATACAGTTCAGTACACAGGCACTGATGTTTCAGAGGTACTTGTTGCTTACATATTCTTTGCAGAAGAAAAACTGTGTAGTATGTGAAATGTATACATTGTTTTTATAAGAACTGGCACTTCTCTTGAAGTAATTTGAATTTCTGTGGGTACCATTCTGAAAATATGCATTCATTAGCAACTCATAACAAACAATTAAAACAAAACTGTGATCTTATCACCTTCTTTAAAATTTTATATCGCTGTGATATTCCTGTGTAAACTTGAAATTATTCACGTTCCGTGCAGTAAGACACATTAACATACATATTCCAGCAGCTGCACTATAATTTGATACAGTAATACCCACACGTGTCGTAATCCTCCTACATGTTTTGGCCTTTTTCAGCCATACTTGGTTATAATCAACAAGGGAAAATACAGTAATGGCTATGTATGTTACAGTTGTGCAATGGTAGAGTTACAAGTACAAATATTAAGATGGTTAAAGAGATTACAAAGCACAGTACAGTGTGTATCATAATAGTTATTCTGTGACAGCAAATGAATAATAATGTATGCTTCTTTGTTGAATACCTCCCTGAGGATGGCCAGAAAAGGCTGAAACATGTAGGAGGATTACCATGTTTGTATATTACTGTATCTAATTATAGTGCACTTGTTAGAATTTACGTGGTCTCCTGTGTAAATACTTTTCTAATTGTGTTGATGGTGGCTTGAAGTCAAGCTAAAACACAGTGAAAAGACAAAAGCGATTTATTTTATCAGTAAAGTTGTGTTAGATTGACATGCCACAGTATCTGGTTCATTAACAATGTCATAATTATAGCATTTACAGTGTTAGCCATGTAGACACAAAATCCACAGTTCTGCCCCCTAATTTCTAGGGTGACATGTAGTCTGGCATGTCTGAACAAAACATTTTCTTTCTGGAACCAAGTGCCAGGCTCAGGCTATCTAGGTTTACCAAAATTTTATATATTTTGTAACTAATTCTACATTTGGAATTGGAAGTTTTATGTGTGTGCCATATTTTGTAACACTCTATCCTTATTACAATCCACATACAAAAAGCTTTCTCTGTGCACACCATGAAGGTACATGAGGGAGTGGAGGTAAAACTACATTCATTCTTGACCTTAGCACTAGACGGAGGCAGTGGTCAGCTTCACGCCCCAGCCACTTTACCTGTGACAGAACAGTCCTGACTGTGGGCCCAACAGAGATGAAATTCACATTCCTCTGTGATCCACATACAGGTTACGCTTTACATTTTGTGGTGTTTATAGGGTAATGTCTCCTACATGTATTGTACCCCCCTTCATCACAATATTAAAAAACAGAATTACCATATTTCATGGACCGTAAGAAGCACCAAGACTTTAGAAAGCAAATACACGGAAATAATATTTTAGTCATATTTTAAGCAGAAATTTGTGAATTCTTACTATATAGTATGACGTTTCTACTGGTCATGCTGACACACTTTCACACCATCGGAGAAAGACAGCATCTTATGGTCCGTAACATATGGTATTTATCACGGTATAAAAGAACTGTACCATGATAGGTAAATGTGTGTGTATTTTATCAACCAGCTGAATTTCCTTTCCTCTCTCTCCAAAACACTGAACCATGTGTTCACTTGCTTCAGCACAGACTCGACATAACTGGCTTGTCAACACACCAAGATCCTCTGCACTGTCCCAACTTCTGTTATCACCTTCATTCTGCCAATCTGAGCCATCCATTGAGCTTTTGTCACTCATAATGAACTCTAAGCAACCTAGAAAAAACATTAACCAGTAATACAGGTTAATTAAAAAAGAAGGTAATATTTTCACATGTTTGTAATGAAGTTACCAGTGAGCCTACAAAGATGTGGTGTATATTACTTATTAGAAAAACTCTCAAGGCTTGTTTATAGTTAACTAAAAATTGAAATGTATATTCAATTATTCAATATATATATATTCAATTTTTAGTTAACTATAAACAAACTTGGAGAGTTTTATGTACACACACATATATATGTCACATCACTGCAGGCTCACTGGTTACTTCACTATAAACATATGAAACTGTCACCTTTTTTTTTTTTACTACACTATATCTTCAAAATGATTCTGAACTTTTCAACTGTTAACGTTGATCCAGTCAGATGTACAAAATTATGTCAATACCGAGGCCCCAAGTGTTCATATATGGAACAGACTGATCTAAAGCAGGAGTACACAGATTTTCCAAAAATCTAGGAGCCATTTCAAAATTCTAGGTGCCAGAAGGGTGACATGAAGCAAGTTCGATCATGAGAACCAACAAATATTAGGTGCCTCCATACAAAATCCAGTTGTCCAGGTGACCTGGCAACTAGGACTTGTGCACCCCTCATCTAAAGCACATAGCTTGACCCTTTCTACACCAAGTTGCTCCTCACACAATGACAACCAGGTGAGGTTTCTCCACTCCTCGAAGCTAAAGTGACACACACACACACACACACTCACTGATGCATGCACACATGTTTCTGTGACAAACAAAACTGCAGCATCTGTAGCACTAGTGTTGCAATCATATGCTACTTACAAAACATTATATCGAGAGCACATATCCTAAACTTTTAGCATACATCCCTTTGTAAAAAAAAAGTTGGGGGGGAGTAGGTTTCTGAAAGCAACACACTCTTTGTGTGTCCCCCTTTTCAACTGCTGAACCAACAGACTAACTTTTATGAGACTTGGTAAGACCGTTATGCAACTAAGGACACCCCAACACCTTGCTCCTAATTTCCCAAAACAAGTAATGACATCAGAATGCACAAACATGTAAAGTGGACGGACATTAGTGACAAGACTTTGGAGACACACACAGTTTCTGTTCAAGTTAATATTTTATGCAGCATGAAAAATAATAAGAGCAGGCAACACTGTTGCTGCACAATGACCAGTGATGCCGCCCACCCTGCACTGCTCAGTCTCTCGATAAAAATTACTCTTTGTATTTCCTCATATGTGACCCTCTTGATGTAAAGTACTTTTTTCAACATTATGTTACATGTGTCACAGGACAAAACAATTGAGAACACAACATGTTAGAAGCAGCAACTTGGTAGTTAAATGGTGAAAGCCAAGGTACAAGTCACTTAGACCGTTCAACCAGTACTTCATTTATGTGTGCAGTCCGATAAATACACTCCCTTATGGCGTGTACAGTCAGGGCACAACTTACATCCTTAATTTCTGCTGAAGGTTTCCATGTAAGTTGAAAACCATGTTAAGTCCAGCATTGCTTAAATACAATATAGTGTTAGATGTATATATTCATTTGAACAGATGATCCAAGGTAAAAGAAAATGCAAAATTATGAAAATTGTTAGTAAGCAGTTTCAGTGTAAACACATAATATATGGATCTGTGTAACTTGAACCCATTTAAGTTGCAGACTTAACTATACTTGAAGATAGTCCCAATTAATTTTGTCTATGTATATGAGAGAAGAATACTGCATAGCGTTTTGGGTGTAGTTGATAACATTGATATTTCTCAATAACTACACTAATATTTGGTCTACAAGCTTAAAATTTATTCCTCAAAACCTGCTTGTAAGGCAAGAACTCATAAAATAAAAATTAATTTCCCATTGCTTCCCATGTTATGGATTTTGATTGGTTGCACACGTCATTTCTACCCAGACATAAGAAGTTCATTTTATTACAACAAGGAGAGACAATGGAGTGTGAAAATAACAACAGTAACTATCAGCTGCTGTATTTAACCAACATTCTTAGTCATTAGCTTATGGATAGACAGCAGTTACATCATTAAAGTTGTATGGAAAATGTACAAACATTGGGTAGCATCCTTATTATAAAATATGAATTAACACATATTTTATTATATATTAAAAATGAAAAGTTTTCAATTTTGGGGCTTGTATATGTGAAAATTGGCTTTCCACTCAATAAACAGGTGTTAATTTCTGCATCTCATACAAGCAACAAATTGTACTACAACCCGTTTTATTACGTTTTTCGTCAGTATGTAAAATAACAGATTCCTGCCATTGCCCTGGCTGTTCTTCTTTATTACAAATATGCAGGGTCAACAGTCTGTGATATTTTGTTTTTACTGTCTGTTTCAATCTTGCAAGTGCAAAGGCAGTCTGTCCAAAATGCAGGTGTATCAGTAGGAAACTTGCTATGGTCAGGTATGGTTGTTAGATCACATTGTTTTCTCCAGTACCTGGACAAAATCAGACATGAGAAAAACTATTTTGGACTTGAGACAAGAGCTCCATGATGTGAGGCATGAGGCTGTCACAAGAGGTCCTGCTGAGGACTCTGTCCTCTGGGACATGACTCTTGCCCAACAGCATGCTGTCATCTCATGGGAGACTGAATCCTGACCACAATTTCCCTTCAGAATCTGTTGGTTGTGGTTCCTTCATGTGGTGACTGATACAGGTTTGTCTTTATTCAAGGAGCAGCAGAGTAGGTAATAGTTGCTGGAGACCTCAGTATCTGAATACAACAGTAACATGAAACAATGATGTGGTTCAGAACTGTAATTCTCTGTGCCACTGTCATCACAACTACCATATGAGGCCAGACATGCATGACTGTCGAGTGTGACCAGATTTTTGGTCATGGAGTCATCACATCAGGTTTGATGTGTATAGTCATACAGGTACCCTTTCATAACCAACACAGATAGTGCTGGGCAAGGTGGGAACTTCAGAATCGAAAACAGTCTGAAAAGTTGAGCAACCACACATATGCAAATATAAGATGACCCCCACTTCACAGGCTCCAGTTTTGAGGAACACACCTGTACAGAATGTGTTTAATTTTGTGCCCATTTATAAGATGGCCCTCAACTTTTCAGATGATGGATTAGGGAAAAACTTGATATTTGGGTAAACATGACATGTATGCCTCTGAATATGTACAGGGTGGGAGTCAAGGGGGCTGGCCTTCAACAGCAGCTCAACTAGCAATGTTGCTTTCTTTAACTGTGGTGCATTTCTGACCTTGCCAGCAACTTGCCCCAGAGAATTTTTGTATGTAGAATAAGTTAATGCTGCACGTGGTTTTGTCACTGCCTGTAAGTTTTTATGCTAAGAAATCTGAAGCTGGACATTTCACATGAAGAGTCTTAGAAGTGGAATCAGCAGTCTTATCATCAACCTCAGACTCTGATCTACACATCCCGTCGTGAAATGACACATAAAAGGGAAAGTAAAGGAACAGTCAATCAGCACTCAATTTTGACAGTTATTTAATGTCGGATTCATTAAATAACTGGCTTAATAATCAGCTTTAGGTTGTGGTGATGGCCAGTTAGGGTGCAAAAGGTCAGTGATAAGACTCTCACCTTGAGAACCATCAGAATGCCATGAGGGGAATACAAGATAAAAAGATACCAATAGACTTCTTCCATTCTGCTGGCATGGGGATCTGCAGCACAGCCTGATATCAAGAAACATACGAGAGGAGTTACTCGTCACAGTATCACTGACAATTCGAAATTTACTGGCCAGTCCTACACCATTGGTGGGCCACAGCTCAGTCCCATACCATGAGAATCAAGTGCCCATGGCTGTCCATTATATGCTCTGCAAATGTGTGTAGATCACCACGATTTCAAAGAACTTGTGGTTGATTACATCACAGCTCCTGTCAGCAATAATACATCCAGTCCAACAGTTATTTACATTGTGTAAGATATAAGGTTTCCTCAGCAGCGTAGTTGAGGATTCAGGTCTTTTGGGATGTGATGCAGTGTTACTAGGTGACTGTTTTCAAACGTTTATGAGGAACAGTGTTTTCAGCATGTTGGGAAACACCAACCTAGAGACACGATGTAACATCCCAGAAGACCCAATCCTCACATAACATGGTTGTGTTACGTACATCCCCAGTGGACCATTACATGGCTAAACTTGATTATGCTCCAGGCTCTGCACCTAATCTTGCATACATAGACAGTGAGAAGGGTCTCTTAACCTAATTTTTTATCTTTATGTGTGACATCCCATTGTAATATACAAATAAAGACAGGACTGTCCCTATTCTTCTCTTTGATTAGTTCTTTAGTTCCTCATAGGTCACACAAAATGGAATTTATACTGAAACCATGGGACAGCATCACACACATAGGAAAGAGTGCTGCCAGTGATACAGGAGTTCTATACATGTAGGTATTTATGGTCCACATAAGTACAACAGTGATATGGTGAACATAGGGACCATGTGGCAGGTGTTAGCATGCAAAGGGGTCAGTGAAAAAGAGGGACAGGTTACTTAAAAAAGTGTACAGGTGATGCAGAAACACGGAAGAAGGCAAAATGAGACATGGAACCTCACAGCCAGGACAAGGAACAACCTGCCTTGACAGTACCATTTTTTTGGACTTTCTTTGGCATTTACAAAATGACTGAAAAAGTGGAATTTCTTCTTCAGCATATCATGTAGGCATTCAAATCATATAATCTCTTGCACAACTCTGTATCCCTTTGGATTTTACGTGTATTTTACAGGTGTTTTAAATTTGAAGTTTAACCTTTTAAAGCCTAGCGGTAACTTTACATACGACCAGGTTGAAGATTAAAAAATTCTACGTGGTGCCCACATTGCGTTTATGTGTTTTGTACAGATCTCAGAACAAACAGCAACTTTTGCCTTATAAAACATTAAGAGACTGGTTTTTATAACCGAAGTGGAGAATGTTTACAGCGCGGCACGCACTGAGTCTTATATAAAACAGACACGCTTCGCCTTTAAAGGGTTAAGCAGCTGGTCTCTGGGTATTATATGTATTATTGTAGTTGTAGTAAAAGGTGAAATTCCCCTGTGCAAACCTGGAAGGCACATAGCAGAGTGGATGTAGCGCTCCACTTATTTTTGACCTTAGAACTCGATGGGGTTGCGGGGTCAGATTCACAAACAAGCTACTTTAACTCTCAGGGATACAGCCCCCAGTACCCATCAAACAGGAGAATGGGTGGGCCCCACAGCCAGTTTCCAAACTTTGGAGAAGAAAAATATCTCTTGCTGCACTTGTGGACATTCTGCTCATTAGCAAGGCCATCCATAGTTTGCATTAAGACTGAAACATCTTCAATACTTCTTTTATGACTGCTTTCATCCTGTTCAGTTCTAGCCCAAACACTTTGTTACAAGGTAAAGTGTCCCCACATTAAAATTCTGCCAGCTTCCAGAAACATGAAGTCAAACAACTAAGGGCTTTGTTTTTCGTTTCTGGGTACCATAAAGAAGTACAGACCAAGCAGAAAACATATCCTAAACGTGTACAACTTCCATGTACTATGTCACGTTCTGAAATACTTGTTGAAATGCATAATGGGGCCTGTTAAACCGTGTGCTGGAATTAACATACACACTGCGTGACATTAGGGACGTGCATATTGTTTTCCGTTGCCTTTATATACATTTTAAACGAAAGGCATCTACGTTTCAAAATACTCAATCGTATGTAATCAGAACGTCGTATATGGTCAGCACACAACTAGTTCTCTTAAGCAGCGTCACTAAACTGTGTGTTACTAAATAAGCATACAAGGTCACAATGAGAGACATATCATGTCGACTCAAAGATAATTATGAAAAAGACCAAATGTTGCACAAGGACTTCGGCAAAATCAAATCGCCAAAGATTTCATAGTAAGCCTAATATCACGTCACCCCTAAAACAGATAGGAGATGATCTTTGCAGAAGAGATTCTACTTCCTAATTGTTAGTCCACGGTTATAAACTATGTAAGCTGCCTTGCAAGCAATGATCATAAGAGGTGAAAGAAAGATAAATAGTAAACTCACCTGGTTCTAAATTAAAATACACGAAGAGATCCGTTGATTTGTATAAAAGTTACTTGAATATAACTGCAAAAGGAAACACGTGTGCATATAAAGTGCCCCAGAATTATGATAATGTGAACAAATATCTACGTTTACGATAGTTTACAGTTCAGAGATGAAACGGTAATGCTTTCCATTGGCGTGCAGGCGTTGAACAACGACTCTGTTGTCGTAGCCAACCCTGTTTACGCCATCCGTTGCGTGCCACGGCCGAGCGACGAAATAACCGAACTCGTCTCGTGGAACGAACTTCTAAAGCAACGATGACACTGTTGAAAACCCACGGATAATCCACGAGTTCCTGTTTCCATAAACTACGTCCACTATTTGCCGGTACGCGGTATGAATGAAAACTCGAAAAATGAAAAAGAATAACAATTTTTAAAAAATAAATAAAATGTTAGCCACATACATTTCTAGCAACAATATAACGGTTACAGGACGCTTGGATAACAGAACAATGCCTTACCGTCAGTTACAGCCTTAGTAATGCTGCCCATCCAATTATCCTATTCCACCCCAAACACAGCACAGATTTGAATAGCAATGTGCAGGTAATCCGTGACATTGACGTAATGGTCACATGACTATAGAAGTATGGGGGGCGAGAACCCACGGAGCAAAATGGCGGAGGAGGGTCCGTGGGTGTTATCCGAAGACGGTTGTTTAAACATAGAAACTGATTCTAAAACTATAATTTATCACCCTAATTTAAATATTATACTTGTTTCAACAATATCGTCGGAAATTCATGTAATAGACGTGAATTCAGGGGTGGTTTTACAGAAGAGCGCATTATCAGGTACGTTACACGTTGAGGGTACGTGCAGTCTTGCGAGAAATGACTTGTGCAGCGGTAGTTTCGTGTGTAGTGGTAATGTTGATGTTACTTTACGGTAATGTAGAGGTTAGTGGAAGTAGTGAATGTTATGCCTGTAGTTGTATACACGTTGCAGTGTTATAGGCCTTAAACATATTCAGTTGGAAATGGTATGAGTGCCTCTTTTTGAAACCGTTTGCTTGATTCTGCATGTTTTAACATTTGCCCAAAATTGTGTAGAAATATGAGTTTGTGGGTGCATTTGGTGTGAACGAAGTTTACGTATGGTACGGGTAAAATGGCGTTCATCCATTAAGCGTGTGGTATGGCTGCGGCCTGGCCGTGTTGTGATGGAGAAACAAATGTTCAGTGTGCATGAGATTAAAATGAATTCACATTTACAAAACTTGTGACATATGTCATTACCGGTGAAAATATTTGTATGTTATTTTTGCCCTATTTTGCACAGGAATTTGTGAAACCCCAGGTAAGTTCATGAAGTGAAATAGATTCAAAAAATTTGAAGTGTTCGTCTGTCACAGAACTTTATGCTACAGCGTTTGTATTAATGGACTAAACTGTTCAGTGCTGTGTTCAAACTTGCAAAATGATCCAAACTTTGATGATGTCACACTGGTGTTGCTGAAAATTCAATTCCTTTGGGATGCTATGCCATATTAGTGTAACTATTACACCATAACATCCTAGGTGCCTTGAATCTTGGCAGAACTCTTGTGTCTTGTTGTGTCAGTTTCTGTGCATTTTGACAGGCAATGCCAGAGCAGTCACTTAGATTGCTGACAGAGGATTGATGTTGGTTGTGATGGGTTATGATAGCTGATTTATTACACGGTGCTTGTGTTGGACATTGTTACCAAGGTATCTTGGCTATACATAATGTTATTGCAGATGATCAAGTCATAATATCCAACACAGAAGATAACTTACAGAAAGCTGCCCATAAATTGAATCAAATAATAACAGAACGTGGTCTAAATATATCAGTACATAAAACAAAATGGATGGCATTTAAAGGACAAGAGCCGGTTAGAAGTAAAATTGTAATAGCTAACAAAATTATAAAACAAGTACATTCTGTTAACTATTTAGAAAATTTTATATCCTATGAAAAAATGGACATTGATAACAAATTAAGTAACTACTTGAAAATAACATGCATTATAAATAATGTGTTTAGACTACAGAAAACCCTAAACAAGACAAGAACAAAATTATATAGTGCACTAGCCCTCCCAACGTTGATATATGGCAGTGAAACCTGGACCATTAAAGCAAGAGATGCAAGAAGAATAACGACAGCAGAGATGAAATACATGGGAAGAACAGCAGGATATACTTGGACAGATCATAAGACAAATGCAGAGATTGCAAAGAAATTAAATGTGACCCCAGTTTTGGGCAAAATACAGAGCTACAGGAGAAATTGGATAAAACCTGTAAACAGAATGTTCCGTAATGGATTATTGAGGATACTGAAAAACTGTACACCAAAAGGCAGGAGGAACCAAGGAAGACCAATGAAGAGACTTCTGGATAAGTGAGACCGGAACGGGTCAACAAGTGGCCCAACTCCATGGCAGCTAGATGATGATGGTAACATAATGTAGCAAGAATTTGTATTACTACACTGGAGAATTTTGGACTGAATTTAAGTTTTGTTTGTAAGGTCCATGTGTAGGAAACACTTAATCATCAGGTGTTAGAATATTAACAGAAGCTCTGCAGTAGTGTCAGTAAATGTACATTTTATAAGTATAGTGATATTGCAGATTTTTAGGTGTGATTGTATTGTTCTGTCCACACAAATGTCAACCTGGCACATGGATTGTTTCTTCTTGAACATGCAACTCGTTCAGAATTCTTTATTCACTAACATCGTGAAATATTAGCCTTGCTTTAACCCGGGAAAGTATTTATGAGTGGATATGCAGGTGTAATGACTTCACAAGCCTTTCTTTCTGTATTGCTTTCATGCCACATGTTAGACATTTCTTGCCATGATGTGTCATGCTGACTAAATCGCAGAATGCAGTTGTCAGCATAAATCAACAAACCAGAAAAAGTAATTGACCAAGGAGTAGATCTGTGTGGGGTATAAGCAGGCTTTTGGCATTTCAGTATTCAAACCAAGGGTAGTCAGTGGATGTGTGTGTTTACAGCCCAGGGATAGGTTTTGGGTTTGCACCTCTATAATCCAATGTTAGGCATTGGGTTTGTGTGTGTACAGACTGAGGATCAGCGGCGGATTTTTCTGTAAATGAAACTATTAACCTTTTTGATGTATAGCTTTACTCTTACTCTGCTGCATATGGCACGATGAATTAATGAATGACAAACATTGCTTGTGCTTGGAAACAAATGTTTGTGTGTCTATTGTGGGAGCTGTGAACTTTGGCAGTGGTCTCATCAGTTGCTGTTATGTCAACATTCATTGTGATGAGATATGAGTTGCAGGTGTACATTATTATGGTATGGGCATTTTCTCTCGTAAGTATTACATCTGTTATACATACAGCTGTCTGTCTGTCTGTCTGTCTGTCTGTCAAGATATGTGTGAGTAAGGAAGTGCAAATGGGTACTGCTTGGGAAATAATTAATTCCTATATCATATGTTAGGTCCACTCTGTGTGTATAGCAAATGCTGACTTGCATTTTGTGTCGCAAAGTATAGGAATGTGATGTCAGCTTTCGGACCACTGTCCATCTTGCATGGAGTGCTTTTTAGAAAGCTGTGATTTCGTGTTACATCCAAGAAGTCCGTACAGACCAGTGGCGCTGTGTCAACACTCAGGCAGTTAGTTACACACCTCCCACTGCGAGGCATAAGTTTAATGCTTTGCCATTCCATGTGGCATTTATGGTGGAGAGAGTGGCATTGGGATGGGTTTGTCTCCAAGCACTTCGGTTTTTCCATGTCAGTATCATTCCCCCAGAGCTTCTTGCTCATTTGGTTAGTACCAGTGCTACATGACTGCAATAATTCACAGCATCATTAAATAATGCGCTATACAGACCAGTTCTTGAATGTTATGATATCATGGAATGAGCAGTGTGAGAATGTTTGCAGTGCGTGAGCCCTGGGGTGTGGCCAGGAATTGTCACTGTGTAGGAGCGGAGAGATGCTCTAGTTTCTGGTCCTTGTTTTCAATGATGATGATTTCAGCGGTAGTCTAAAGGAGATTCATGTCTTGTGGGATGTGAACCTGTGTCTTTGGATGAGAAGTGTGTGATGTTTTGAAGGCAATGCAGTCTTCCAAAATTTCTGAAACTGCTTGCCTGATGACACAGCGTCACATACTAAAAAACTCAAATCTGCAGCAACATCACTGTGACAGCGTCAGGTCTGACAGACACTAAAAAGATGAACTGCACAGAACTAATTGGTTGGTGGCTTTGTTTCATTTTGAGTTTTTGATAACTGACTTATCCCATAGAACAGAGTCCTTAAGAAGCAAACAGGGCTAACATCTAGTTAATTTCATCACCATTTATGAAATGGTGTGAAGTATGAAGGTTTGTTGACATGTTACCAAGAGTCTGCTGTTGGACACTGTTCTGAAGCAGGTGACTCGAGTCGTTGATGACACATGACATTAAGGCTGTGTTACATTGTGCACTGAGGTTTTGATTTTTATGATTGATTGGACATGGCATAACAGTCATGAACACTGGAATCATGAGCATCAGAATCTACTTTCATTGTGAAACGCTGATTTTGCTGTTAACAACTTAGGAAATACCAGTAGTAAAAATACAAAATAACCGCAGAAAATATATAAAATGTGATAGTTTGTTCCTATTAAAATACAGATATTTTGAAAGTGTAAAGTAAATTAACCCTTTAAAGACGAAGCGTATCTGTTTTATATAGGGACTCAGCGTGTACTGCGCAGTAAGCACTCGGCACTTTGGTTACAAAAACCAATCTCTTAACGTTTTATAAGGCCAGAGTTTCTGTTTGTTCTGAGATCCGTACAAAATACATATACGCAATGTGGGCACCACATAGAATTTTTTAATGTTAAACCGGGTGGTACATAAAGTTACCACTAGGCTTTAAAAGGTTAAATGACTGATGGGGAGTCTCATTTCATGAAGTGTGGAAGCATTCATCCTGACCTGGTGAAAGAACTTACTGACGGAGAGTGGTCTACACAATAGCAGGAGAGTGGGGGAAGTCAACTGACCAGCTACATGGTTTCATTCCAGTTTGTTAGAATCAGTAGCAGAAGGTTGAAACAAAAATGGGTGATTACAAGAGATCAAAATCACAAAACAGTAAAGTCTACAAACACTGAAATTCTGCTGTGATTTTAAGTTTATATTTGTCAGTCCCCTGTGTAATCCTTCATATGAAGTACCACTTGCTGACTGCCTGTGACTGTTTCTGTTCAGCGTATTCACCATTTTCTACTGTACGTAGATGTAATCTCTGTGTAGCATAGTGTGGTGGTACGTAAAGTGTTTAGTGATCCAGGTGCTTTCGCTCGAGCACCACATTTGACCTGCTCACTGTATTTTCCCCACTTCTGTAATAGCTTCTGGAAATTGTCTTTTGTTAAATATTATGACACATTCATTACAATTGGATGACCAGAGCTGACATTTGTGATTTTCATTTACAGAAAATGAGGTAAGAGAAGCGAATTGGTGCAAGAGACTACTTGGAAACTGAATGTATAGATGGGAATATAATATTAAGTTGCCTTAACCTTTTAAATACCTGCATTGTCAAACATGAATGCACATAGGAAAACACCCCTAGAAATTTAAGCAACAGGGAAATTTACTGCATCTTTAAGACATGCTGTATAATCTCGTGTGTTTTCCACAAAATGGCCCCAGAGGGTTAGTGTATGAGGTGAAGTACACTAGAAAATCGGTACTGAATGGTTTGTGTTTTTCCTCTATCCTAGCAAATTCAGTACAGTTGGCGTGTATGAGTTTGCACCTAATGTTGGAATATGTAACACAGGGTTATTATTTCATCTGAAAACTATCAGTTGCCACTTGGTTAATGTAGCCCACTCAGCTAAGTGCCTGCACGTGTGGTGGAGGAGCAATGGGAAGTAGCAAACCATACTTGTTAGATAAAATAAGAACTCTGTGTAATGGGCAAGCAAACAGATTGTGACAAAAACTCATACATGTAGTAGCAAAATTAACAGGTGTTTCAGAGTTTCTTTTCTAAGACAAGCAGCTTGCTTATTTACACTCTTCTGGTATATTATTAGTTTCCCAGTTACAGTGTGTTACAGACACAGTTGGACAGTGAATTATATGTGTGTGTGGACAGTGTGTTAAGTTGGGAACTTCCTTTTGTGCCCGTGTTGAAAACAAAACTGAAAGACACTGGAATTTTTGCAGGCTGTTCACTGGAAAATTTAAGACAGTTGATGATTGCCTCAGGGTGAAGGAAGTGGAGCAGATGGATTTAAAAAATGAATTTTAATTTGTACTGACTGAAACATTGGTACCTCTGGTTGCTGCATAAGAAACCTCTGTACTGTGGTTATGTATGGCTTTAGCATTGTAATAAAAGAGTGTGTTGTCGCAAGCAAATTATGAATTATCTTTGGATAGCTAAGGCTGAATCATTTGTGCTGGCCATCATGCTAAAGTATTCACACATGGAAGTTCTTTGTCACTGGAAAAGTTAGTGGTCCTATTTCCTGGAATGTGCATTCAGTTTATTACAAAGCATTTGTCAAAGTTAAACTTCAAAAAGCATTCTGGACACTAATAGGTCCTGCAAAACAGAATGAATGTACAAGAAACAAAAAGACAGGTGGTTAGAAAAGAGGAAGAAGCTGCAAAGAGAGGAATGTGTGATGTCTGAGAAGGATAAAATTGAACTGTGACGTGTGGTTCTCATAGTAGGGTTACTGAGGATTCAGGTCTGCTTGGATGTGAAGCAGTGTCAGGCGAATACTTCTGCCTGTTCATTTTCTTTTACTGGGGTTCATCCCACTATCACCCGTATTGGATTGACACCCTCTGTGGCCATTGGATAACTACATCAACCGTGTCTATTTAAGACACTGTTGTTTCCTCAAGGCTGTTCATGTTGAACTGCTTGGCTGTGAAGATGGAGACACCATTATTCTTGGTAGTGTTTGGAACTGCAGGTCCAAGAACACAGCATCATATCCAGAAGACTTGCATCTTCAAATTTGAAATAGTCAGCTCATTTTAATGTCTCGGCATTTCTGATACGTCACATGCTGTAACTACATTTAAAATGTAGAGGACAAGATGATCACAGCTGTGAGATCTGTCCAGTATGCAAAAAGAACCTAAAGCTAATATGCTCCAGGTCACATAAAACTTTAAACTTTAAGCCACCAACTAAATGCACAATGTGTACTGTTGTCTTCACCACTAATATTACCTTCTGCTACATGTTTCAACCTTGCTGGGTCATCTTGGGGGAGAATGATTCTTTACATACAAAACTGCGTCAGTACAGTTGAATGAACATGTGCAGCTGACTTCATGCTCCGAAAACACAATGTAAGCAACTGTGAGACTAATTGAAGAAATAATTGCAAGTAGAAACAATAGAACCTAAATCTGTTGTCATTAAATGCAGCACTGAAAGTTTATGGCATAAAAATATCCCCAGTTCTGTTATGTGGACTATAAGTTACAAGGAAACGCTTGTGTGGCAAAAATCTGTGTGCTGTGTGAGTCTGAGTTACTTCTGTCAAGAAAGCAAATAATGTGTTCGACTGTATAGTGCCAAGCCTTGCAGAAGCGATGGTGACATGGATCTTCTCTATACAAGATCTGAGGTCATGGCTGTGCCTACCTGCTGCCAGCAGCTGAAACAGGTGAATCACAGAGAAAAGCAGAGGAAGGACGTCTAGAGCAGAAGATTGAAGCCTGCTGGGATTTACATTGTGTTGATGGTTAATAAGTCAAAGATCATAGTGACTTTGTCTTCTGAGTACGGCAGTCCACGAAGGGTAGGCACACAAGAAGATAGGGTGTGGGAAGTTACCCATTGTTACACTGCACTTGTACTTCACACCAGATGTTATCCAGGCCATCAAACCAGGGATGATGAGATGGCTATGGCATGTGGCGCATGGGGAAGAGGATCTGTATGTACAGGGTTTTGGAAGGTAAACCTGCAGGATAGAGACCACTTGGAAGACATACATGTAGCCGAGGGGAGAATATTAAAATGGATGGTAAAGAAATAGGATTGGGGGCATGGATTATTCATGTGGCTCAGGATAGGCCCAAGTGAGAATTTGTTCTGAACATGGTAATGAACCTTTGTGTTATGTAAAATATTAGGAATTTCATGACTACCTGGGGAACTGCTAACTGCTCAAGAACTGCTGTGGTGCAGGTAGTTGTTTAGTTCTTTGATGTAAAGTGTAGCTCGCTTAAGATGTTTATTGAAAATCTGATGATGTAGTTCCTATAAGGTGTAAATATTTATATTTCAGCAAAAGGGAAAGGAATTCATGGCATCTACATACCTGGTCATGATAAGGTATTGTTCACTGATGGGAAAGGAATTGGTGTCCGGAGAGATTATAATGGGGTTCTGCTGATGGATACCATCCTGCAGACACCTGTCAGCAAGCCAGATGATGTTGTCAAGTTGGAGTTGTTACTATCAGAGGTAATGTCTGGCTTCCATAAACATGCGAGATTTCTGTAGCTTGTGTAATTGTGTCATGTTTGCTAGCATAGTCTGTGGCATGCTGTACTGCAGCGCATGGTCCTGCTGCCATATAGGAAAGGTATACATTACAAAGCAGTATCTTTTTTAACCTATTAAAGTGAATATGTTGCATTATGTTCAGTTTCCACTTATAGATTTCAGTATGAAATTTACTGTTGTCAATTTATTTACCATATGACCTTTGTACAGCACATTTCTGTTATTGTACAAAGCATTTTGGCTGTCGTAGGATGTCTTGGCATATGCAGGCTTTCTATGCAGTAGAGCTGCCATGCTCAGTGTGGTAATAAAAGAAAGGTTTACTTGTAATATAAATCAGATTACGTTGAAGTCAGTACCCAGTGTGGATACATGCAAACTTACGTGCTTTCATTCATGTGTAGATATGTACATACATATACACATACACATATGCATACATATGTACGTACACACATACATATGTCCGTGTGTATTAAGATACATGCAAATGTACGTCTGTATGTACAGATGTTTTTGCATATGTATGTACACACATAATTGCATGTGTACGTACATTTCTTCGTGTTTGTTTGAAATTTTTCATGTTTATTTGCATTGGAGTTTGTTCTTGAGTGTTCGTATTGACATGGAAGAGGTAAATTTGCTAATTTCTTAAACAGACTTCTACGAGAATTTCTGGGTTTTACACAAAACAAAATTCTAACAGTTTTCTTTTGTTCTACTGTGCGACAAATTGTATGATAGAATTACTGAAAATTGAAGTGAGTCTAGAGAATAAATATAGAGTTCTCTTATGATGTACTTTATGTGTTTTAATATCTGTCCACTATCTGCTACACTTGCTGCAGAATTTACTGTATTTGTGTTTACAGGACAAGACATAAACTTATTATGATATATATTAAAATTAAAACTAAACCAACCTGATGTGACCTGCTATAACATTACCTGTCACTGAATTCAGTTTGTTGGAGAAACATAAAAGTATGTGAAAATGTGCAAAAAAAATAGTGTTAACTGTGGGGGAAATCTTGCAAAAGTTTTTCAGTACACTTTGTGACTGTGACAAAACATGTGAGGTTACCAGACATATGTAGCTGCTTATTGCATTGTAGAGATGCACCGTGTCTGCACTGATTATCTAGGAGACATTTGTCACTTTGAATTGAGGAAATTAGAGTACTGTATATTCTGTTTAAGTGAGATGGCTGTGTGCATCGTTCGCACAAAGTGCATCAAATAGATGCATGATCAGTGGGCCATGTCCACCAGTCTGTGTACTTGTTTCCTCCCCACCTACCCCTGCTGTTGCAGCATAATGGCATTGTAGTTCATTTGTCCAGTGTAATCGATACTTTGTAAGGAGCTTAAATCAGACTTTGTTGTGTCTCAAGAAGTAGATCCCATTAACATGTTGCGCGCCAGATAAAAATGTGTGTGCACTACAAATTAGATTTGCTAACCTTTGTGGAGATGGGTCTAACACACTGTATTACTAGAGGATCCAGGTTCTCTGGGTTAGTACGTGAAGTAACAGGGCTGTTGAGTCCTGATATTTTGAAGGAATGTACTGCCAGTGTTTTCAAGGATCAGGGTGTTTGTGATGGAGTTCATGGACTCATTGATACTGAAAGATGAAGGCAGTACATTTGTTCAAAACGTTGGAAATCATCAACCCAAAGACCCGATACTCAACACCAGTGCTGTGGGACATCAGATGTCACATAGTGAGAAGCTTTGTAGTTTGTACACTTTAACAGATTATGTTGGATTGATCAAATCATTGAGGATGCAGTGGGTGATGCATGTAGCATGAGAAGTGCATACAAAATTGTAATTGGAAAACCTGAATATTAAGATTGGTCTGAGAAATGTGTGTGTGTGGATTAGATTCATTTGGCTCAGGATAGTGTTTAGCTGTTACGAACTTTATCTTTGACTGCTTGACACTGATGATGAAGGTGCTACATTCCTTCAGAACATCAGGCGGCATTCATCTAATGACAGTGTCACATCTCAGAAGACGTGAATCCTCAGGAACACTGCTGTGAGAATCTCAATTCTCACACGTGGTGATTCATTCTTCCCTGCCAAAATTTGGTGTGCTGAAGAGAACTATAATATGGAATTTTGTTTCTGACAGGCAGTCCTGCTGCAACACAGTCTGAGATGTGTTGAACTTCCAGGTGTTGATCACACAGCAGAGGTTCTGCAGGAACTTGGCAAGAAAATCAAGGAAGGACAGGGAAAGCCAAAGAAAGGGACCAAAGCTCAGAAGGTTAAATGAGATTTTATCGTAGTATGCCTTATGCATACATTCATTACAGTAGTGTCATGATGTATATGATAAAACCACAACAAACATCAGATTCCATTTTTAGCTTATGAAGTACTTGTAATAAAAGTATAAAGTAACCTAAAAAGCCATATAAATATGGGAGTTTATTTTTAATAAAATACGCCTCGTGGAAATATAAAATGTATTAATGACTGAAGGAAAGTCATTCAATTACGATGTGTGGTTTGTCATCGTTATAAGAAATTTGAATGTGAACTGTTGAAGATGGAAGAACATGCAGAGGTGTTCTTGCAAGGCTGATACTAAGCAGTATTTATACACTGGAGTTACGGGGCATGACAGCAGCCAGTCTTCATCTCTTAATGAAAGCTGGAGCTTGATTTGAGGAGGGTGGGGGACTAATGTGCCAGCTGTGTAGTCTCATCCTGGTTTGTTTGAACCATTGACAAAGATCTTAACAGTGGGATTGAAATTGGTGGATGATCAGAAATTTCTTCTGCACTTACATGTCATCATTTTTGCATTTTAAATTAAGACATTGTATGCCTCATTAGTTTTAGTATCATACATTACAGTCTGTAATATTCTGTGTACACCGTTGTCTTATTTGCATGATATTTACCATTGTTTATTGAACCTTCGTGTAATTTATATCTGCTTGTTTACTATAGCTGGTAATTTTTTTATGTATGGCACTGCATGCTCTTAACATTCAGTTTTGTATGTGAACTTATTTTCAGTGGAATTCAATATGTCTGGAGCTCCCTCATTGCGCTCTGAAGCTTGTATGTGCTGGTATGGTTCAGGAGTTGAAGCGTCAGAATCGCCACATACCAGCATTATCAATAGCATCGGCCATAAATGAGAGACTGAATTGCCTGCTGCCAACATTTTCCAGTGAAGGGGTACCAGCTGACAGAGCACTCATGTTTAGTGAAGCAGCCCGCAGGGATACCTTTGTTAAATGGCCACATATGAACTACAAGTACGTGACTTTTGAATTCTATTGTATCGTACAAACTCCCTGTTTAATCCTGTAGTGCCTAATGTCAGGTATACCCATCACACAGTGAGATCCATTAACCACCTGTTTGTAGCTACATATGTGCAGCTGTACAGTAGATGGCATCTCAGGACTGCCCCGTGGCTCTTAAATAAAATGTAAACAACCTGACATTCAACAAGTGTGAGAATGCATCAAGTGCACCTGGGACTGGATACCAACTCATCTTTCACTTGAAATTTTAAAGTGTATGGAATTTGAAATACAGTGGTTAGTTTGGTAGAGTGATACTGAGATCAGTTCAGCTTGAAGTAGTAGCAGTAAATAACTGTAACTGGAATGTCACACTTTTGTTAAATTTATGCAGCTACAGTTTTATCACTTGTAACATATGCCTGTGTGGATTTATGGTGCTGGCTTTCCACATGAGTATTTTTATAAGTTTTTAATGCTAGTTTCATTTAAAAATTAAGTTCTTCTGAAATCAGTATGTCAGATTTGGATGCACTCTTATCCAGATATGTGTTGTATTTGGATAAATATTGTTTTAGATGGATCTTAAAGAAATCGTATGGCAGCATGTGGACTGGACTCATCTGGCTGAGAACAGAGACCAATGATAGGCTTGTGAATATGATGGTAAATGTGTGGGTTCTGTAAGGCATCAGGGAATTTCTTGACTGCCTGAGCAGCTGTTGGCTGCTGAGTAGGGTCTGTGCCCCGTGGAGTTAGATGTTGGCAGATCCTGAGCAAGGTCTCCTTCCCTCCCTGAGGCGGTATTGAGTTATGACCACAATGCTTTTAGTCTGTGAATTCGAACTGTTGTTATGCAGTATGTTATATAACATAGGTGGCTGTGAGAGCTGAGGGGGAGAATTGTTAAGAACTGACTGTTCCTGAAATGCGTGGAACATTTTCGTGAGTGTTGCTGTCCATTAAGTTGATATTGTCTTTTTAAGTGTTTGCTTACAACATCGGTTAGCACTTAGTGCCTGTTTTCAAGGGTCAGGCAGTCCTTGAACCCGAAAGACGAAAGCGCGACGGTCATTCGGATGCCTCATCCAGTGACAGAGCGTCACATCCCAGAAAACCTGAATCCTCAGACAAACTCTGATGAGACAAAAAATGTAACTTGTTTTAGGTGGGCTTTGCCAGATCAGATGGCACAGGCAGGGTTTTACCATCAACCCAACTCGACAGGGGACGATCGTGCCATGTGTTTCACTTGCAATGTGTGCCTCGTTTGCTGGGAACCTACAGATGAGCCATGGTAAGTGACATTTTGGCTTTTAGTATTGAATGGTAAAAATCTGTCATATGCAGTGTACTGTTCCATGCTGTCTCATTGTGCATTATACATTGCTGTTACTAATAGACACCAGTATAGCTGTGTTTGGCAAACTTACTGCAGGTACTGTAATTTAATGAAACTGTAATTCTTGTAAAATTAATTACACATTTTACAATTAATTGGCTTGTGGTCAGAAATAAAACAAAAAGCTGTTGGTAAGTATTGTTAAGTATATGCAGTGATATGCTTTACTTCAAATTACATTTTCTGCCCTTTCAGTCCTTTCAGTTTTTAGGCTTCAATTTAAGTAATTTTGACCATAGTATGACAATCATTGGCAAGAATTGACCACAAAGCATGAAAGCAAGAACATAACAGTTTTGAGTGTGTAAGGGTAGCCCACATTGATCGAAGTAGAAGCGTGTGTGAGGGAGTAAACGTGGTAAATATAGATGCAAACTAAGTAATAAAAAGTAATAAAAACTCAGTGAATTAATATCTTAAGACAGTTAATGTAAGTTGCTTCCTTGGATTCCTTTTTTGTAGGTTTCATTTTTCCATGTGTGTAATCCACATGTTGTGACCCATTTGTCAGATCCATTACATTCATATCTGATCAGTGATGCACTGTACACAGAATTTATTCTCTGAAGAGAGTGTTCCAAGAGAAAGAATTACTTTTCTTTAAATTTTTAAAACCTTGTGTGAGTATGCAGTGTCATGTTCCATAATCCTGAATATTATGCCACATAAGGAGTAGTAAAAGACATTGAATGGTCACTTAGTAGCCAAGGACAAAGCATACTGCAGTTTCAGAACTTTTTTAAATAAATTGCTGGGTGTCTGTCTACTCGTGGCTGAATCCAGTCAGGTATCTGGGAAGTGGGTACTTTGTACAGAAGAGTCCAAAAGTTTATGAAGCTTGATTTTCAGGATTTTCATCGTTTGTGGAACATGTGTTTTAATACCATTGTTTTGACCATTTTTGACTGGTTGTGATGATCCAATGAATAAGATCACATGGCTGGTGAAACAGCTTCCCCTACTCTCCTGCTGTTGTGCAGATCACTGTCAGCTCTGTCAAGCTCTGTCTTTCAACAAGTGAGGGTGACTGCCATCATGCTTTAGGGAACTGGGCTCTCCTGCATTCATGTAATGAAATTTATGCTTCCAAAATGTGTTTGTATGTTATTGAAACATACTTTCATGCCTCTTACACATTTGTTTTTTGTATTTTTTTTACTGTTATGTCATAAGTTCTTGGAACCAAGTAGGCATTTTATGTTTTGAAGATGGATTATGTTTGTGATGGTTTTCTCCATCCCAATTAGTCACAGACATTGAGACTTCTGTTTTTGAAATATGGTAAACTGTTAAAACTTGCAGACACAGTCAGTCAGTAAGAAATTGTGCTAGATGTAGATATAATTACAAGTCATTAAGTGAGCATTTTATGAAACAGGGTGTATGGCAACCTCATCACGCTGCAGTAGACACATTGATACTTGTGGTGCTGCTGTTTCTATACCATATTTTTGTCACACAGGTCTGAGCATGAGCGACACTCCCCATCTTGCCCTTTTGTGAAGGGTGAGTACACTCAGAATGTTCCTCTCTCAGTGACATATGCTGCATCCCCTGCCATTGTGTTTGGAGACCAGGGTGAAGAAGTAGCATGCATTGGAACGTCATCTGTTCCTGAACTGGTTGCTACAGCGACACAGCATGGTCTTGTGGCAGTATGGAATATATCCAGACAGTTGAAGGTGTGTTGTGGAATTTAATGTAAAAAATACAGGGTGATTCACGACTTGTGGACATTACTGCAGGAGGTGATTTCCTACGTCTTTGTGATCAAGAAAGTTCATATAATCATGTGTCCAATTTTGGACAGTTACGGAGTTAATGGGCATATTTAATTCCTGTACTCACCCTCATGTGAACCGTGTCTTACGAAACCAGCTGGCGGGTGATGTACTCAACTTGGTGGCTTATTGTTTGCATTGCAAGCATTATTTTTGCCACCTGATTCTCCCACCTGGCTACAGACAGTCCAATTCCTGTATCTTGACACTTGGAACATATGTGAGGAATGCGGGGAAGTTGGGGTGGGTGGGTATTTGCCTGGCCAGTGTACACTGCATGACACAGCAACTACTGCATGTTCAAAAACCCTCATCACTTACATTACAGTGACTGTGCCGGCTCCTTATGTTCAGAACAGTATGGCGATAGTTTCCTAAAGGCATGGGCGGTAGAAGCGACACACTGTAGAGTGCCTGTTGATCCCATACATATTCTCATCTTGGTGCGTCTGTTATGTTCACGATGCTGTTTACATTTTCAGTTGCAGAGTATGCAGATATGGTTTATGTGTACAGGTTTTGTGATGGTAATTCAGTTCATGCCATGGCTGAATATCAGCAGTGTTTTCTGAACCGTAGAATACCAACCCGAAGAGTGTTTACTCGAGTTTACCAGACATTGTGAGATACTGGTACACTTCCCAGCATTCGCATTGCAGCCGAGTGTGATGTTAATCAAGGCGTCGATGAAGAAGAAGGCATTGTTCAGATGGTACAGAGCAGTCCCTGTGTGAGTACACGAAGAATTGCAAGATGTCTTCGTGCATCCCAAACAAGAGTGTAGAGAACTCTGCGTGCAGAGGGCATGTATCCGTACCATGTGCAGCGAGTGCAACATCTTGGACCTGGCAATTTTGCTCAGAGGCTGGAATTTTGCAAGTGGCTCAATGGCAGGCGCCAGTTGCATCATTACATCCTGTTTACTGACAAAGCGCAATTCAATCGCGATGGTGTCAATAATACACACAACTCTCATATGTGGGTAGATGAGAATCCCCACGCCACTGTGGAAAGCAACTTTCAATTACGTTTTAGTCTCAGGGTTTGGTGTGCAGTTCTGGACGATTAGCTGATTGGTCCTTTCATCATGGAAGGTCGTCTTACAGGAGAGGCGTACCTCTGATTTCTGTAGGTGGAATTGCCCCGACTTTTGGAGGATGTGCCTTTGAATAAACAAGGTCGTATGTACTTCCAACATGACAGAGGGCGTCCTCATTTTTCACGTGAAGTTAGAAGTTTCCTGAACTGTTGTTTCCCTGGGCGATAGATCGGACATGGCGGTCCCCACAATTGGCTAGCCAGGTCTCCAGACTTAAGCGCACTGGATTGTTGTGCATGGGGATGGATGAAAGAACTGGTTTACAGTGTGAAGGTGGGAATGCGAGATGCATTGCTTGGTCGCATTTTGGATGCTGCAGACCGCATCAGAAACAGTCAGCAGAAGCTGCAACAAGCAACCTGTGCCATTCACAACCAAGTGGCAGCCTGTGTTGCGGCCGGCAGTGGCATTTTCGAAAACCAGCTTTAAGCACAGATCAATTCAAATTAAAGGTAATTTCACGAAGTTAACATTACAGTTATACTTTAAATGTATCATTTATTATGCTGGTTTGTTATTTTGTTCCCTTTATTGTTGATAATCATTACCCTCTATTCTAAGTTTTGGTCATAACTTCGTAACCGTCCAAAATTGGACACATGTATATATGAACTATTTTGATCACAAAGACTAGGAAATCACCTCCTGCAGTAATGTCCACAAGTCACGAATCATCCTGTATAATGTGAGTTAAAATAAATCAGTACAATATGTACTAATTTAATGTTGGGGATATGTTTCTGACACAGAGCAAAACAGTGTAGAACAGGATGTTTTTCTTCATATGAATTACTTTAAAATGCCGAGCGGCTGGTCACTGAAGGTCCTACGTAGAGTCTGGCCACAGACGGTCCTGTGTAGAATTTGGCTGCTGAAGGTCCTGCCTAGAATCTGGCTGCTGAAACTCCTGTGTAGAATCTGGCTGCCTAAGATCCTGTATAGAATCTGGCTGTTGAAGGTCCTGCCTAGAATCTGGCTGCTGAAGGTCCTCTGTAGAATCTGGCTGCTGAAGGTTCTGCATAGAATCTGGCTGCTGACGGTCCTGCCTGCTGCCAATGAAAACATTAATGTGACTCTGCGTGGTGTTAATCGAATCTTCTGTTACTGACAATTTTTTGGTGGTAAATGAAGGCTGCCTCTAAAGGTCCTGTTAATGGATCTCACTGTTGCTCACATGTAATGAAAAACATGTATAATTAATTCTCTGCAAGATTTGTGGTTCTTACAGCAGTGTCTCTGGTGATTCATGTCTTCTGGGATATGGCACTGTGTCACTGGGTTAGAGGTACTCAGTGTTTTGAAAGACCATAGTGACATCACGTTCAAGGTCCATGCAGTCCAAGAATAATATGGGGCACTCCTTGAACCTTGAAGATGAAGGCAGTGTGTTCATTCAAAATGTTGGGAACCACTGACCCGGCAGCACAGTGTCATGTCCCAGAAAACATGAATTGTCAGGTACGGTAAAACTCATTTAAGACGCATATGGTTAAGATGTTTTCCTGCCTAAGAAGTCAGGATAAAAAAGCACAAAAATTCTCCCCTTTCATTAACATTATATGTTGCTCTTTTAATATGTCCACACGTAAGAAAATTTCCCACCTAAAAAGTAACAAATTTGATGACAAAACGATTTCTTTACCAATTTAATACATTTTCTGTATCAAAATCTTAAACGATTTCCCCACGTCTCCATTCATTCTGTTTCCAAAATGCAGCATTCAAATGGCGCAGTCGATTCATATAGGTTAATCTCCAAGGTCATTTCCGCAAGTTTCACACATCAGAATGATGCAACCTCGTGACGTGGGGTGTTGTATTTCTTCTGCGATGTGGAGACAGCAGTCAGTAAGTCCCCACTACTCGGTCTCTGTCATGACAACCGGAAGATCGTACCAGGGGGCCGGAAGCCGAGCCTAGCTGTTGTGTGACCTTCATAAGCCTGCATTTGGCAATGCTAGCATGTGGAATTTTCAATTAGCTGGTCACTAGGAGGGAACTCAGGCAGTCAGTAGCATTTGAAGAAGTTTGGGTGCTCTGCTCGACACCACCCAGGCTTCCGCCTTGCTGATGCTGAGTTGTACTGTGAGGTGTGTAAGTCATGGAAGCCAGTCCGCAGGGGGCAGCAGTCTGACACCAGATGCATGGGTGCTCAAACGCGATAACTTGTTTAAAAGTAATTTATGGGTGATAATATAAATGCGTCGTGGTGTAGCTTGACTGTGAAACAGTTGTGGTGACTGTGTGCAGATAAGTTACATCAGCAGTTCCAGAAAATACAGTAAAACTTGTTCAAGACGTCCCTGGTTAAGAAAGTTTCCCACCTAAGAAGTCAGGATAAAAAAGCACCGAAATTCTCCCATTTGATTAACATTTCATGTTGCCCTTTTAATACATCCCTACATAAGGTAAAAAAGCAACAAATTTGTCGCCAAAACAATTTTCGTACGCATTTAATACATTTTCTGTTTCCAAATCTTAAAGAATTTCCCCGAGTTTCCATTTGTTACGTTTCCAAAATGCAGCGTTCAAATGGCGCGGTCAGTTCATATAGGTTAATCTCCAAGGTCATTTCCGCCACGTTTCAAAGAGCAGAATGGCACAACCTCACTGCCGATGTGGGGGTGTCATATTTGTTCCGTGATGCAGAGACAGCAGTCAACTAGTCCCCACTACTCAGTCTCTCACGACAACCGAAAAATTGTATTGGGCAGCCGGAAACTGATCGTAGCTGTTCTGTGACGTGCATAAGCCTGCGTTTGGCAACCCATACTTGAAAAATATTTCAAGGAAAAGTGAATGTTTGGAATGAAATGTGAACATGTGAATGAAAAGTCAATGACAGTAGCTAAAGGTGTAAATAAAACTGTGAATGAAAGGTTACAGACAAAATGGTTAAATGGTGAGATACCAGTGAGAATATGTTAAGACAGCTGCAGATTGTACAAATTCAGCATACATATGTAATATGTTCACAAAAAAATTAAAAAAAAAAAAAAAGAACTTTTTGTCCTACCCTTTTAAGAAAATTCCTGCTAGTCAAATTTTCTTGGAATTTTCGAAAATATCTTAACAGGGTTTTACTGTATATTCAAGACACTGCAGGGTTAGTGAAAGTGACTGGAACTACTGACCGTTCTTATGGTCTACCTATTAGTGAACCAGTGGAATCTGAAGATGTATACTGCAGCTGTTTTTTGAAAAAAAGAGCAAGTCATCCCGTGCTTGACAAATATTTCAAGGAAAAGTAAACATCTGGAATGAAATGTGAACTTGTATATGTAAAGTCAGTGACAGTGTAGTTAAAGGTGTAAATAAAACTGTGAGTGAAAGGTTAGAGAGAAAATGTTTAGATGGTCAGATACAGGTGAGAATGTGTGAAGACAGCTACAAATTATACAAGTTCAGCTTACATATGTAATAAGTTCACGAAAAATTTTTCAGTCCTACCCTTTTAAGATATTTCCTGCTTAAGAAGTCAAATTTTCTTGGAATTTTCAAAAATGATGTAACAGTGTTCTACTGTAATGCTCTGTTTTCAAGGTTCAGAGTTTTTCTCTGGTACAAATAGGTGTGATATGCTGGTTTGCTGTGGTATTATGGCATGATGGTGAACAGTCTTATCAGTGCTGTAATGTCGCAGCATTTAGAACGTGTGTGATAATGCTGAATGTGCTTTTATTGCTGACAGTCTTGTCACCTACTGTGTTCATTCTCGTGATAGGTGGATTAGTCATCTTGACACAAAGGAATTGAGACCAGGACATTTTGTGATATACTGTATGCCCTATGGTATACATGACCATGGATTGTACTGAATACAGGCATGTAGTATGTCTTATAGCAGGAAACATTCTGCCAAATTTCATAGAATCTGAGGACTGGAATGGCGTAGGCTGTGTATCCAGTGCACCACGGACTGGAGAATGAAGAAATTGCAGTGTAATCACTGGCAGGGGCAAGAGTTGTTTCATCCGTAAGCATGTAGACTGGCTCTGTGGCCCACTTGGCTTTGTACTTGGTGGTACTGGGGATAAAAGGGCTGGGTGATGAAACTGACCATTCACCGCCATGTGGTGCTGTGGTTGAGGATGAATGGAGCTGTACCTCAGCTGTCCCATGTACAATAATGGTATGCACAGAGACTTTACCTTTGCCTTTATGTAGGCTTCAAACTTCTCATGGTAACTAAAAGTGATGCAATCATCTTTGGTGTGTAGCCATATGAGTTCAGAACATGCAGTGGTATTGCTGGTGACAATGATGACAACGATGATGGTGTACAAGGCAAAGTTTGTAATTGTTGATGCAGTTGCAGAGCAAATAAAAAAGACCTTAAATGTATTACGTTGTTTAAGTATGTGAAGATGTGTTATGGGAAGTGTTGTTGGGCACTGTTAATGCTTTCTGATTTTTCTAGATTGAGGTTCTGACAGGTGTGTTGTTGAAGATTCACCTCTTCTGGAATGTGGCAGTGTGTTCTTTGGCAAATAGTTCTGATGTTTTGAAGGATTGTGGTGCTTCCATCTTCAAGGTTGAGCAGTTTATAAGACTTCTGAACTCTGAAGATGAAGGTTGTAGGATCCTTCTTAACATCAATGACTGTGTAGCGACGTAGCGTAACACTGCGGAAGACTTGAATCTTCAGCTGTCATATTTAGTACATTTACTGAAATGTATACATTTTATATTGAACAGAGAGTTACAAATGAAGTTATTAATTTCTCCTGGGGTGATTTGTTGTTGTTGTTAGTGCAGTTTGTATTCTTGATCCCAAAAATTGATAACTAAAATATAGTGTAATAACACTTGATATGTAGCTTACAGGAGAGATGTACTTAATGTGTGCATTTTGTTTTGAGCAGAAGGAAGTGTGTTTCTATATTACACCATCTGACCCCGCAATTATGAAATCTCAACACCAAAGCAGCGTAGGTTACAGTGATATTAGACCACGGGAAGCATGGCCTGAAAAGGGAGATGATGCTTACAGTACTGAAGTTTCTTGCTCGGATATTGTGGAGGTACTTCTGTCTGATATTGCTGTTGGTAAGTAAACACATTACAGTACAACTTCTACCATGTGCAGGCTTTTAATGATACATAGTGAAACAGCATCTCAGTACACATGACCAGTTATGCTCAGTAAATGGTCCATGTGCTTTCAGCGGTATGCAGAGGGTCATCTGGTGATACGCAAAATTATTGGGTAATTGTTTTTTCAGAATTCAGTTTTAAAGATGTTGACTTCATTATTAAAACTTTTAATTGTATTTTGGTGAAAAAGAAGATCTGTAAAGTGTATACCAAAATTCCCTTTTGTTGTTGGAATGTAGATACAGGTTGTCTTCTGTCTTCTAAGTGAAACTGACTTCTAAATATCGGAACATGTTTAGACACATCAAACAGCATGTCAGGCAGTTGCAAACAAAGGAACATTGTAATATTTCTGCATATTTTTAAGAGATTTTACTGCCAGCTGGAGGCAAGTGCCAAGTCTGTGTGGCAGACTTAGTAGTGTGATTCTTGCATGATTATTACTAATACATATGTTGCAGTAATACAAGCCATCTGATTTCTTGGAACTCAAAAATTTTCTTTTGAATACTGACATAATCTATGAGTAGAGTTATGGCTGATACATTATTTCCATTGTTTAGAAATATTGTCAAGTTACGATACATTACTGTGTGCATCAAATTTTCAGTCATTTGCTGTTACGGAAACAAAAATAACTGTACTTAGTAGAATCAGCAACTCAGAACATCAAGTTAGCATTTATATTATGGGATTGGTTCTGGTTTTTAAAAGAAATTTGATTGTACTGCTGTATGGAAGCAGGACATAACAGCGAACTTACATGAATTAAACGAGGCACTTTTTTGCTTGTCTCTTGACCTGAATTTCTGGAGCATCCCTCTTCACCGTCTGGGAGTATTTCGCTAATGTGGTAGCACTCCATTTGCCCTTCTGTCTGTTCTCCATCATTCAGATATCATGATGAAAACGCTCACCATGTTCGTCACTTGTGGCACCACAGTTAACTGGAATAGAATCCAAGTGTGAATGGAGGAAATGCATCTTGAGTGACAGGCTGCAGTCTTTGAAGAGCTAATGTATCTGGGGACCAATTAATAAAGCCACCTTAATCTTCTCTGTACGAACCTTGGGAATTTCTCACAAAAGAATGGGAATGCTGGGCCATTTCTGTCTAGTGCCTTCACAAAATTTTTTGTGACACCCAATTTAATATGTAGAGGTGGAAGCAACACTTTACACTGATCTACAAAAGGCACATGAGCTCTGTTCTTTGTTCCAGGTGTACGTGATTTATGTAGAAGCCAATTCTTCTTGCTGTAGTGAACACTTTTGGCACGAATATCGCATTCGCATAGCACATAACATAATTTTATGTAATCCTTTTGCACTCCCATAAAAATGGCAGTTAGCAAGTGTGCCAGTGATATATCTTGTAGTTCACGCAGTTGAAAATTCCCTTCATGTTTACCTATGTTTCTTATTTTTAGACGGCACAGGCAACAGGAATTGAAGCCGGTAGGTCTCCATTGTGCAACAAAACTACTTTTACGCTACATGTGGAAAAGTATATGAACAGTCGCCATTCTTCTGGGTTGTACCTGATGTTCACTGCTGCCATCAGACCCTTCTCGACGTTCTTAAGCACTGAATTCACCTTTTGTTACCAAGAACTGCTCTACATCTTTTTGGAGGGAGCAAAATGCTCTCACTTTCACAATGTCGTCCAGAAGACGACAATTCTGCTTTATTCTTTGACAGATGCAGGTATCTCATGATTTCAAAAAATTCTTTCTGGGTGATCTTGTGTGGTTCCACAGTGCATACATTCAGGAAAAATTCCGGATCTCTTGAAGTAGACCCTGTGGCGTTTCTTCAGGTGTATTCTTTTCTTCCTTGTCCGAGTCTAGGGAAGAACTGTCGAGAGGTTATGGAATAGGCAGACCTTCGCAGTGAGGCAGTGGACAAAGAGCCAGTAGTGTATTTGGGCACTCCACTGTCCACTTTTTCTTCTTGGTAATTCCTTTGTGAATAGGAGGCACCATACAGAAGTAACAGTCTGTGAGATTTGCACTCTACTCGTCTGCTGAGCGGTAACTTCTTCGTATGAGATCCCTTCTGTAAATTGGGAACCAGAGCCAATTCGCAATTCTTAATGTCATTTTTGTGTTCAGCACCACAAAATTAGCTAAGACTAGGTATTTTTGTTTCCATCAGTTTTTGTTTGTTGCACAGTGTTATTAGCATTGTCATTGTATTTAAATGTAATCACGTTACTTTGTGTTCCAGAAAATTTACTGGGTCCTCCTTTGGGTTGTCAAGACATGGAATTGACAGCTGTATCTATTGTGGGTAGTCCTCACCACCAGAAAACTCAGAGACAGCTGAGAAAGAAAGTTACAAAACCTCTTCAGAGCGGCAACAGTGTATTGGTTCGACCTTGCCTTGTCGGGGGTATTAGTGTTAGTCCTTCTGCAGTGCCCACTCGGAGAACTAACTTGGATCTAGTGTGGGGAGGAAGTAGTGATGTCATTAGCTCTCCAATGGTACAGGCCATGAATGATGTAAATGAGGCCAGTAACCGTGAATCTGCAGCTTTGGATATTATGAAAGTCCGTGAGGGTGAATGTCGTGGTAACAGTGGCCATATGCTGTCAAACCAGGCTGTGATGGTGGACCGAAAGAAATCATTATTTCTAGTAGTATATGATTTCCATTATCATAACCCTATTAAAGATGAGTGTGTAGATAGTAAGGATGATGCTGGGTGTGGAGGGAAAAGTAATACAGGCCAGACTGGGAACAGTGCAAAGAAAGTTGTGTCTGGTACAGGAACAAGTGCTGCTTGCTCTGGAACTAGACAAGAAAATAACAACATGTACCAAGAAATTTTACTTTCTAAACTTTTCTATGACCCAGTTATTGAAGATGTGGATACAGATATCGTTATGGCACCTCCTCCCGAGTGTTTAGTAGATGGGTTAGAATTCCCTGCAGCATCTTCTTCTGGTGGTATCTACCCACCGCCAAGTGCAGTTTCCTCCTCAGCTGGTGGAGGCGGAACGTATGATGCTTCACCAGTCAGTGTGACATTTCCTTCTATAAATGGAGGCATCACTATGTCCAGTTTTCCCTCCGCATCAGATGGTAGTCCGCCAGTGGTGATGAAAGTTAGTCGTGTGTTGAAGAAGGATAGCTGTGGTAGTAATAAGGCAAGTGTGGATAGTGTCAGTAGTTGTCATCTTACGAAACCGCGTGATCCTGTTGTCGTGCAGTGCATTGCATTACCTGATGTGTACAAAGAGAGGAGAAATCTGTCCATTTTGGGAATTCATCCTACTAAAGATGGTGGTCACCTGCTTGTAGTGTTAGGTTCTGCTAACTGTGATAGGGAAAAGACTTGTAATTCAGTTTCTGGTCATGACAGTGTAAGGTCTGGAGCAGTTAATTCAAACTGTGAAGGCAACATGATGTTTGAATGCAGTGACAATGATAGTGACATGGATATTGATGTTGATGATGTGGTGGGAAACATGGGACTAGCAATGAACACGAAACACACTTCTGTTGTAGGGGGCAAACCAGTTGAACAGTTTCCTTCTAGACAAAATTTTGGTTTCTTTCATGACAGTGATATATTTCAAGAAGGGTTAAAAATGCTAGACAACAGTGAGTGCAAGAGGACAGACAGTGTAATGTGTAAGGGCAGTGTGCTTCTAGTGTATGCCCTTGACTTTGAAGGTGAAGTAGTGAAGCTGTGTGAGACACCTGTAAAGGTGAGGGATTTTGGTGTTTGTGGGGTGTGTCCTGTGGAAGTAACACTTCTACCTCTGTTAGAGAAGGAAGATAATGCTGATCCTTCAAATACTCTTCTCACCCCTGTGAAAGGATGTCCCCAGGGACTGGCAGTGTTGGTTTGCAGAGATGGTGTCGTGAGAATTGTTGACTTGGCCACTTTGAAAACAGTTTCACAGGCAGTGCCAGAGAGGAAAGGAACAAGATTTGTGTCTGCTACATATTGCAATAGTGAGTAATATTTTGTACACCACAGATTCAGTGCAGGGGATCCCTGACTAACAAACTAGTACGTTCCTGCACTCCGTTCATAATTCAGTCTGTTCATAAGTCAGAAGGAATTAAATATTGCTGAGGGTATTTAGAAATGAAGAAAAAGGGCAACGGAGTTTCAAGGCGCACACACACATATAAAGTGGCATGGACCAGTGGACCGTTTGCTGCTGTTGCCAACTGTTGGTAGTGGCTGACTGCTGAAACACATGCTACTGCTTTTTCTGTACTACCTATTTACAAGCACCAGATGTCCATAGGTCCTGATTTTTGTGAATAATGTGGAGTCGTGGAGTCTCGTTTGTAAGTGTGGGTGGCTGGGGACTGCCTGTACTATCCATAAAACATGAACAGTTACATAAGTTGTATGTTATAGGTGATATATACAAACTATAATTTTACTGCTTGCTTCATATGGGTGTGAAATTTTCACACGGTATTGGAATAACATAGACGTAAAACAAATTGTTAATGAAGATATTTGCACCGTAGGCAGAGAAAGTAAAAGGAGGATGGAGAAAATTGTGTAATGAGGTGTTTCATAATTCTTATAATTTTTCAGATTTTTATGGTGGTTATTCATCTTGCGGTTGTCTTTGTGGTTTTTATGCTGTGTAGTAAGGTTTGTTTGTTTAGATGTTTTGGACAAGTGGCTGACTTCTCTGTGTGATACTGTACCAGCGAGAGAATTTTGCCATGGTGGAATGCAATATTGTCCTTCGTCGTCAGATACTGCTGAACAGTACTAGCATCCAAGCCAGAAAACCCAGCAATACAGTTCAAGCAGTACCCTCACCCTATAAGCCAGAAAGATATTCTGCTTAAGCCTCTCATCCAGTCTCTGAAAGAGAGACAGCAGCAGGCCTTCTCCAAGAATAAAATAATCTTCTCTTCCTGAGACAACACTACCTTAACTTCAGCAGTGACACCTACGTGAATCAAGTGTGTCACTGACCACTGTCTGCCTCACACAGGTCACTCTCTTGCCACAGCTGCCACTGCTTGAGGTTCTGAAAAGGGCTGGTTTTTTTTTTTTTTTTTGGAATTTTTAACTCCTAGTGGCTCAGGACAAGTGCTGTCCCATCCTGAACTAACTAACTCCATGGAGCAGAGGCCTTCTTGAGAAGCTAACAGTTTCTCAGCTAGTCAAGAAATTCCCCGCATTTTATGGAACCCAAAGGTTCATTACCGCATTCACAAGAGCCCGCCACCTGTCCCTATCCTGAGCCAGATCAATCCAGTTCATGTCCTCCCATCCCACTTCCCGAATATCCATCTTAATATTATCCTCCCATCTACGCCTGGGTCTCCCAAGTGGTCGCCTTCCCTCGGGTCTTCCCACCAAAATCCGGTATGCACCTCTCTCCTCCCCCATACGTGCCACATGCCCCGCCCATCTCAGTCTTCTCGATTTGATTACCCGAATAATATTTGGTGATGAGTACAGGTCATTAAGTTCCTCATTATGTAGTCTTCTCCACTCCCCTGTCGCCTCGTCCCTCTTAGGCCCAAATATCCTCCTCAGCACCCTATTCTCGAACACCCTCAGTCTTTGTTCCTCCCTCAGTGTGAGAGACCAAGTTTCGCATCCATACAGAACAACAGGTAAAATTATAGTTCTGTATACCCTAATCTTTGTGTTTTTGGATAGCAACCTGGAAGACAAAAGATTCTGCACCGAATGATAGCAAGCAGTCCCCGACTTCAATCTGCTCTTAATTTCTCCATGAATGGAGTTTCGATACGTTAGGGTTGCTCCCAAATATTTGAATTTCTCCACCTTTTCAAAGGATTTATTATCTATATTTATGTTGTGATTGTGTCCTGCATTCTGATTTCGAGACATGACCATGTACTTAGTTTTCTCAGCATTTACTTCTAGACCAATCTCCTTACTAGCAGTAATTAAATCTTCTGCATTTTTCTTTATGCTATGTACGCTTCCGCCCAATATATTAACATCATCAGCATAAACCAGAAGCTGATGTGTACCATTCAATTTCAAGCCCTCCTGGTTTGCCTGAACCCTCCTAATGGCATATTCTAAAGCAAAGTTGAAAAGCAATGGTGACAGAGCATCTGCTTGCTTCAAGCCATTCTTAATAGGAAACGTGTCAGACAGATGTTTGCCTACCCGAACTCTGCTATACGTTTCACTTAGGCACATTTTTATTAACCTTACTAGTTTCATGGGGATACCGAACTCAATGAGAATATTATACAAGACCTCCCTCCTAACTGAATCATAGGCTTTCTTGAAGTCTATAAATAGCTGATGCACTGCCTCATTGTATTCCCATTTTTTCTCAAGTATTTGACGAATGCTGAATATATGATCAGTAGTTGACCTGTTACGTCGAAATCCACACTGATGATCCCGAATAATTTCCTCTGCATATGGAGTTAACCTTGACAAAAGGATGTTGGATAGAATTTTGTACGTAGTCGACAAAAGTGATATGCCTCGATAGTTACTGCAATCTGTCTTATCACCCTTCTTATAAATAGGCACAATGACCGACTCCTTCCATTCCTCAGGCAGTTCCTCCTTGTTCCAAATAGAAATAATAAGTTTATGGATTTCAGACTGAATAATCCTACCCCCTGCTTTAATCAATTCTGCTGGAATCTGATCAATACCTGGTGATTTGTGACTTTTAAGTTTTTCAATAGCCATCTCGACCTCAAAGGCACTGGGCTCAGGCACTAGTGGCTCTGCTGTGTGTACTTCAATCTGCCTAACATCATTAACCCCGTGTATATTCAACAGCTGGGAGAAATGGTTCCTCCACCTAGCCAAAATACTGTGGGAGTCTGCAACCAGGTCACCCTTCTCATCCTTTACTACATTAATTCTAGGCTGGTACCCCCTCTTAAACTCATTGATACCCCTATACAAGTCTCTGATATTCTTATTCTTACTGTTTGTTTCAAGTTCATTAATTTTAGCTTTCAGATATTCCTTCTTTTTTTTCCTGAAATGTCTACTAGCTTCACGTCTTACGTTGTGCAGATTATCTCCATTATTTTGGTTTGGATTCTGTAACCACTGAATTTTAGCCTGCTTCCTTTTATCTAAAAATTCTGCACAGTCTGCATCAAACCATGGTTTATGCTGCTTCCGTTCGTGTAGACCTAGACTCTCTTGAGCCGAGATTTTGATATTCTCTTTAATGTTTTCCCAAGCCCTATTCATGTCCTCACTAACATTTAAGTTTTCCAGAGCTGAAAACCTGTTTGAGATCTTAAGCTGATACTGTTTCCTAGCCTCTAGTTCACTCAGCTTCTTGAGATTAAATCTCTCTACATCAAACTTCTGTGCGGCTTGTTTACTTACTGCCAGTCTTTCCCTAACTTTCACAACCACCAGATAGTGATCAGTATCACAGTCAGCTCCCCTGAAAGATCGCACATCGAGTATACTGGAATGCCGTCTCCTATCTATCAATATGTGATCGATCTGATTGTGAGTCTTCCCATCAGGAGAGGTCCAGGTGTATTTATGAATATTTCGGTGCGGAAACATAGTGCTCTTAACAACTAGATTCTTTGATGTGGCAAAGTTTACTACTCTGACACCATTATCGTTGCTATCCTGATGTAAACTCTCATTCCCAATAGTCGGTTTGAAAATATCCTCTCTCCCCACTTTTGCATTAAAATCTCCTAACAGAATTTTCATATGGTACTTAGGAAAATGATCAAAAACCCCTTCTAATTCCTCATAGAAGCTGTCCTTTGAATCATCACCCTTCTCTTCCGTTGGTGCATGCGCATTCAGAACAATGATATTACACCAGCGGCCTCTCAGCACTATGTATGACATCCTAGCACTAACAAACTCCACTCTCTTGATTGCTGATACCATTCTCTGGTGCACAAAAAAAACCTGTTCCCAATTGATGATTTTCCTGCCCTTTGCCATAGAAAAAAGTATACTCCCCGGCTCTTACAGTCCCTTCTTTGTCCCACCTAACCTCCTGTACACCCACTAAATCTAACTTGTACTTAGCTAATTCCCTGGCCACTGTCATAAGTGACCCTGACCTATACATGCTCCTCACATTCCATGTTCCAAAACTCATATCCTTTTTCCGTAGCTGGGGTCGTACCAAAGAATCGGTCCAGGTCCGAGGCTTTGTAGGCTGTTTCGTAACATCATAATTTTTTACGGTGAGGAGTTGTTAGCACCTCGCCCAACCCCCAAGCTGGAGGACCACCCCTTGTCGGCTGTCCGCGACTGCTTATTCAATGTATTCGCAGCTACCGTCCATACCTGGAGGCCGTTCCTCCATCCGCAACCCGAGGACGCGCCATGCCGTGGTGACAGGGACCCACTTAACATGATCATCCTGATCATTCTGTAATTGTGATTGGCTTAATTCCCTCAAAATTTACTGTGCTACGCGTATTGTATTGTAAAAAAAAAGGTTAAATTGTCCTGTTTATGCAAAGAAAGCATAAAGGGGAATCAGTGGTATGGCTGTACTCATTCTTGACCTAGGCAGTAGATGGTTACTGGTAAACGTCACCCCAGCTGCTTTACCCATGAGAAATAAGCACTGTTCCTGTTGGATAGGAGGTAGGGCAGGCCCCACAGCCAGTCTGGACATTTTGGAGAAAAGAAAAATCTGTTGACCCTTCTGGGATTCAAACCTGGATTGTCCAGCCTCTAGTCAAGTCACTCTACTGGCTGAGCTATCTGGGTTCCCCCAACACTGTATGGTTGGTGATCAAATTTTAACTGAGATTTGACAGTCCTCTCGTATGGTATTTGAAATCTCCCTTTCCTGCAGGGTTGAGAAACTGTAGTTCTCTGTCAGTATGCATGTGCTCTTGTGGTAATGTTGCTTGGGGTGTGTAATGTTTAGTGATGCTCTTTTAACTGCACAGGTTATAGCATTGATGAAGCATATAGCTTTCAACCAGCCATACTGTCTGTCTTTCAGTGTATGTAGATGTCACCACTGATTTTTGGTCTCTGCAGTCAGAGATTCAGTGGCTGCTTCACATGCTTTCCAGTTCCAGGATATTGTCTGCTGTCTGTGAGTGTGTTGATACTTTAGTACATAGAAGAGGAATGGCTGAATTTTCCTGCATTCAGAATACAAAAATGGCTTGAAAATAATCCTAGTGTCAAAACATACATGTCGGGTCTTGATGGAATATGAGTTTTTCGAATATTGTATCTTATATCTTAATGGATATGGTAGTGACAAATCAGTTGTGGTCATTCCATGGTTGTGGCAATTAGTCCCTTGGCTGTCAGTGCAGAGGGCAAGGTTCAGTTCCAGGCCAGTCCATGCTAGGTTTGTGGTGGACAAAGTGGCAGTGGGACAGGATTTTCTCTGATTACTGAAGTTTTCTCCTGTCAGCATCATCCCCTCAGTGCTTCATACTAATTTGTTGATCTTTCACTAATGCTTCTGTAACCTCAGAAACCGATACTGTCATTGAATTATCAGCACACACACAGTAGATCAGCAGAAGACAACAGTATTGCAAAATGTAAAAATACTGGAATCACCATTTTCTAGGTGTTATTTTATATTTTTAATTTATATTTTTCCATTGTTCCCATCGCATTACATAGTGATGATTATGGTTGTGGTGATTGTTTTAGGGCGATGTAATGAAATACGTTTCCTTTCTACTCAGGCTTGGAGAGGCTGTGTGCCTGTACAGACAAAGGCTCACTGCATTTCTTTGTGCTTAATGATGACAACAGTATTGAGGAAAGAGATGAAGATAGCTTGAGCCATGGTAGTGACTTCTGTGTGCCAATGTCTTCACACCATCTCAGTCACCAGCAAGAGAGCAGGAGTGTGAAATCACTACATGCAACTGGTAGTAATGAAGGTGCTGATTTTGCTCATAATGCCTTTAATGCTGTTGGTGCACCTGGAACTACTCTTTCACCCATTGGCACTGCCAGTTCAAGGTAATTATAAGTGGACATTCGTTTCTTGGTTCCTTCTTGTATGTTGTGTGTCTAAATAATGAAAATGTTTTCAGTATTAATGGGGAAATACATACACATCACACATATATTGTACTGGCTGATGTACACCTGTTCTTTGGTGGTGCACTGCATCACGAATGTCCACAGTTGTGCTAATTGATTTGTGAACTTCAACATTTTGTTGGTAATAACTCCTGAATTTTAGCATTGATGTTAACTCACATTTGAATTTCTGAGTGCAAGAATGGCTTATTACGAAGCCAGTTGTGGTCCATGAAATGATAACATGTATGGGGAAATGCTGCTTTTCAATTTGTGTGTTGCTGTTATAGTATGATGAAGTGTATTTTGAAGTTTGCTGAAGCCACTGGATGGGTTAACTGGGAATTTTATTTCATCAAGGTTGAATAAAGTTTGTACAGGTTGTGTAGCAGGCATATCACCTTGCAAGTGCACCAGTATGTCGGTTGTGAGTATTAGTTGTTGCGCAGACTTTCAGCCACTCTGATGGTGACAGAGCCCTCAATGCTGGTGAGTCTCTGTCGTCTGCACTCTTGTGGCAAATACGTGAACAGCCAATTAAGCGACAAAAGAATGAAACTCATTTTTGTAGAAAAAGAGGCACACATGCTCTGTCTCACTGTTACTAATTGTATCCTGCACAGCTGCATTAGTTCTGCGTGGCTTGGCGTGGTTTTTTTTTCTCCTTCTAATGTGACAGAATTTACTGCCTCTTTTTTAGTATCATCCTGAGTGGACTGTGACTACCGTACACAATTTGAATGATATCACAAGCAGACTATGTCTGTTTACTGTTCACATGTTGAATCATATCATGAAGAGACAGTAACTGTTAGGGTACACATGTTGAATGATATCAAGAGCACGTTGTAACTATTTACTGTATACAATTTGACTGATATCACAAGCAGACTGTAACTGTTTGCTGTACACATGTTGAATGATATGAGCAGACCGTAACTGTGTGCTGTACACATGTTGGATATCGTGAGCAGACTGTAACTATGTGCTGTATGCATGTTGAATAATATCATGAGCAGACTGTAACTATGTGCTGTACACATGTTGAATGATATCATGAGCAGACTGTAACTGCAGTAAAACGCGTTTAAGATGTCCCCGGTTAAGATGTTTTCCTGCCTAAGGCGTCAGGATAAAAAACCACCAAAATTCTCCCATTTGATTAACATTACACATCACACTTTTAATACATCCCAACATAAGAAAATTTCCCCTCAAGTAACAAAAGTTGGCGACTAAATAATTCTTTTACCCATTTAACACATTTTCTGTATCAAATCTTAAACAATTTCCCAGAGTTTCCATTCGTTCTGTTTCCAAAATACAGCATTCAAGTGGCGCAGTCAGTTCATATAGGTTAATCTCCAAGGCCATTTCTGCAAGTTTCACACATCAGAATGACGCAGCCTTATGTCCTTGGGGGGGGGGGGGGTTGTATTTCTTCTGTGATGCAGAGACTGCAATTAGTCAGTCAGTCCCCACTACTTGGTCTCTGTCATGACAACTGAAAGATTATATCGGGTGGACGGAAGCCTACCCTAGCTGTTCCATGACCTACATGAGCCTGCATTTGGCAACGCTTGCATGTGGAAGCTGACTTGTCACTTCACCTGGCAGTTAACTAGGAGCGAACTCAGGCGGCCAATAAGATTTGGAGAAGTTTAAGTGCGCTGACTGAAACCACCCACAGTTTCACATTGGTGGGTAGACAGCAGTTTGATGGCAGTTACATGGGTGCTTGCATGTTTCTTGTTTAAACGTAATTTATCAGCGGTAGTATAAATGTGTGGTGGTGTAACGTGATTGTGAATCATTTGTGGTGACTGTGTGCAGATAAGTAACAGCAATTCCAGAAAATAAATTCAAGACACTGCAGAGTTAGTGAAAGTGACTGGAGCTACTGGCCACCCCTTATGGTCTACCTAATAGCAAATGTATACTGCAACTGTTATTGAAAAAGGAATAAGACACCCCACGGTTGACAGATATTTCAAGGAAAAGTAAACATATGGATTGAAATGTGAACTTGTGAATGAAAAGTCAGTGACAGTATAGTTAGAGGTGTAAATAAAACTGTGAATTAAGTGTTACAGACATAATGGTTAGATGGTCAGGTACAGGTGGGAATGTGTTAAGACAGGTGCAAATTATACAAATTCAGCTTTCATATGTAATAAGTTCACAAAAAAATTTAAAACCTAGAACTTTTCGGTGTTATCCTTTTAAAACATTTCCCACTTAAGAAGTCATATTTTCTTTGAATTTTCAAAAACATCTTAAGGGAGTTTACTGTATATGCTGCACACATGTTGAATAATATTGTGAGCAGACTGTAACTATGTGGTGTACACATGATGAATGTTATCATGAGCAGACTGTAACTGTATGGTGTACACATGTTGAATGTTATCATGAGCAGACTGTAACTATATGGTGTACACATGTTGAATGATATCATGATCACACTGTAACTGTATGCTGTACACATGTTGAATAATATTATGAGCAGACTGTAACTGTATGGTGTACACATGTTGAATGATATCCTGAGCAGCCTGTAGTTGTTTATTCTGCCATGTGTGCAGTGTATTGTATATCTTTCATCGTTACGTATGTTACCCTGTTATGAAATAGTACATGTCCATGCTGTGTTCACTTCCAGCACCTTGTGAATTTATCATATTTACTTAACTGTAAAATCAGAACTCTTTCGTGGGTTTTTTGTATGAAAACTGGGGGGGACATCTTATAATCCAGCACATAGTTAAATATGAGGGCGGACTCAAAAGTTTTGCCTCTTTTCTCATATTTTTTATTAGAGTAATGAAAACTGGATAAAACCAACACCATGTAGTCATGTGACATCTCCCCTCCATCATACATAATTGAACCCACAGCTGTCCATCAGTCCGGTTCAGTGCCAGTTGAAGTGGAAGGCTGTGAGGACATTGTGGTTAAGACAGTGTGCTGTTGTTGAGTTCTTGACTGTGGAAGAAATTCCTGTTGTATGCAGGCAGTGTATGGGGATAAATATGTTGATGTAAGCACAGTTAGACCTTAGATACTGCAGTTTAAGCAAGAAGTGGGGGAAGGAACTTTGTGTGACACACCAAGGTCAGCGAGGCCACTGACTGCAACAGATGAGTCTTTTCAAGAATATGTTGAAGAAATGATTGGAGAAAATCATTGTATCAAACAGAAAGATATTGCTCATAAACTGGGAATCCCTAAAGAAAGAGTGGCCACATTGTCAACCTTCTTGGATTCCAAAAATTTTGTCCCAGGTGGGTCCCTCAAAAATTTACTGATGAAATGAAAGCTGGAGGAGTCAGAGTTTGAAGGGAACTTCTGGGTCATTTTGAGAAGGAAGGTGAGGGGTTTCTATGGCAGATAGTGACAGGTGATGAAACTTGGGTCCATTGCTGTGATCCTGAAAACAAAAAGACAGTCTCTGGAGTACAGCCACAAAGGATCACCAGTGCCAAAAAAATTCAGAGTCAAAGTCTTTGCTGGAAAAGTCATGTTGACTGTATTCTGGAATTTGAAAGTGTTGTGCTCATTGACTTCCTGGAAAAAGGTGCTACAGTGAACTCAAAATGCTGTACTGAAACCCTAAAAATTCTCAACAAATGGCTCACGAGGAAGGGGACAGAAACTGATGATGTCTTGCTTCAACAAGACAGTGCCAGGCCTCACACTAGTGCTGCCACAACTGATGCCATTGCATGTTTGGGGTTTAGAGTGTAGCACATCCAGCCAAGAGCCTTGATCTCGGTCCTAGCGATTTCCACTTGTTCCCCAAACTGAAGGAAGGCCTCAACGGGCCAAAACTTCAGCTGTGATGAAGAAGTCAAGGCTGCAGTATGCCAGTGGTTTTGGGCGAGAGGAAAACATTTTTTAAAGGACAGAATTAAAAAACTTTTTAAACGCTGGGGAAAGTGTACTGATGTTGGTGGAAATTATGTCTAAAAGTGATCATGGATAGTTGTAAATAAAGGTTAAAGGTACAATTATATTTTCGTTTCAATTAAGTATCTTCCTTCACTTGTGATTTAGCTGGAGGCGAAACTTTTCAGCCCGCTTTCATTTTCACTGTGCAGGTATTGTCCTGAAAATTGGAGATTGTTAGGGGGGCATACTGTATTTGTGCAGAAATGTTACATGTGTTTTGCACTGTGTCACCTAAAGATTCTGTTGGCTTTATGCAATGTCTGTCATAAAAGTAATGAGACTGATTTTATAAAAAATGTTTTTGCTAAGATGTTTACATTTCAACGTAATCCGCTTCAAAGTAGTTCGCTTTGGAAGCAATGCACCACTGGAGGTGGTCCTTCCACCCCTGGAAGCATTGCTGGAAGTGTTCCTCTGTGAGGTCCTTCAGTGCGTCAGTATGGCTCTCTAGATGTTATCAGTCATCTCAAAATGATGTCCTCATTGGCAGTTCATAATCCTCAGGAAGAGAAAAAGTCATGTAGTGGACATCTGGGGAATACTGAGGCTGCAGAACCACTGCAGTGTTTTTGCACGTCAGAAACTTCCTGAGGAAGTGCATTGTGACAGAGAGCATTGTGGTGAAACGTTAATCCTAAGTGTCAGCTATGTGTGGTTAAATGCACAGAACCTTCTTTTGTGGCCATTTATGGACTTCTCAATAGAAAGTCTGGTTAATGGTTTGACCTTGAGGCACAAACTTCTTTTGCAGTACTGCTGTATGATCAGAAAAGAGATAAACATTGATTTGATTTTTGATTTGCTCTTTCTTACTTTCTTTCGATGTGGCACGTTTTGGTGTGCCATTCTTCGCTCTGGTGTTTTGTTTCAGGGTCATACTCAGCAACCCAGCTTTCATTGCCTGTTATCATTCACTTAAAGAACTCTGTCTCATTTTCAAGGTGGTCAAAGATGTCTAAACACACTCATTTTTATGATTTTCGTTTTTTTGAAGGTGAGGTTTTTTCTTTTGGCGCAGTGTTGGTGCAAACTTTCTGCATGATCAACTGCTCTGTTAAAATTTCCTGGACAGCTCAGTGACTCCTATTAAGTTCATCTGCTGTCAGTCCTACTGTCAGCTGTCAATCAGACTTGCTCACATCTGTACCCTTCCATGTTTCACTTGGTGCTGCTGTGGCAGGTTTTCCTACATGTGGTTAGTCTTCAACTTTCAAAAAGCCTGTGTGCCATTGGAAAACCTGCGTTCGGGATAAGGTTGGTCTCATTAAGCTCGTTTTAACTTTCATATGCTTTCACTGCACGGGTATGGCGTTTGGTGCAAAATTTGGTGGCATAACATTGCTTGATATTCCTGTGCTCCACTTTTTGTGATGCAGTCAACAAACACACTGTTTACATTACGATTATGCAACAGGCATTGCATGGATTGGGTCTCACGGAGTCTGTTTGTATTGGCAACATTCCAAACTACAAGCTGGACTGCAGTTTTGATGCCCATTATTGCCAAATTGCATTTTAACAAATCAGTTTCGTTACTTGCGTGACAGATCCCCTAAGTTATGAGCACAATATAAAGGAATTATTGTTGTATTTTTACAGTAGTGATCAGTTGCTAGTTAACAAGGCAGCACTGGGCATGACAGAACTGCATTTGCTTCATGAACTGACCAAATTCGAGAACTTGTCTCCGTGCTATGCTGCTACCGTTCCGCCATGTTGGACTGAAATGATGCAGGCTCAGAAGCAGCGGAGGCATCCACAGCATTTGCAGCAAGGAGATGAAATTCAACATACTAGAAGCTGGCGACTGCAGAATGATGCGTGAGTGTTAATGTTATATTATTGTGTCCAGATTCTTTCGTCTTGTAAGGGAAGATTGGGAAGAGGTTGACATGATCCAAGTTCAGTCAGGCATGTGCACTCTCTAATGTTTAGCCCTGTACACTGCAGTAGAGTCAATGTTCCAATCTTTCATGATCATGCGTATTAATACCATTGTTTCAGGACTTTTGTCACTGGTTCTGACAAATCAGGATGGGACCATGTGGCTGGCAGGTTGGCTGCCCTCACTGTCCTGCTGTTGTGTAGACCACTCTTGGGTTATCGAGCTCTGCCTTGCATTAACCAAGGTTGAATGCTTTTGTGCTATATGAAATGAGACTGTACTTCAGTTATTTAATCCTTTGGTGCCAAAGGTTGATCACAGTTAACATGCAGTGTGATGTTAACAAAACCAAACTTCCACTGAAGTCATCACCAAGAGCATTCTAAATAATGGGCAGTCACTGATGTCCTGGGTCTTGTGCGGAGTACACTGAGCACTTAATTCTGGCTCTGAGGGTTAATGTATTTTATGCTTCTAGAAAGTAGTTGTATTTTATTATTAACAGTAAACTTTAATGCTGTTTATGCTTTTGTGGTTATTTGTATTTTTATTACCGGTATTTTGTATGTTCTGGGAACCATTAGGTCTTTTACAGTGAGAATGAATTCTGATGTTTGTGACTGTTTTATTGCTTGCAATTAATAATGAGCCTTGAGACACGACTGTAACAGAATGTAAGAAGTACAGGAATGAAAAATAGGCACACCTTTCTTTGTGCAGGGGTTGGGTGAGCGGCAGGCAGGCAGATACTCTGCCTTTTTCCTTATGAATATGAGGAGCAAGGATGTGTATTTCAAAGAGTAATTTGTGTGATAGAGATGTATGTACATTAAGGAAGTAGCAAGACAGGAAGAATAGTTAAAGGAGAGGTCGGTTGGTTGGTCAGTCGGTCGGTCAGTTATGTTATGTTATGATGCTGTCAGTATGTCATCTGCAATGTCAGGATGAATGTTGGAGGAACCAGTCATAGCTAATCTTAACTAATCCTCTGGAAAACAGCTTTCAAGTCTCGCTTTGCATTAGCAGGTGCCTATTAAAACAGGTTTGCGATAAATTCTTGCATTGCTTCAATGAAGACAACTTTGAACTACATTATAGCATGGTTGTTTTTGCAGTTTCTGAAAGAGACGCGCATAGTGGGAACCTGTAACTGTGGGACTGAGTGTATTATTTTAATGAGTATTTTGTAGCATTTAAATTAAAGTGAATGAACAGTACATCACTATTTCATGCACATGCACAGGGTATGTGGGTTAGGCTGCTATGTTGGTTGGTAAGTATTTACCAACAGTTTAGAGAAGCCTGCTGCCTCCACCTTCATGGTCTGTGCAAGGTAAGATAGTGCCTGAAGTTGAAGGCAGCTAGCTTCTCTGAAACATTGTGGGCTGTTTACCAGTGGACATGGTGTCATATCCCAGAAGACTATTTTTCATGAACACAGACACAGTTGAGGATTCTGTTCTTGTAGGATGTGATGCTGTCACTTGGTGAGAGGTTCATGACATTTGAAGGGCGCATAGTGCCTGCCCTCACCTCAGAGGATTAACGAATCTGTGACTGTGTATCTTTGAAAGGTCATGAACCACTAATCCAGCAACACAGTGTCACTCCCAGAAGACTGGATCCTGCAGTACATTGCTGTGGATACCACAGGCCTTATACAGACATGGTTGTTGTATAGGGTATTATTTTCTCCTTAATTTTCCTGTGTTTGTACCTGTAAAAAGCACTGTCTGTGTTTCAGGCATGTTAGCTGCCCTGTCAGAACTACTGACATCAGTTTTCTGTTGTTTCCAGCACAACATGGGATGAGCACGTGTTTGAGATCACTCTCCCTCGGAGCTGCTGCATCGGTCATGTGGATCTGAAATTCTCATTGCATGCCCCTTGCCTCTCACCACCTCACATCCAGGTCACACTGCTCAAGCAAAATGCCAGTGGCATTGGTAGGAAGGAGAGGATGTTTACACCACCTGTTGATGAACCAATAGATTTCAATATTAACATGCAATTTGATGGAAGCACCAAAGGTATAGTACCTTTTTTTTTTTGTTTTGTTCCTTTTTGTAGTGTGTGCCCAAATTTTTATTGCTTAGGCGTGAAGCCCTTTTATTCCTGCTTGCAGAATAATCACTGCACTTATGTCACTGGTTGAAGCTATTTTCTGTGAAATATACTGTAGTTTTGCAGTGTAAGAAACTTTGGAATTGACATACCAGATGTCAGAAACTTAGGTAATGTGTGATGTACTGACATAAGGAACTGAGGTAGCTTCTTCATTATAGTTACTAGGCTGTGGGCTGGACAACCAAGGATTCCTTGTTCAATTCCTGGTAGCAAGTCCACGCTGATGTTGGGGCCCATCTGGCCTTCTCTTTATTGGGTACTGAAAGTGTCTTTCCACTGGGGTGGAGCACCTGGGGTGTGAAGCTGATCAGTCATCTCCATCTAGTGCCAAGGTTAAGAATGTCCACCACATGCCTTCATGGCATGATGATTGATTACGTACAGGGTCAGCTGTAGTTCTAGTTTACTGACATTAGGTAACAGGTTTTATAGCAAATGAGAATCTGAAGATGTGATTGTATCATACAGATCTTGTCTAATGAATTGGTGATTTCAGATTTTCATGAGAGATTAAGATTCGTCAACCACAAGTATCCCTCAGTCCCTCATTGCTGTTCATACCACAACAGGATGTCACACGTAAAGATTTCAGATTTTGTGTATAACCCAGTGGTGGATTTGCTTTCAGTGATGAGGCAAACCTTGTAGTATGTATATTTAATGATTTGCATACCCACTGCATTTGTCAGCTGTAGGTGACACTTTAAATACAAGCTGCTTATATGATTTACATATACATTGTTTCCTGGACAAGAAGTTAATGTATATAAAGAATTTGGCGTTTTAAGAATTTAGATTTTTGAAGTCCCACCAAAACTCTCATGAGAATAATGTTAAATTTTCTGTGTACAAATTTCTTGTGTAAAACTTCTGTTTCTTTAGAAGTGCACTTTTTTAGATATTTTATACAAAAATTTCCCATTTAATATGTTTAAGGGCCTTTGCAGTAATCTTTCATGCAGTTGATCCTATGATTCATATTAGGGAAGTATCATATATAAGTATTCTGAAGTTAGTAACATTTAGTTTCTTGTCTTCTTTAGGTCCTGTAGAGAATCCTGTTACTTCAGAGGAGTATCTCCGTGACCACAATACTGAGATATTATGTGGGCCAGTGAATCTCGCTTCCTGTTTCGACCTGTCGGATCAGAGTGGTACAGTTACACTCACAAGCCCCAAACTGTTCAGGATACGAGGACGAACACTTTTAGTGCACATCAAGGCACTTGGTGAAGATAAAGAAGCAGTTAAAGAAATGGTAAGCGGGTTATTTGAGTTTGGGCAACAGTTTTTTATATTTTGGTGCATTAAATACTAAATTACTATGAGGAACTACTGAAACAATTTTTGATTTAGTGAGGGTCAAACTTAGTCCCTTTTTGGTATACTTAAAGGCTTCTGTGAACACTTGCTGTCAAGAATGGCCCAATTTGTATTACAAGTGAAAATATGTAACTGACACACGTTTCAGGTTTTCACAGCAGTTGTTTAAATGATGGTCTTTGTTTTGGGGTTTGGGTTTTACATCATGTAACAAAGGTTTGTTCAGGATGTTTTGGAGGAGCGCACTGCCTCTGTCTTCAGTGTGACTTATCTTGGTTCACATGAATGCTGAATTAAATGGCAGGAAGGAATGTGTCAATTGTATAGTAAGGTTAGAGGAAATTGTGGCCAGTCAGAGCTACAAAAGTGCGAGAGGGGATAGGGGCTTCTGTGAAGCCAGTGGGAATTAGACTGCCAACAGTGGCCCGTTTTAGTGCCAACGGGAGGACATGTCCAGATGGAGTGCTTCTTGCTTTTCATTATCGTGTGTTCTGCATGTTGATCTCTCATTGGGTCATGGCATGGCTTGGGCAGTTAGTTGCTGGACTCTCACCGCAGTCCCCAGTTCAGTCTCACACCATTTATGTGGGCATTATGGTGAACAAAGTGGCAGTGGGAGGGGTTTTTCTCTGAGTAAAGGTTTTGGCCTGTTGCTGTCATTCTGCCAATGCTTCATATCCACTCATCCGTTACTGATGCTCTATGATCTTAGCAGTTGACTGTGTTTTTAAGTAACAAACTTAACTTGCTATTTTCTTTTATAATTTACCTTAGTGGTATAATTTTCTCCCTCGTAAGTGTGTTAGATAATTTCTGTTGGTAATGTAACTGTTTCTTACAATTTTCAGACGAGTAAAAGTCGAGTTAATGATGAGAAAGGATCTGCTTCAAAAAAGAGCAAATTAGACAGTGGAAAAGGAAAGTCAGTAGATCCGATGTTGGACTATTACGTGCATATGCCAGGCAATACGGTGGACCGCCTAGCTAGTGCAGCTGCCAGTAAGAAGATGGAATATTACTTGGGCTGTGACTGGTTGCATGAAATATCAATTACCATCAGGAGAACTAAGCAAACTAGCATTCCAAATGAAAGGTTAGAAATCTCATGTTTTAAGTTGGACATTAACATTCGTATTTGTTAAAGATAGTGTCTGTGGATCGTAGTAATTTGAATTCTTGTCTCAGCTACTGCTGTCAAGCTGCAAATATCAAGAGCTGGTATGTGGGTGTGCTGACATGAGTTTTCTGCTTCTCTCGGTGAAATTTGGCACTATTGATCATGTTTCGTAACTCAGGTCATGTACATTGGACCTTGTAGGCATATCTAAGGACTTGCAAACTGTGATTCATAGCTGATACACTAATTAGAAAGGACAGAGATTTTCTTTTATGATTGACGCTCTGAGAGTGGTGTTGCTGAACGTACAAGTCTGTGGGATGTGACACAGTTTTGTACGGCATGTGTTTCCTCATGTTTTGAAGGCAGTATGGATCTTCAAAATGCCATTAAGTACCCGTCCACATTTGTGGCGTCACATCCCTAAAAGACTACTTGTATTTTTGTTTAATTAAAGCTCTACGTAGGAATGTGTACATCAGTACGTACAGTTAACACATAAAGACAGACCATGGAAATGTGGGAATCTGAATTTTTTTGCATATTGCATTGTTTGACTGTGTTCTTTGATATGTGGAAGTGACATTTAGTGATGATATGATGGCATTTCCGTAAGCTAGTTCTCTATTTGTGTAACAGTGTCCCAAATCTGATATTTATTATGAGACCAGAATCACCAGTTTAGTTAATGGCAGAGTTCTGTGTCTGTCTTTAGCACTGTCAGGTGTTGAAGGGTTGGTGTTCATTCTTTGTTTACATGACACAGGGACATTATTTTATCTGACAACTATCATTTGCCATTTCCTGCTGCAGCTGTGCCATGCATGTGGCTGTTTGGCTGAATGGGCTATATTAGTACAGTAAATAATTTCACAAGCAGTGGCAACTTATACAGTTGTCACATAAAATAATGACCCCTTAGCATGTCACTATCATCTGTATGGACCAGCGGAATGAGAAGCACATATTTGGTGTGTGAAGGAGTAGCTCAGTCTTCTGTGTTCTGCACAGACATTTTGCTATGATGTATTCATGTGACATATTCCTTCTTTTCACACCCTGCTCCTTTACATACTATTAAGGAGGCTGATTTTGAGGCAGATGCAGCAAAAACTAAGCATGTGCTAATATCTTATCAGCAGAATGCAGGACAAAATCATAAAGACAGGCAATAAGTGCTTAAAATGTGTGGAAATGACAATAACAAATCGGAATTGTGTTTATGAAGAAGTAAGACTTCATTCAGTTTGTGTAGTGCTTGTTACCACACAGCTCAGAATCGTCCATCTTCTCATCTTTTGTTAGGAAGCATGAAGTTTAAAATGTGCAGAAGTGAACTTCCGACTTGTTCTGTTTTTTTATGTCTGTGGAAATTGGTCTTTCACTTCAAGGGAAGTGTTTATGCTGCTGCTGCTGCTGCTGCTGGTGGTGGTGGTGGTGGTGGTGGTAGATTATTGTTGTTGTTGTTGTTGTTGTTGTTGTTGTTGTTGTTGTTCTTGTTCTTGTTGGATGCTGTAAAGAGTTGCATAAGGAGCAGTAAATTTGTATGAAAGTTTTGATGAGATGAGGAAACTTGAAAGGGAAGAGACAAGTTGGAGGATAATATTAAAATGGATCTTGAATAGGGTTGGAAGGCAATGCAGTTGGCATAATGTAGGGCCTGGTAGCAGGCTGAACAAGTTGATGAACCTTGGTGTTTCATAATTGTGTAGAATTTCTGGGTTAGCTCATCAACTGCATACAGTGGAGTCTCAGTGTTTGTGAGCCTCAATGTTCAGGATTTTGACCTTTTGTAATCCCCCAATTTAATGCCTTTTTTGACCTTGTGTCACTGGTTCTGACAGCTTGGGATGAGACCATGTGGCTGGCACGTTGGCTTCCCGGATTCTCCTGGCAGTGCTTAGATTACTGTCAGGTCAGTAAAGCTCCAGCTTTGGCTTCAGTAAGGGTGATGGCATATGTACTGTACAGGGTGTAACACTCCTTCAGTAATGTTACATTGTTATGCTTCCAAAAAGTGTTTTATTGTTATGCCTTTTGTGGTTATTCTATATTTTTACTACTTGTATTCCATAGTTCTTGGAACCAAACAGGCATTTTACATGAAAAATGGATTCTGACATTTGTGACTGTTTTATCAGTCCCAATTAATGATGAGCATAGAGACTCTACTGTACTAGCTTTGCGAAAGGGCTCCAGTCAATGAATTTTGTTACTATAATTAGTTATGACTTACATACCCAGTCTCTTGAAGTTTATATGGTGTTTCATGTATGTGATTTGATACAGTTATTTTATGTAGCATCGGGTTGCACTTTTCTGGACATTCATCTTTCTTTAATATGTACAGGTGACTAAATTGCAGATTGTTTTTTTTTTTCCACAGGAATCAGCGTTGTGCGATGCTGGAGTCCAATTTGTTTGTTGAGAAGCTTGTGAAAGTTATTTGTCTAGAGGGGCCTGACAGAACTGTTGTAGCCCAGAGTATGGCTTTAGATATTTTGATTTGGGTGGCATCGATACGGCTTGGTCGACACAGGGCAGCCAGAGGAGAGGGGAAAACACAACAAGTGGAACTTGCTAGAATTGTTGAAAATAATCTGACCTCACTTATTAAACACTGTATCCTGTTGTCAGGAAGAAGTATTGCTCACAAGTGTGTTAAGCTGATCATCATATGCAGTGAGTAAGTAACACTAGAAGGGTACATTATCTTCATCTGCCAGACTGAAAAGTGGGTTGGTCATGATTTTGCTGTTCAGGCAATGTCTCTGCTTTCTTCGGCGGTTGTATTTTGTTATACATTACAGTCTGGAGTATAGAGGCTTCATATATATATATGTATGTGTGTCTCCCATTAGTGAATGAAAGTGTATGTTGACAGATATTTCTGTACCTTGGAATGGGAGCAACCAGTTTTTTAATTTAAGTAACTTCGGACATTGCTTCTTGCTGCAGTCTACAGATTTATGAAATAACTTTTTTGAACAGAAGGTATGGAGAAAAATTAAGCTCTGAATTTATGTCCAGTATAACTTTTTTGCATGAGGTGTATGGTTTCTGAAGTAAACGTCAGTAAGTACCACACAACTGTTATACTGTGTGTTCCTGATCGTACGTATTTGAGAGTTCTGTAAGCACTTGAAAAGTGTACCAGAATCTCTGCTTGTCTATGATAATTAAATGGAGTTTTTCCCATGTGAATTAATATGTGAAATGTAAAGGCAAGGGTGTCCCCATATACTCCATGAAGGCATATAGAGGGAGTGGAGGTATAGTGTCATGCATTCTTAATCTTGGGACTAGATGGAGGTGAATGGTCAGAATCTTACACAGTATGTAGTTTACACACACGCACGCGCGCGTGTGCACACACACACACACACACACACACGCACACGCACACACACACACACACGTATTGTATATGGTGTATAGAAAACCAGCCTTTACCTCTGACATTCTCATACCACCTCAGTCCTGATGTTGCCAGACTGTCAGAAGTCTGCTGTACTTCATTTTGTGTGTGTTGGTGTTCTGTAAAAACAGTACTTATGTTTTCTTACAGGGGAATGAAGAATGTCCTTGACTCAGTAACGGTTCAGTTTGATGGTTGTGTTCTGCGTGCGTTGCTTGAGTGGCTGCCAGTGATATCTTGTAGTGTATCAGCTGGAGCACTGCGATGGTATTTTCTTCTGCTCAGTCGTGTCATGTCGCTGGATGTTTCTGCCACTACTGGACAGAAATGTGTTACACTCTTGCAGCAGATAGCACAGGAAATGAGTGCAAGATCCAGTCCCTACCACTTGCTGTTAAGGACGAGGTGTGATAGTTTGATAGTTTAAATAACGGTAAACAGTATACTTATAGTAAGGTCATGTGTTGACTGATTTAGTGTGCATCTGTAGGTAGATACAAGTGAAAGTGCATCATAATGAGTATGCCTGTATTGGTGAATTGTGTTGGTAAAGTCCTTGTCATTTTGCCTCATGACCTTATGCAGAAGTCTCACCATTTGGCCGGGCAAGTAGAGATTACACTTGGCAAAATGAATGATATTCCCCTTTTCTCTTTTAGAACAAAACTAGTAAACTACAGACATAACAACAGTAATTTCTGCAGGATTGTGAGTGTATTATTACATATGTCAGCCGGTTTGAAAGCATATTATTACATATGTTTTCCAGATTCAGAGCATATTATTATGTATGTCAGTCTGAGAGCATATATTTACATATGTCACCCAGTTTTTAGATGTGCACCTTTATAAAGCAGCTATACAAAAAACCATCCAACCAGCCAGTCGCCACATAGTGCATAATATTTCTGAGAAACAGAATAGGTCTTCAGCAAGTCAGGAAGTTCTCATTTCATGGAACCGGATGGTTTATTACTGTGTTTGCAAGAGCACTTGCCTTGTTCCTATTCTGAAATGGAGTAATTCTGAGATGTGTGCTATTCTGGGATATTACACAGCATCGTGTGGTAACTGTTTACCGACATTTCAGGAGAATATCGGTCCTGTCTTCAAGGGTCAAGAGTCCAGGACTCTTGAAACGTTGGTAAACAATTACCACACGACGCCGCGTAATGTCCCAGAAGAGTGCAGATCTCACCAACATCTTGGCAGAAGCCTTAAATCAAGATTGGAGTAATTCTGTTTACACCCTCCCGTTAGATATTTCTTTAAGAACCATTTTAATATTATCCCCCCATGTGTGCGTACATCTTCCAATTGACCTTTGCTTCGGGTTTCCACACCAAAACCCAGTAGGCATATCTCTTCTCCCCCATATGCAAAGTTGGAGCTTATTTATTGTCAATGTAACACCACTGATGTAAAACCATTATAATTCTCACTGTGTTTCTCAGTGCTGCCACTGATGATGGTTGGCTGTGACCAAAACTTGCGGAAGGTCTTATGAACGAGTCGACATGCGGAGACAAGTGTGTGCTCTGATGCTTGTATGTTGATTGGTATTGCAGTAATTACGTTAATTGCAGGTTTGGTTTGTATAGCACCCCTTTTGAGCCAGAACTGTTTGACATTGAACCACCTGTACCTGCGAAGTTTTCCTCAGTTCCCATAACTTACGCAACGGTTGTTAGTGGGGAAACAAGTGGGAGTGCCATGGTCACATGTCCTGGAGTTGCTGTGGGTCCTTCAGGTTTTGGTCTGGCATCTGATCTGGATCTCAGGGAGCTGCTGGGAATAGGAGGTACAGCTTCAGTCATTACTTTCACATTAATGTCAGAAGTACCTCTACACCACATGGTAGAAGAGGATCGGACTAAGTGATGTTCAGAAGTGGTAATTCTGTGCATTTTGTTCACCACTCATGATACCATGTGATTTCCATCATACAGTGTTTCGAGTGTGAACATCTGATCTATGATTTAGGTAGATAATTGTGGTTAAATTCGTAGAAAATTATTTTGGATATATGCTGTTATCTACAGATATTGATTGCCTTAATGTCTGAAGTGAAAAGGGAGAGTTCTTTCCAAAATTGAGCTTGTTTTATGTATTTTTAGTGGCTATATGCAGTATAAATGTAGAGTGAAGCCCATATCTCACTAGCCACTCTGGTTTTATTTGTTACAGCTGGATTTTCTAATATTGGGGATAAAACAACGACAGCAAGATTTAAAGGCCTTACTGCAAACCATTATATGAAGGGGCTATTAGAAACAGAACCTCTGCACTTCACATGCCATGCAGCCAGTGATGGCACCAAAATGGAAAAGATAGAACCAGGTCTGACTTGTCTTACAGTTTCTTTTTTCTTGGAGCAAGTAATATTTTACGGAACAGTTTGATGTCTGAGTAGGTGTTTTTGACGGTTAGGAGTTTTCACGTCTTCTTTACTAAGCTGAAAAAAAAAACTATTTGGAGACCACATTTGTCTGTCAGTCTGTCCATGTGTGACTTAGTATCAGTGACTGAATCCTTTACTAAATTTTCATGAAATTCACTGTGTGAGTTGTTAAAACAAGTTGTTGAGCAAACGTGATTTCCATGAAAGTTAACTCAGTAACAGGCATACTCTACTTCACTGAATTTCTGCCAATACTTCCCATATTTCTTAATGAGTTTGGGTGAAATTCAATATAGAACATCTCCACACAGTGCCACTGAACAAATGTAAGTTTCATGAAAATTAACACAATGAAAACTGTGCTTTACTTTGGAGCATAAGTGAAGTGTTCTTGTGTGTGACTTCATGCTTCATCATTTTAGATGTGTTCACAAAATTGTGAAAAGTGGCTGTTAGTGTCATGATGTCTGTCAGTTTACATGGAACAACTTGATGAACTTTAACTAGATGGACTTTCATGAAATTTGATTTTTGAGTATTTTTTGAAAATCTGTCAAGAATACATGTTTCATTAAAATGTGACAACAATAATGGGTACTTTACAGGAAGACGTGTACATTTATGATAATATTTCCCTGAACCGTTCGCAGAATGAGAAATGTTTCAGACATAAGTTTTAGAGAAAATCAAGACACACACACTTATTTTCAATACTTTTTTTATGAGAATCATACCATGTATGAGCTAATGAAGAGAAATATGGTAGAGCCAGACAGGCCACAGATAAAAATATAACACAGCCCATGTGCTTTGCATGATGGATACCTACCGCTACAAACACACACTCAGTATATGTGATACTTCTTGCTTTTCCACAGCAGCAGTGGTTACACGAATGTGCCTGAATATTGCGTTACACGTACATTGCCTGTCTTGTTGACTTTAAATGTGTTTCTTTGTGTGAAATGGCTGATGCTTCAGCTGATAAGCAGTAGACTTACCAGGCACTAAGCTGTGGATTTAAAATGTGTGCCAGCATGCACGGATGCATAACTTGTGCCAAGTGCTGTGCATGAGTGGCAGGCATGAAGCTCATGAATGGTTGCAGCACTGTTGCCACCAGTGGTCTGCTCTCAGCAGCGAGGGTTGTCAGGAATAACCCTTATCAGTTTAATATCATTCTGCTTTTCCCATTTCAAATTCCAGGTGAAATGAAAAGGTATTTCTATAATAAATGCTTTGGTCCCCAACATCAGATATACTCATCACCCATTGAGATGCTCAGAATGCCTTCCATCAGGTTAAGGTGACAGCATTATTGGCCTTCTGTACACAGCTCTCATTTAATTCCAGTCTTTTTTCAGCTCCTACTAGGCATGTAATTCCAGTTTGTGAGGGTTAAGTACAGTGTGCTAGATAGTTTGCTAGTGTCCTGCATTATACCTGTCGTGTAATTGTTTTAACTTTCCAGGGTCGTCATCTGGTGCAAATGGTTCTGTTCCTATTGGAAATTTCTTTGATCCATCCAGCTTTGTTACTACAAATTCTGGGTCTAAAAAGGCAGATACGGAATTTGTGAGTACATTTGGATTAATTATCATTTCTAAATAACTGGTTTGTCTGGCTGAGATAGGCCAGTTGCTGGTATGTGGTTTGCTTGCAAGCAGATTGCTTCATCATGATCTTTAGTTTTCTGCTTTGTGTACTGTCTGGGTGCAGATCCTTTATGAGCAGAACGTAGCAGACTCGTACATTTACATGTCGCTGGTGTCTGTTTACCATGTTTTTCACTTTTACTGAACCATGAAAGTGATATGTGATAATATTTTGACGACTATCAGTTTTTTGTAATTTCTGTTTGAAACGGCTCTTTTCTTTTTATTTTATTTTCATGTTTAATCCTTTCCAACACCCTGAGAAAGGTGTTCATGTTACCTGCAGTCAGATGTATTGGTAACGTTGCTTTTGAGGTTAAACACAGTCCAGTACTTCTAAGTTTCTACTATCTTTTTTCTGTCTGGGTTGACAGATGACAATTATTCCACTTTTCCACTGAAAATTTGGTCACAGGCATAGCTGCACGTGACACTTGTATCGATTCAAAATACAGTGAAACTTGCTTAAGAAAAACCCAGTTAAGAAAACTTCCTGCCTAAGAAATCAGGATAAAAAAGCACCAAAATTCTCCCATTTGATCAACATTACAGGTTGCCCTTTTAATACATCCCCGCATAAGAAAATGTCCTGCCTAAGAAGTAACAAATTTCATGACGAAACAGTTTTTTTTGCCTGTCTAATGCATTTTCTGTTTCAAAATCTTAAGGAATTTCCCCGAGTTTCCATTCGTTCTGTTTCCAAAACGCAGTGTTAGACTAGTGTGCGGTCAAGGTCACTTCCGCCGTTTCACACAGCAAAATGACGCAACGTCACGGCCGTCATGGAGATGTCGTATTTCTTCCACTGTCCAGAGATTGCACCGAGTCACTCCCCACTGTGCGATCTCTTGTCACAACAACCAAAAAAACTGTATCGGGTGGCTGGAAGCTGATGCTAGCTGTTTCGTGACCTGCATGAGCCTGCGTTTGGCAACAGCCTGGGATGTGGTGGAAACTAAGGCAGCCAATAACATTTGAACATGTTTAGGCGCGCATTGGCGGGAGTCACACGTTGCTGGGGGACAGCGGTTTGACGCAAGATAAGTGGGTGATCGATTGTGACAACTTGTTTAAACATAATTTATCGGCGGTAATATAAACGCGTCTTTTCGTTGTGTGATTGTGAAACATTTGTGGTGCCTGTGTGCAGATAAGTTACATCAGCACTTCCAGAAAATAAATTCAAGACACTGCAGAGTTAGTGAAAGTAACTGGCACTAGTGACCCCTTATGGTCTACCTAAAAGCGAACCTATGGAATCTGAAGATATATACTGCTACTGTTTTTGAAAAAAGAGCAACAACCCATGCTTGAAGAATATTTCAAGGAAAGGTACATATCTGGAATGAAATTTAAACTTGTGAATGAAAAGTCAGTAACAGTATAGGTAAACGTGTAACTAAAACTGTGAATGAAAGGTTACAGACAAAATGGTTAAATGGTCAGATACAAGTGAGAATGTGTTAAGACAGCTGCAAATTGTACAAGTTCAACATACATACGTAATAAGTTCACAAAAAATGTAAAAAATACCAAATTTTGGTCCTACCCTTTAAAAAAATGTCCTGCTTAAGAAGTAGGATTTTCTTGGAATTTTCAAAATTTTCTTTACAGGGTTTCACTATATTAAACTTGGGTTAGTGTTTCATTTCATTCACTACAAAAAATGTTGTATAGTTGTGATAATATAAAAGTTCAGTGTGTGAGTGTTCATCTGCGTTTTAACACGTGCAGAGATTTCACACCTGACTGTAAAGTCTGGGATTCTAAGCATCAGTGTCATGTTCTGCAGTGTCAGAATCATATTTCAGAAAGAAAGTTTGAAAATTTAAAGACTTGTGTAGGCTTTGAAATTGTGGTACCATGTGAAGTTCCCCCCAGGATGCAAGGAAGGTATGCAAAACATGTTTTATTACAAGATTTTAGGTTCTGATAGTAGCATTCCTGAAGATTCAAGTCTTCTGTGCTATGACACAATGTTGTTGGGTGGGTTGTTCCTGCAATTGCAAAGGATTGTAGACAAATACCAGAAGAACTGACTCTTCGGATCTTGTTTCCCTTTTGGTATTCTTTTGAGACATCCTACAGCTTCTTGTGGGGTATTATCACCTCTGGTGGTGGGAATTCTGTCGTTATCCTGCACAGTTGACCTTTTGGCTGTTGTGTAGAAGCTTCTGTTCATGGCATTTGAGTTACTTTGTTAAAGATGAGAAATTGCTTTGCTGTCAGCACAGATTAAAGTTTGAGGGCAGTCGTGCCCTTCTTGTGTCCTTCTCTCACTCTTGTGTCCTCCAGCCATGTGACATTTTGACTGGTAATTGTCGCTACGCAGAGCTGAGTGCAGAGAGCACATTCATTCATTCATTCATTCATTCATTCATTCATTATACGTTCTTTAAATCCGTATAAGGTTCATCAAACCTGTTGGGTATAGAATTTGTCATAAATATTGAATGCAGTTATACATGGTGTTACAAGCATATGTCCGTGACATAAAACATACAATTACAATATGATAAATGTTGCAGTAACAAATAAAAAACAGTACTATAAAACATGTAACATAATAAAATTATCTAATGTAACATATTTGCAAAATCTAAAAAAAAAAAATTCCAAATGAAGGAACAATATACTGATTTGATAGATACCTAGTAGGAATAGAAGATAAAAAGATTATGGAATAGTAATATTGCCATAGAAGTTGTATATACATTTATAAAACAATGACAGTGTAAATATCAAATCCTAAATCTTAGTACTGTTAAAGCATTAGTCTGGAGTAAAAATGATAAATTGAAGAAAATCACTTAAGGCCAATCTAAATTGTTTAGCATTATGTTATAATAATAATAACAGTGTAAATATAAAATCCTATGTCGTAGTACTGTTAAAGTATTTGTCTGTAGTATAAAATGACTTAGAATGAAGAAAATCATTTGAGGCCAATCTAAATTGTTTAACATTATGAGACAGTTTTTTTTATATCGTTAAAAACCTTGATGCCAAAATAGTAGGCTCCCTTTTGATACACTGTTTGGTTAGTTAGTGGCAGATGAAGATTAGAATTGTGCCTGGCATTGATACTATGAATTCAGAATTAGCCTGGTAAAGATCTTTATTATTTACAACAGAAAGTAGGAGTGAAAAAATATATTGCGATTGAAGTGGTAAAATTTTAATTTTCTGAAAAGTTCTCTGGAAGAGTCTCTAGGTCTTAACCTGGTGATAAATCTGATTACCGTTTTTGAAGTCTAAATGCATTAAATCTATGTGAAGAATTACCCCAGAAAATTATTCCATAGTTAATAAGGGAATGAAAATAGGAATAGTGTACCGACCTGAGAGTATCTTGAAGACATAAATGGTTTCGTTGCCCTAATTGGGTAACAGGATGTATATAACTTGGGTATAAGTTGTTCTGTCTGAGCTTTTCCAGATAATGAATTTTCAGTAACAAATCCAAGAAACTTTGTACCGCAGGCACTAGAAATAAGTTTATTCTTGTAACCAGTAGTTACATAATCGAAGGAAATACTTTCAGTCATAAAGTGTATGTATTGCATTTTTGCATAATTAGCATTAAACCATTCATTTAATTTAAGAAATGCAGCAGTGATATCATTTATGAAATCTACGTGGTTGTTATTAGTAACAATTAAGCTTGTATCATCTGCAGAAAGAATCGGTTTGGAGTTACTTTTAATAATTTGTGGTAAATCATTTATATAAAAAAGGAAGAACAGTGGTCCAAGTATAGATCCTTGAGGAACACCGTATTTGACCTTACCACACTTAGACTATTGTGATCAGAATCTTTACTTTCTATAATACTGTCTGATTTCTATTAGTGAGATAAGACTTAATCAAATCATAAAGTTTACGTCTTATTCCATAAAATCCTAATTTGAATAATAAGGTGTCTTGCTCAACACTATCAAAAACCTTTTCAAGGTCACAAAATATGATCCCAACTTTTTTTTGTGTTGATTGTGACTAGTATTTCACTAATTAAATTGATGGTGGCTTTTACTGTTAACGACTTGGATCACAAACCAGACTGTTCGTTTACTAGTAGGTTGTTATTGTAGTGTTGGTACAATCTTATATATATATAACCTATTCCGTAACCTTTGAAAACGCGGTTAAAAGAGATATGGGTCTGTAATTAGATAAATTAATTTTCTCACCTTTTTTAAATAATAGCTTGAGTTCAGCATACTTTAATCTAGTGGGGAAGATACTGGATGATAGCATGCTATCGTAGATATGATTTAATGGAGAACTAATAGACGGAGAACTTATCTTTAATATTTTAACAGAGGTTTTATGATAACTATGTGAATCCTTTTATTTTAGTGATTTGATGGGTTTTTTTTCGGTTTTTTGGTTGATGTGTATTGATATTTTATGTTTGGAAATGGACTCTTAAAGGCTTGATGTAGATAATCTAAAGCAGTGTTATTACTTTTAGCAACAGTATTATGAATTTTTTCAGCTATTGATAGGAAATGGTTGTTGAAAGAGTCAGAAATGACTAGAGAGTCATAGCTTGTATTTCCATCAATATTTAATTGTTGGATGACTTCATTTTTAACCTTTGTTCCAGTTAAAGATTTTGTAATATTCCTTACAGTTTTCATTTTATTGGTTGAATTCTCAGTCTATTATTAATAACACATTTTGGCTTCTTTTATAACATTTACCAAAATTTTACAATATAATTTATAATAATTTTTTAGCATAGGGTCATTACTATTCCTACACAGTAGTTATAGATCTCTTTTATGTTTACAGGAGGTCCTTATGCCCAATGTAATCCAAGCATTCCTCTTAGTATTACTATTTGATTTTTTAAAGGCAAACTAGAATCAAATATCCTTAGATATGTATTAAGAAATTAATGAAAGTTTATATTTATATCATTATTGTCAAAAATGCTAGCACATGTTTGAAATCTCAGTTTAATCTGAAAGTCATACGTAGTGTACTTATTAATATTTGTTATAGTTTTGGGTTTAACATACTGAATTTTGAGATCAGTGTTGTTTAACATATGAAGGTTTGCATCATGGTCGGACAGTCTGTTAAGTAAAGGAGATATAATATAATTTTAAAATTTTGAAATATTGATGAATACATTTTCAACGGCAGTAGGTGAATGATTTTGAACTCTAGTTGGAAAGTATACAGTGCTAGACAAGCTGTATGAGGCTAATAATGCATCCAAGAGCCTTTTTTTTTTAATTCCCAACAAGATAATTTATATTTATATGACCACAAATGATGATGTGTATATTAGTGTTATGAAATAAGTTAAGTATGGTCTCCAGTTTATCTAGAAAGTGAGTGAAATTTCCAGTAGATGCTCTGTAAACTGACAGTATGCAATTATAATAAATAGTATGGGGTAATTTAACTGCACATGCTTCAATATCTTGATCATTAGAGAACTTATTTAAATCAATTTTTATAAACTTTAAATTGTTACAAACAAAAATGCATACACCACCTTTCATTAAAGAGTGCCAACAATATTTGGCACCAAGAGTATAGTTATCAATGTGTATTAAGTCAATTTCGTGCTGATGTAAGTGATGTTCTGTAAAACGTAAAACATGAGGAAGATCTGGATATAAGAAATTTATAACCTCATTGGTTTTCCATTTTAAACCTTGAATATTCTGATGATAAATCTTTAACGCATCATTGGGAATAGGTTTAGATGATGCTGTATTATTCGATAAATTAGACTGACCTGAAGTAAAATGAATCTGACTTTCTTTACATCCATAACATTCTCAGAATTATTTATCCTGTCTGAATTAAAAACCACTGGGCTGCTGGTTGAACTCATGGTCTTATCTACAACAAAAATCATCATCCTTCATTACAGGGACCCTCTTCATTCTACTTGATGTTTGTTCACTTTACAGCTATTTTGGCCTTGATTTATTCTGAACACTCATGTCTTCTTGATTACTATTCTTAACTTTATTGACATTTACCTTCATATTACTTGAATCATTTAGAGAACAACTGTCATTTACAGAATTACTGTCACTCACCGATACAGAGGAATCATCTTGCTTCACCTTGTTAACATCAAAAGTACGAACATCAAGGGCAATTTTCCATCCCATACATATGGGTACTACTTTTTGTTGGAAGAAAGCATAAAAGAACAACTTTCTCTGGCATGGATGAGAGTATATTTACCCAGTAGCGTGCTCGACAGATGGGAGGATAATATATAAGTGAGTCTGAAAGATAAAGGGTGGGAAGGTGTGAACTGGATTTATCTGGCTCAGGACAAGTGGTGGGCTGTTGTGAACACAGTGATGGACCTCTCACTTTCATTAAATGCAGAGAATTTCTTTACTAGCTGAGGAACTGTTGCGTTCTGAAGAAGGACTCTGTTTCGTGGAGTTAGTTTGCGGGGGGGGGGGGCGAAAGTGAAGACTTCTTGTTTTTGTCCAAAAGTGACCACCCTTGATTTTAATGTTTTAGATTTCTTAAATGGTGGCAGTAGAATGACCTGATTTAAGAGAATTTGGAGGGATGTTAAATACAGAAAAGGCAGCAGCTGTTTGGAGTTACTGAATGTGGCCACCATTCTTGCAGTATAGTTACCAAAATACCAGCCTTGCAGATCTGCTTTTGTGCTAGATACTAGCATTCACCTGCGTGTTGGTGCACACTTCTGTTCTTAGATAGTTATGTGCAGTTTTGTTCATATGAATGATACCACAGTTTGATAGAAATTCCTGTACTAAAACAAGTAATTTCGTAATCCATGTTTTTTTTAGCATTTTTACTGTTCTGCATAGTTTTACTGAGTTATAGAGGAAATTTGTCAGTCAAAACTGTGGTATTAAAATGGGTGTTTGCAAAAGGTTGAAATGTTGCACATGAAGTTTCACAAACATTGAGGCTGAGCTGTAAAAGGCAGTGTTATTAATGCAGTGTTCTTATTTGTCTTCATTTGTCATCAGATCTCATTTTATGCAGATGTGAAGGCGGAAGATTACATGCAAATAATGTCAAATTCAGACATGAAGCTAAAATGGCAGTCCTTGTATCCATTTGAGAATAAGAATAAATGTAAGACCAGTGCACCGACGGTGGTTTATATGTGCAATCAAGGCAGCAGAGGTCCAGGAGAAGCAGAAAGTAGTTCAAGTACATCGTCACAACAGTCCACTGTCTCAGGTCCACCTCCCACCAGATTTGCAAGTTCAGGTATCAGTTTGGCCAAGGAAAATACATCGTGTGAAACAGACAACAGAAAACAGGAAATTAAGAAGGTTTGCATTTCATCTCACCTGTGCATGGTTGACAGTTTTCATTCCACAGTCAGTAAAATGTGTTTGCATGCTCTGCTGTTAGACACAAGTGGCTTTCAGTTTATGTATTGTATTTAAGTAGACATTATTACTGGCAGATGATTTAGTAGTGACATCATTCACATGTAATGGCTTACAGAAGAAAATAGACCCAGTAGAAAGATGTTGTAGAGAATGGAGATTGAAATGTAATTTGAATAAATCTAAGGTAATAGTCATTAAGAACGGAGAAGAAATTGAAGACTACTGCAAGATGGAGGATGGATGGACAAAATATGGAGTTTTTAGATAAACGTGATTATTGGGGAGTAATTTTGGAAAAAAACGGTGGGGTAGGATAAGCAAAAAACATTAGTTGATGAAAAAGGCTATCAAGTACTGGATGCTGTTGCTAAGTGTTCCTCCATAACCCATATATGATGCATAATAACTAGTGGTATTGCAACAGGTTTTAAGTATATCCAATTTTAGAATTATTGGAACTTGTACTGGGGTTCTTAAAACAAAAGACCAAAGCATGAACAGTACTGAGGTTTTCTTGTGGTTTTCTTTAGTCCAGCAGATTACAGATGAGTACTTGATTGAACTGTAGCCACATCCAAATCCTGTCATCATGCATCATATCATTTCACACTACTCTTGAGATACTGGTGTCATCAAATATGCAGCACAAAAAAAACTAGAAGGGGAAGCATGCTGTAATTGTGTTTTTATGATGTGTTGTGGTCCAATATTACAATGTAATTTTAGGGTGTTTACTTCAGGGGTGCACACCTTTTCTGAAAATCTAGGAGCCACCTCAAAATTCTAGGTGCCAGGTGGGTGACATGAAGCAAGTTCCATACTGAGGATCCACAAATATTAGGCACCAAGATACAAAATTTAGTTACCACAGAAACCTGGCACCCAGGAACTGTGCACCCCTGTTTAGCTTTACTATTTACTCACTTCCCAGGTCTGCAGAATCACCATGGACTTCTCTGTGAAGTTGCATTAAAATCAGAAAAATAGAAGGAAGAGGGGAAAGTATGGAAAACTATTATACATAGCGAAATACGATTGTATATGTGTGTATCAGTTATGCACTTTGTAACTGCTGCCCAGTTGGTAGTTCAGTAGCTAAATACGATTGTGTACGTGTGTATCAGTGATGCACTTCATAACTGCTGCCCAGTTGTTAGTTCAGTAGCTAAATATGATTGTGTACGTGTGTATCAGTGATGCACTTCATAACTGCTGCCCAATTGTTTGTTCAGTAGCAAAATACGATTGTGTATGTGTGTATCAGTGATGCACTTTGTAACTGCTGCCCATTTGGTAGTTCAGTAGCTAAATATGATCGTGTACGTGTGTATCAGTAGTGTGCTTCATAACTGCTGTCCAGTTGCTTGTTCAGTAGCTAAATATGATTGTGTATGTGTATATCAGTGATGCACTTCATAACTGCTGCCCAATTGTTAGTTCAGTAGCTAAATATGATTGTGTACATGTGTGTTAGTAGTGTGCTTCATAACTGCTGCCCAGTTGTTAGTTCAGTAGCTAAATATGACTTTGTACATCTGTATCATTAGTGTACTTTGTCACTGCTGTCCAGTTGTTGGTTCAGTCTGTGTAGTTACTGTATCGTCTGCAAAAAAATGTGTGATTTCTGTATAAATATGTTGTCATGTTGCAATACCTTGTTATTAAGTCAGGCTAAAGTGCACTGCTTCTTACTATGACTTTATGGGGCAAGGTCTGGAGAAACTATCATGTGTTTAGCTAGTCAAGATATTGAATTCAGTGATTACTGTGTTGACAGACCCCACACAGTTTTAAGTAAAGGTAGAAGGAAAGTTGTCCTTGTATGTGTCATGAAGACATACAGGCGGAACATAGGTATGCTTCCATATACCACCACTAATGCTGAACATCAACACTAGCTGGAGGTGAGTAGTCAGCCTGAGGCCCTGGCCAATTAAACTCCTCAGAAGAGAACCTCCAGTGCCCATTGAATAGGAGGTTGGGAGGGCCCAGAGCCAGTGTGGAAGTTTTGGAGAAGATAAAAAATGTCTTGCAGCTGCCAGGATTTGAGCCAAAGATCTTTCAGCCCATAGTCCAGTCACTATACTGAGTGAGCTGTCCTGGCTTCTCAGTGGTAACTACAAATGTTTCTTCCCATAACATAACAGCAATCTATGCTGTATAAATTCAAAATAATGTGGCACAATGTAACATCATTACTTCTTTTTCCTGTTCTTTGATATGCAAGTTATATGTCAACCCACTTCGGTTTCCTCATATATAAGCCAATTATATGATATCCTGAATAAGTCCTGTAGTTCAACTATATTAGACAGTAATTCATTTGAGCTTTTGGTTGCTGAATTAGCTCTGTGCAGTCCTGGCTTCCATTCTAGGGTAGTCTGTGTTGAATTTGTGGTGGATGAAGTGGCACAGGAACTGGGATTTCTCAGGTTGCTTTGGTTTCTTTCTGTCATTTAGCAGTATTCCATATCTAGAACTTCTAGCATAGTCATTATAGTGACTAAGCTATGGACTGGACTGTGTGGGAGTGTGATTCCCAGCAGGGCAAGAGATTTTTCTGTTTTACAAAATGTCCTGACCAGCTCTGGGGCCTGTTGAGCCTTCTATTAAATTGGTACCTGGACCCCCCCCCCTACCTGGGGAGGGGGATTGGGACTGAAGTGGAAAGGGCGTGTAGTTGACCACTCATCTTTGTCTAGTGCTAAGGTGAAGACTGAGTGGATCTATACTTCTGCTCCTGTATATTCCTACATGGTGAAACATAGGGACAGCTTTACCTGTTACCAGAAGTAACTGTGCATGAGTCACACTGTATTTTGTCCTGTACCTTCTTATCTGCGATCAGTTTGGCTGAGGACATATACAGGATGAACAAAAGGAGGTTCAGGAATTTTAATGTGAATTATATATAAAATGTAAGTGAAAGGAGCTACCCTGTGTCTGTCACTTGCCAAAGTTAGTGTAGCAAGTGTGTATGTGCATCACATGCACTACATTGGAAGTAAATACAGTGTTGTCCTGGAAATGGTGGTATATTTCAAACCTTTCGCACATAGCATTGCAAAATTCGTGCCATTTTTGCCTGTCGTCAGGAGTGGTATGTGGTGTTGGTTGTAAGTGGTAGCTCTGAGGTGCAACACATCATGCACTGTGAAATAAGGAAACTTAAGCACCAACTTGCTTTTCTTGATAGTTTTTTGGGACTCCACAACTAACTGTGGCATATATGCTGTGCATCATGTTGCAATGTAATGGCATGTATGCCATGCGTCTTGTTGCAAGGTTATGGCTTGTATGCAGTGCATTTTGTTGTGATGTGGCATGTATGCTGTGCATCATGTATGTTATGGCATGTATGCTGTGCATCTTCTTGTGATGTTATGCCATATGTGCTGTACATTTTGCTGTGATGTTATGACATGTATGCTGTGCCTTTTGTGATGTTCTGGCATATGTGCCCTGCATCTTGTTGCGATGTTATGACATATATGCTGTGCATCTTGTGATGTTACTGCATGTGTGCTGTGCATCTTGTTGCAATGGTATGGCATACATGCACTGCATCTTGTGATGTTGCAGCATGTATGCTGGGCAGCTTGTTACAGTGCTCTGGCGTTCATGCACTGCATTTTGTTGCGATGTTATGGCCTGTATGCCCTACATTTTGTTGTGATATTATATGTCATTCCACGTGAGTGTTTGCCTGCCGTGGCAGCAGCCGTATAATACGTAAGTGAAGTGCTGTGGTTTGTGTTTCCTAGGGCGATGAAGTGGGATCTCTGCTGTTGCCCTGGCAGCGGCTGTTGGTGATGCCCCCTCAGCATATGCTTGTCATCGAGAGGATGCATTCAGGTGCAAGGAGATTTGTTGTCCTTGATTTTGGCAACCCAGTTCTCCTGACTGATCTCATGATACCGGCCTGCTCTGACCTTGTGTCGCTGTCTATTGACATATGGTGTCAGGGTGAAGAAACAGATGGCCAGAGACTGATAGTGGCTTCTGACATTGGAACAAAGTCCTTGGTTATAAGTGATTTGCAGCCACCTCCAGTGTGCCGATACCTGAAGGTATATTGTAGCTTTAGGTTTGGATGGCAGTGGAAGTGTAGATTTTCATCTACTGGGTTTGTGATGCTGTGTAGCACCATAGGCAGTTAGCAGCTTTCTGAGGAACTACTGCCTCTGTATTTAGCATAGGAGTTTTGCCCTGAAGACAGAGGTAGCAGGTTCGTCAAAAACCTGAGAACCATCTATTATGATACCAGGGTAGAGTTTTGACCATGAAATTATTGCAGAAGATTAGAGCTTTAACCTGCACTGGCAAAAATAGGGTTAATCTTGAACCTGGAAGTTGGGAACTCCATATTATATCTTCTGCAGCTAAGGTGGGAGTCGCCAAAATGCCGGTATCCATCTACCAGACTAGTTGTGACCAGATAACTTGCTTGCCATGCTCCCTAACACAGTACATAGTTGCAGCTGGCATTGTGTGATTGGTGCTAGGCAGGTGGCATTACGCGTCTTTCAGAAACGTTTGCTGTGTTGGGAGTACATTCATAGCTTCAGTCTCTGGAGACATTTTGAAGTGGATTAAAAGTGCTGGCTGGTTCGTGTGCAGCTTGCCTGTCTACCCCCATGTGAACAAGTAGCAATAATGTGATGTCAATGTACATGGTGCTATAACCCAGAAGACTGTATTCCTCTGTTTTAGCATACTAGAGAATCCATTTTCTGCAGCTGAATGTTATTTTTCTGAATTTTATATTGTTATTTAAATGCTAGTGCTTAATAGTAGCCAATAAACTACAACAGAGACTGTAAATGTAATATAATGTGATTTGTTTGTGAGTGCATGTTTGTTTAGTTGATGATAGTTTTGTCAGATAGCACATGTCACTGTGAAGTAGCAAATGGGTAAAGAGGTACCTATGCTGCAGTCGGGATTGCAGGTTTATAATTTGCCAACAGCATAGATGTAGCTGTCTTTTAGAAACTATTCAAATTCATGACATGAATATTCAGCGAAATTTTAATTTTATAGTATCCTTCTAGGGCTATGGTATGTATCTGTATAAATGGTTCAGTTTGAGAGTGTTTTTGGGAATCACATCTGGAGATATAATGAATCAGTGCATGGATGTTATGTTAATTCCATAGCATGACAGGTCTGTGGCTAGTTGTAAACGCAGTTGCACGGTATGGTGTAGCTGCATTTTGAAATCATTGGAACTGAGAAATATGGACTCTGAAATTGGTAATTTTGAATTACCCAGTTTTATTGCAGACATTATCTGGCACTTATTGTAATTGAAGCTAATGACATGAACATTTACACACATTTCAATTGCATGTAATTAAAGTCACAAGTGTAGGGTACAGCAGGAAGATTTGAACAGAGAAACATCATACTACATGATAAAAATGACCAGTCTTTATTACTGAAGTAGTTTGGATTCACCTTTTGCATTTTCATCCTGTTTCTGTTTATGTGTTAATAGAAGATGAAATTTGTCTTGTAGATTACAACTATTGGAAGATATGGAATGAGTACTACGAGATGTAAAATTCCAATAGGTTCCTTCTATGGACATATAGTTATTCTGCCTGGTGAATGTTATGCAGAGACAAGTGAAGTCCAAGGCCTGTCAGAAAGCAACATTCAAGTAAGATCTGGAGACTTAGTTATGAATGTACTGCGTGTATATCATCATGGCGGAGGAACTGCAAATATCACCAGTATTGCTGTAGTGGTAATGCAGTTCATTTGTGGGGTGCAACTTGGAAGGCGGTGCAGTAGTCCACTAAACTGAGCGGTTTTAATTTGCTACATACATGAATTTGCATCAATGTGTATTTTTATTTGTATGTAAATTACCACATTTCCCGGACCGTAAGGTACACTTTTTGTTTCCTGGGAAGTTCTGTAAGATTCTTCAGTGTCTTTTGGTCAGAAGATTTGTCAGTGACCTTCAGAGCAACTGACAGTGAGATTCCTGCATTTGCAAGAGGCATAACTCTGGTAATCTCATTATTTCTCCTTGGAGGTTAGAGAAACGAAGCACAAATACCGTAAAACTTGTTTAAGACGTCAGGATAAAAAAGCACCAAAATTCTCCCATTTGATTAACATTACACGTTGCCCTTTTAATACGTCCCCACATAAGAAAATTTCCCACCTAAGAAGTAACAAATTTGAAGACGAAACAATTTTTTTACCCATTTAATACATTTTCTGTGTCAAAATCTTAAACAATTTCCCAGAGTTTCCATTTGTCCTGTTTCCAAAATGCGGTGTTGAAATGGTGCAGTCACTTCACATGGGTTAATCTCCAAGGTCATTTCCAGGAGTTTCACGTATCAGAGTGACACAACCTCATGGTGTGGGGGTGTAGTATTTCTTCTGAGATGCAGAGACTGCAGTCAGTCAATCAGTCGCCACTACTCGGTCTCTGTCATGACGACCAAAAGATTATATGGGGGGGGGGGGGGGCCAAGCCTATCCTAACTGTTCTGTGACCTGCATGAGCCTGCATTTGGCAACGCTGGCATGTGGATGCTTCAGTTGGCTGGGAATTAGGAGGGAACTCAGCCGATAACATTTGAAGAAGTTTGGGTGCGCTAGCTGGCACCACCCAGGGTTTCACCCTGCTGGTGCGGAGTTCGGTCATTGAGGCGTGTAAGCTGTGTGGAAGTGGAAGCCACCCCACTGGGAGGACAGCAGTTGTAGACCAGATGCACATGTTTGCACATGACATCTTGTTTAAACATAATTTATGGGCAGTAATACAAATGGGTCATGGTGTAGCATGATTGTGAAACATTTGTGGTGGCTGTGTGCAGATACGTTACATAAGTAATTCCAGAAAATAAATTCAAGACACTGTAGAGTTAGTGAAAGTAACTGGAACTACTGACCACCCCTGACGGTCTACCTAAAAGCAAACCTATGGAATCTGAAGATGTATACTGCTACTGTTTTTGAAAAAGGAGCAACAACCCATGCTTGAAAAATATTTCAAGGAAAAGTAAACATCTGGAATGTAATGTGAACTTGTGAATGAAAAGTCAGTGACAGTATAGTTAAAGGTGTAAATAAAATAGTGAACGAATGTTACAGACAAAATGGTTAAATGGTCAGATACTAGTGAGAATGTGTTGAGACAGCTGCAGATTATAGAAGTTCAGCACACATATGTAATAGGTTCAAAAAAAATTTAAAAAAATAGAATTTTTTGGTTCTACCCTTTTAAGACATTTCCTGCTTAAGAAGTAGGATTTTCTTGGAATTTTAAAAAATGACTTATCAGGGTTTTACTGTATTTAGGCACACAACAACTTTTGAAATGCAAATCGTTTTGACTTTTATCAATTACACGTTTTTGGAGGAAAAGTGTACTTCACTCAACCACATGTATTCTAGTTTGTCTTTCTTAGGGTATAATATTTGATACTGAGATTTGTTGAAGTTAACAAACGTATTTGGTGTCTAGAGGCCATAAGATGCTTTGTTGCCTAAATTCATTATTGAATGAAAAGCTAAATTTCAGTTAGAGGTTAGTGGAAATAAAGCTGTAATTTTTTTCCCATCCAAGTTCATGGACCCCGTGAAATGTCTACAGACCACTTGGTTAAGAACCATTGATTTAGATCCTTGCCATGGTATATGTGTTCTCATTTATGTAGAGGTTGGTCTCCTTTCAGGCGTGTTGCTGTCTGTAACATTAAGTGTCATTTTGTAACAGTCTCTTTTAATTCTGGTGTCAGATTGTACAGTATAGTGAAGTCCAGATTCAAAATGCATATTGCAAGGTACTGTTTATACTTTGCATGTTTCTGTCGAAGACCAGTCCTTTAACCCTTACTCTTCATGTGCTGCAGTACTAGGTATTTTTACGCAGTTAAAAAGCAGCCTTCTTTGGAGAACAAGCCCGTCTGTTGTTCTGTGACCAAGTGTCAGTGACGAAACCATTTGTTGCATTTTCATAAATATAATTGGAATCTTTGTAAAACAAAAGGTTGTCAAGCCGGTGTGCGTTTCATGCAGATCAGCTTAGTGACTTTACCTAAAGGCATGATTTTGACCATTTTTGGTGCAGTTTGATGTTGAAGTTTTCCACATAATCCAACTGAGCTGTGTGAGTTTGTATGGTAGGATCAATATTTGTGGAACAGTTTCAGTTTCTCTGCTTTTTAAAAAAAATCGTGTCTTGTGTTCAAGAATCACTAAAGGAGGGAAGACATGAAATACAGTTTGGTGGTGAAAATGAATAATGTAATGGGGAATGTGTACAGAATAATATGGTTTTCAGGCTTACTGTTTTGAGATGTTTTCCCACTTAATAAGCCAAGTTTGTTGCATTTTTCCAGAAACATTTTAAGAGGGTTTGACTATATTCATTATTTAACGTAATGTGGCCTAAGCCATGGCTCAGGTGGTCAGGTGCTGACCTCTATGCCTGTCACCATGCAGTCCCACGGCAGTCTGTGTGGGATTTATGGTGGACAAAATGGCACAGGGACAGGATTTCCTCTGCTCCATACTCACTGATTTTTTGTCACTAATGCTATATAATATGAACAACTCAGAGTGTCATGAAATAACATGCCTAAAAGCACTTCATCTTAACCCAAAGAGCATAGCAAGTGGTGCCATGATGTTTTTCCCTCCCCTCATATATTGTATGATCTGTAGGAATGTGACAGGCTTCACTTCCCAGCAAGTTTCAGTGATAAGTGAAGAAGACATGAATGCTTCTTTTGTTTAGCTAGAAGAGTGCTAAATAGCATTATCTGCATGTGTACAGACACTCTGATTTATGTAAGGGTTCCAGCCTGCAAACCTGTGTGTAGCCCCACATTTACATATGTCAGAACCTGACCGACTGCACATTAAACCTTAAAAATAGTTATGGGTTCAGTATATAAGTCAAGTGGAAAAATAATTCTTCAGGGAGGGTATGTCAGTTTGTGTGACATAGTTCTGACAGCTGTTAGTTTTTACAAAATATTTTTGGCAGTGGAAGTTGACATTCTGTGACATAATATTTGTGTACCTTAATTTCTGTTGTGGTTTACATAAGGTAGGGCTTATGCAACCTGGGGGTTGCTTGTATTTTTACCTTATCTGGTACCGATGATTTTGTGACTGGATTTACAAAAGTAACTGCAGATTAAATTTATTTCGGTGTGTGGCAGTTTCTGCCAGCTTATTTTTTTGTTGTTTATTTGCCATTTAATTTTTGAAACAGACTATAACTTACTTTGTATTATACACACTGTGCATTTTCATCATGAACTAATAATCACCAACTAATGCACAGTATTGGAACAGGTTTGTGTTAAAAAAACCTGTGCAAACCCTATTGTATGTTTCAGTGAGAGTATCATCATCAGGGGGCCATTCATTGGTGCACAAGTCCACTCAGGCATTAAACTTTTAGTGTGTGGTTCTGACATATGGACGCCTGAGTGGACTTGTGCACCAATGAATGGCCCCCTGATGATGACGATATTCTCATCGAAACATACGTAGGGGTTTGCACAGATTTTTTTAATACATACTGTTCCAATGTTGTGCATTGGTTGGTGATTATTATTTCAGACTGTAACTTTTTTACTGTGATTGTAAGTTTTGTTTTAATAACAGTTAATATTTCTGTTTTTGCAGTTACCAGTGACCCTGTATCAAACGTTTGATCAAAGCATGTGTGAACATCTGTTCCATTGCCTCTGTGTGAAGGAGGACACTCGAATACAGTTGTCAGCATGCACACTACTTGTCAGAATGTGTGGACTGCAGCCTTGGTGGGGTGACTTCTTGGCAAAAACTATCACCAGACTATACAGCTCACAGAATACCTCTATTTTCCCTCAGGATAGGTATATGTAAATCATTGTATCTAGTTGTGCCTGCTTCTGCACATAATCATGACCATTTTATTCTCATTTCCAATCATTAATGTTGATGAGAGCTGAGATGTTGGCAGCAGTGTTGCCATGATTCAGATCTTGAGTATGGCCTCATGTCATTAGGTGAGCACATCCAGGCATTTTGAAGGGACGTAGTGCGTTCAAAACATCAGGCGCTGCTCATGCAATGACACAGTGCCACTTGAGTTCTTAGTATCTGTGATTTCAAACTCATTTCTCTTGGTTCTGTAACCAACCTTATGTTTTGGGTTCACAAAGACATGTTATTCCATTTAACTCCAGTAGGGTTCCTTATCTTTAGCCTAACCTTCCTGTGGTGCCACTGTGAAGGTCAGAGCTGTTCTCATAAGTTTACAACAGTTCTTTACTCTCTGACTGCTCTTATAGGGATTCATACAGTTACACATCTCCAATTAAGTATGGTTTCTCCTATAGGTAATGCATTACAGCAACGTTTCTGCAAGGAGCATTGTACGTTATGCTGATCTACTTTTAAGTGATAGCACCATGTTGCCATTGTTTTAGAACAGGCTGCTGTTTCCATCCTCAGGGTGGAGGAGTAAGGCTGTTGGTGGAATCAGTTGTGACGTACAACTGGGAACACAGAGCAGTTCTGCATGGTGCCGTCATGCAAAAGCAGGATCAGCATCATTTTGGAACTACCATGAGAGCCTTGAATCATCAGTTGTGCGCTTTGCTGGGTTATTATAAGTGGTTATAGTTGTGCTCGGATGTTTTTAATCTGATTTTCATCGCAGTGAATTATCATTATTTTACTGATTGCAGTTACTAATGGAAGTCACTGTGTTACCTCTCTTTATGCAGGGTGTTCATTTTGTTAACTTACTTGGGAAGGAAGTCCCTAGCAGGTGGTGCACCTCGATGCTCAGTTTTGGATAGTGTACTGGGAACACTCACCAGACTTCTCTCTCCTCTTTCAACTTATGAAGCTGGATTTTTGCGAGCCGAAATGGATTTGTCCCTCATTGGTTGGATCCTACTTTTCCTCTCAGTTTGTCTCGATTCCAGTGGCACCTGTGGTGGCTCAGAGGACGTGGCTGACAAATCTAAAGACAGAGATCAAGGTAGGGTAACATTGCACATTTTGACTGTCCAGCCAGTGGCAGGCAGTAGGTGTGAGTTTTTATTTTGCGTATATCTTTAATGTTAACAGAGATTAAGTGGCATCTACAAAAGTATTTATATGAAAGAGGCACTAGAAATGTGGTTGCACTCCAAGAATTTCAGTAGGGAATGTGGCTTCATTTTAAGAACAACATGGTAGTGTGTAACTGATTGACTGAAAACTTTTGACTCCACTGACCAACATATCAGCTTGGATTCTACCATGGTGCAGATATGTAATTCAGGTAGGCTGGCTGTCAAGTTACCTCAGGACCATCATGGTGGAGACGTAGCCGGTCTCTGAAACGTTGCTTGATTTGAACCACCTACTGTGGCTCTTAGTGTGAGAAGGTGTTACAGTAATTGAAGCATACTGTGAGACTGGGAAAGTGAATTTTATCACTTGGCTCATAGATGTAAGTTGTGTTTCTGGGGTCCTGTGTGCATGTGTGTTCACAGACAGTTCAGAAAGAGAGAATAACTTCTAGACAAGTGGTCTGTAATACATTAGCAGAAAACAAAACCATTTACAGTGTAAGCGTTCACCCAGTGAACTTTTTTAGTTTGTTTTTAGTGTAGATTGGACAGGCTGAAATGTATTCAAATAATGGTTGTCTTTGGGTTTGCGCACTATTTAATGGTTAAATGTTTTTTATGTTTTGTAGCAACGTACTCCCTTCATCACCATGTACACTAACTACTTGCAAGTGGATGCTGAAGCAATACAGAGTAAGAGAGGCGTTGGTTATGTGGGACAGTTTGAGGGTGCTGGGCAAGTCACACTGCAGATGCGGGAAGAGGGGACAGGACTTGCACTGAGCCACTGGTGGTTGAGAATTCCATAGAGGCCCTTTTCAGGGCCTCAGTCAGTGAGATGTGTGGCCAGTGATCTTCTCCTTTCATAGCTTTGATAGGGCAGTTCTCTTGAACCTTCCTATATAGCTGCCGTATTTTTTTCACCACATCACTTTGGCATCAACGTAAACCAACAGAGTCACTCTGAATATTGCAGCAGTATATTCCTCTGAAATGTTGAAACATTTAAACAGACTGAGGCAATCCTATCTGATCCTCCCCATTCTGTTGCCATGAAATCATTACACAATGTAGAAACACCAAAGGTGACTGTCATTTGAACGCCAGCTGCTGGGAAAGCTTGAAAACATTTGACTGAAACATATTGTTATATGATAATCTGATGCTGATTAAATTACTGTCCAGGACTGACTTCAAGGTGGGATTTCATCCAAGGAGAAGTGGCAATGCAGCGGCGGATGGCCACTGCAAATCGCTGCAATGCTTCTAGGAGTTACAGGCGCAAGTTGCAGAAGCGTCTCATGCACCATAAGCAGCAGCTTGAAGATCTCGAAGCAGCAAAGAAAGCATTCCATGCATCAACGCAGGTATGGCAGCCAGTCAGATCTGTGTATTTGTACAGTGTTTGCATGGAAAAGGCTGCTGTGGCATTCTGTGATCTTGTGGTATTAAACCATTTCCAAAGTTCCATTGATTACATGTACAAGTAACAGATCTTGCACTTCGTTTAGAAGAAGTCTAGCCAAAAAAATAATCTTCAGGAAATAGCACGTATAAAGGAATAATAAATAACACAATCTTGTGATGCTCCTTAATGATGCTATTGATTACCAACACTGTGCAGTCTCTAGTGCAATGATTATGGAGCACTGGTGGAGTGATGCTGATGGAAGAACAGAAGTACTTGCAGAAAAACCTGTTCTTCAAAATCTTCAGACCAGTCCTGGGTCCCACCCAGCCCTCTGTTCAAGGGGTATCATGGGTTCGTTCTCCAGGGGTAAAGCAGGTGATGTGTGGAGCTGACAGCTCACCTCCTTCCATTGCTGAGATTAAGAATGAATGGAGATATACCTCTGCTTCCCCTGTATGGCTTCCTGGCATTGACAAGGACAGCTTTACTTTTTTGCCCTTATATTTGTATATAAAATGTCTTAGAATATCAAAAGAATTTCGTTAAACCCAGACTGCAATTAATGCTTTTCAATAAAGCTGAAAATATATTTTTGGTGGGATGTTTCCTTTGTTTGTTGACTTATGAATGTTATCTCTCTCATTTCTTTCTGCATCACTGGTCAGATTACTGTGTTTGATGGTTGTATTCTCTCCATGTTTATTGAATCTAAAATTGCTAGATACAGACACAGTTCGTCTTCAGTAATGCAACATTGCTCTTCTTTATTTATACTTGAGAAGTATTACTGTGTGCATTGCATGGAAGATAACCATGGGCACTGCTTGTTATTCAGGGACATTATTTTATCTGACAACTTGTATTACTCATTACTCAGACTGTTTTGCATGACAGCAGGCACTGCTATTCTAAAGTGTTGTAATTTAGGGAGCACACATTTTTAGTCTGGTGTACTGCAGTTAATATCATGTTTTTACTCACCATATTTAAAGAAGGTGCTGGAAGTGTCATCTTTTGTCACGTCTAATGCACGTGTTCATTTAGTGCCAAAATTTTATTAGTTAAGTGAGTAAGCAGGAAGTGATCTAGCAACAGTTGTCAGATAAAATAACATACCTTTATGTCAGGAAGTTAATGCGGTCTAGTTGGGGTATGCAGTGCATGTGCCCAGCTTCTGATTACTGTGTTCTGTTCTGTTTCTTTTGGAAGGCGTTATCAGCACTGTCAAGTCAAGCAGCAAACTTGTCCAGCAAACTGGAAGCAGCTTTGAAGCAGCAAGAGCAGTTCTTCAAGAAAACACTGAAGCAGCACTCAGCCAAAGTGAGTAAGGTACATAATTGGGTCTGACAGCTGTCTGTTGTCACTCCAGACAGCTGTCTAATTGTGTTAACATAGTCCACTTAGGCTATCACTGATGTGCATGGCAAAACAGGAGCATAAAGTGACAGGAGATAAAATAATGTACTGTAGGTTCCTGTCTGCTTGTGAATTAAACATTAAATACTGTAAACAACTGAAATTATTGTGGGTTCATCCGTTTCAGCATTTTAAGGACATTCTTCAGATACGTCGGACTGATGGCCCATCACTACTCAGCAAGCATGGTTTGCCAATTCCACGGCCCATGAACACACCAGTCAGGGAGAGAGATGAAAGTGAAACAGAACGTGACCTAAACGTGTGTCTTCCGCAGCCACACTGCTTGCCTATAGCAAAAGGTTTAATTGCACTTATACTGCAGATGGACTTCACCTGCAACATTGATATGTTCCTGCTGGCGTGTAAAGTTGTGGCTCGCATTGTTGTGTCAACAAGGCCTGCTATTACACTTGGCGAGCTGATGACGCAAGATCAATTACTGCATTTGGTGAGACTGGCTGTGTGGAATGATCAGCATAAAGCTTCATGGGGTGGGCCTTGGGCTTCTCATGCTATCTGCTGCCTGCTTCAAGATATTCTGGAAGGAGTGAGGATGTATCCTAACCTTGGCAGCCAAGAAGGAAGTCCTGCAGAAGATATCTTGGACCGTGTAATGTCCACACCTACTGCAATGACAGAGGCTGAAGAGCCAGTGTCCGAACCTAGTACGAGTAATGTTCAAGAAGGGGAAGAGGATTTTAACATTGAAGATGCTATTGGTGCCTCTACCCCTGGTAAAATATGTATATAGACCATGTGGGCTGTGAATATTCACATCTTCTGGGATGTGACTTTCTGCATTTAGACAAGTAATTCACAGGATTTGAAGGACCATAGTGCCTTCATGTTAGCAGTCCGGCAGTGCAGGAACGTCCCAGAAGATGTGAATCGTCAGCAATGTGACTGTGGGAGAATTTTAAATCTTGCATGGTAAGCAGTTACCAAATTTTAGAAGCACTTGTTGCTTGCAGCAAGTTGCTTTTAAATGTTGGTAACTGCTTGCCATTCAACACTGCATCTTAATCCATAAGACTCCAGTATTCATCAGGACTGCTGTGAGAACCGCAAAGTTTGCACATGGGCTTTCGTGAGTGAGTCATTCACTGAGGAAGTAACGTATCTCTCGACTGCACTTAGCAGAGTTCCATACAGAGCAAATTCTGTGCTGACTTTGCTGAATCAGCTTTGTAAGTTGGCCTTATTAGTGCACCATGGTGGCTTGTGATATTGGTTCTTTATCATCTTGTCTGCTGTTAATTCTGTGCACGTCCTACATAGCCAGGTTTATTTTTTTGTGTAATTGTACATGGATTTCATTCTTCTAGCAATAGTTACAGGCCTAGATCTGTTAGAACACATAAATATTTATGAAAATATGAGAATCCTGTTTTGAATGGAGCTTGTTTTGCTCCTTGACGGTTGACTTGTCAGGTACTGATGGTGGTGTTTGAAGGATGATTTTCACCCTTCTTCACTGGCATGTCCATCACACCTGTTTCGGAATATATTGATAACAGGTGCATTTGTTACTGAGGGAAGAAAATAAGTAGAAATGCTTATGTGTTGATTTTGGATGCAAATGAAGAAGAAATAAAAAATTGCTCCTTATTTGTAATTTCGTGACCTTTAACTGGAAGGTTTTATACGGAATTCTGACAGTTGGTCAGTAAACAAGTCATGCAGTAATCTTTGAGGTAAAACAATTTTTCAGGGCCTTCATCATCTAAGAGCAATGGATTCCAGTTACCATCACTGTTGGAGTCAGATGACAGCGAGCTGGAGGACTTCTTGGATGACATACTGGAACGTGGGCGAAATCTACTGAGAAAGGGTGCTGCAAATCGTGTGCCTGTGAGTGCAGCATCAAGCATATCGACTGCTGTGGATGCAAGACTGGAATATGGAGTGGAAGGGACTGGGGAGGTGATGTTGCGAAGACTGACAGCTCTGGGGGCATACAACTTGCCGCTCAGTGTGAATGCGGCAATCCAGCCGCCACCTGAAGCTGCTAGACAGACTGCTTCTTCCGTGTGGGATGAGAATACTTCGGTGATGGGGCAGCCGGCTGACTGCAGCCAGCCTGACAGCTTGCAGATGCTGACCACTTGCTTTGACAAAGTCTTTACAGAATTACATCAGCAGGTACGGATGGTTTTGAGGAGCACTAGAACCATGTGATTGCCTTTATACCTTGTGGAGTGAGACTTTCCTTCAAACATTTGATGTATTTTATGCTTCCAGAAAGTGTTTGTATTTTATTAACGATAGACTTTTGTTTTCTATGCATTTTATAATATTATTTTACTAGTATTTTACAAGTTCTTTGAACCAAACAGTATTTTACATTGAAAGTGCTTTCTGTTGTTAGGGTGGTTTTATTTGTCCCAAACAATAATGAACTGCAAGGCTCAGCTGTATGCTGCTGTTTTAAACATGTCAAACTTGCAGAAGAAAATGTATTTGTCACTAAATGTAGTAGGCACACAACACAAGAGTTTTTCATTTATTCCACATGTGCGTGTGAAATACATTGAATTAAGTTTATTGTATATGTGACAATTGTATTGTGGTGAATGCCAATACAAAGTATGTTTGTGTTTCAGAACTCGTGGACAAACTTGGAACTGGTTCTGCAGTTGTGGCTGACTCTGAATTTGGAATCTGCATGTGATCCAGGAGCACTGGGAACGTTTGCTTCTTGGGTTTCACCATGTATATACCTCAGTCCAAATGCAGTGTCAGGCCTGATGGCTGCGCTTGCATGGCATCCTGGCATCTCTCTGCGAGCTTGGTGTTTGGCATTTCAGAGTCTCACAGTGTTAGCAAACACTCCACTTGCTGAGGCTGGATCACCAGAAGCTGCAGCCTCCTGGGTACCAGACACAGTAGAGGAAATTGAAAACTCATTACGTGGCATGGCTAATATAATCGTTGGTGACCCGCAGTTTGTGCCCATGTTGCTTCGTTTCCTTTCTGGTTCTGGACTAAACACTGGCTCCTACCCTGCCAAAGGATGTGTTAGTAAACTGATCTCGTATATGAACTTGTAACTTTTTAATGCAGTGATGACTGTGTGTTAAAATGCTGAAGTACTGATATTAGAGTTAGCCATTATAAGGCAGTGATTTATTTAAATTTTGTTTTGAAGATTTGAGGTTTTTGCAATGGTGTTAATGGAGGATGTGAGCCTTCTGCAATGTGGCATTGTGCCAGTGGGTGAGTGATCTCCATCATTTCAAAGGACCAGATTCCTTTCATCTTCAAAGTTGAAGCAGTCCAGAAGAATAGCTTTTTCTTCTGGACTGCTTGACTCTGAAGATGAGGGCATTACAATACCTTGAAACAGCAGGAGTGGCTCACCTGACAGTAGGGCGTCATGATGGCACTATGATGGCTTGGTACGTCAGTCTTCAGTCACCTGACGATACAGCATCATATTCCAGAAGGCGTGGTTCCTTGCAATGTTAGTAGTGATGACAATACAGTGTCACATCCCAGAAGACTGGAAACCCTTAAATGTTCTTTGCTTTATTTATTTAATTGTGACCTGCCAGAAGAAATGGAAGTGTTTTATAAGCGAATTATTTTTGTCTAAGTAGCAAATAAATTTCAAATTAGTTTTTCATTAAAAGAAAAATGGTTAATTCTAGTAACAGTCTCATTTTGTATTGAATTGTGTAGCGCGTAATCCCAGTATTTTATGAAACTGTGTTGCCATGGAAGATATAATTAAAGAAACTTAATGCATGCTGCACAAGATAAGAGAATTAACTCATAGTTTATGTTTACATTTCAATGTTTGTGTAAGTGAAGCTTGCTTTATGACAGTGATTATAAGGAGTAGCTCATATTGCATTCAGAGAGGAGCTATTTTATGTGTTACAGTGTGTCCTGCATGGGAAGTTTTCCAGCTGAACAGCGAAAAGTGAACTTCACTTTTTATTCGCTTTCATTTTCATCCCAAGCAGTTATTTTAAAATATTTGAGGTATGAAGTTCACAAATGTGTGTTATCAGGGCAACTTTGGTATGCAGTTGCTTTAGCATTAAAGCAAAATGCACAAAACACAAGTTGTGATGGACTGCCTGAAAGATACAAGTGTAAAGTCATTTGTTGCTGGCACACTTAGTGCACTTTCTGGATTTACCTCACTTCTGTCCACCTCATGGCTCTCATTAACAGGTCTTCAGTGTTTATTAAGTCACAGAGTATTCTCACCTATTGCAGTGAAGTCCATGAAACAACAGCTGGAAGTTGAAATCTTGGTGCATTATCTCAGTGATACACTTCAGTTAGTGAGAAATGAATAACAAAAACTGTAACCAGAAACAAGCAATGGTTAGGTTGTGCACCAGTGATAGAGTGGTCCAAGGTCAAAAATGGTACAATTTGTACACAAGCGATAGAGTGGTCTACAGTCAGTAATGATACAGTTTGTGCACAGGTAAAGCAGTTGAGCATAAAGAAATGAATAATGGCTGTAAAGGTTTTATGTGTATTAGGTGGGAAATTTTTGGCAAAATGTGAAGAAAAATTAACTTTTAAAGCAGGATAACTTTTCCTGTAAGAACTTTGTATGCAGAAAATTTAACATCATTGTTATGTATGTTTTGGTGGGTCTTCAAAAATCTAACTTCTTGGTGGAAAAACTTTGTATCTGGGAACTTCTTATTCAGGAAGCACTGTACTTGGACCTGTGACATCTTGTTTGTAAACTTGCAAGGGGTTCATGTTTGCTGGTGAATTTTTCAGGCTGGACCATCTGTTTGTCAGGCCCTACATGAGTTGCTGGTGAGGCTGCAAATGAGATGTGATGTTGTTACAACCACCAGTAAATATGGAAATTCACTTAAAGAGTTGTTATTGAAGCTAGTGTACCAGCTGGTGCAGCCTTCAGGAGCCCTGGCTAACCGGCAGGGACCTTTAGATGCTCAGTGCAAACTTGTTGAGCTACTGCTCAATTTGAACTTTGCCAACATTGACTTGAGCACAGCAATGAGTATTCTTGAGTCTGTTGGTAAGTTGTGTTTCAGACTTGTTTTTTATTGTGGAGAGCAGGAAGTCTCTTTTGAATGGTCAAACTCTTTGTTACTTTTTATGATACATGGAATGTATGTGTGATATTTACTAATGTTCATGCTCTGCCCGTAGGAGTGCTGGTATATACATATATCTTGAGCCTAGAGAAAGTGAAATGTCGCAGTGTGTCTGAATCAAATGTGACTGCCTCCTTGTGTTTTGATGGACTGATGGCTTCTATGCTGGGAGGTGAAATGAAGCAAAAAAAGTCAGCATCATGGGATGCTCTGCTGTGCAGCTTGCTCAAATTAGTGAACAAGTTGGTCCAGACACCTCTGGCTTCTCATGCACATGTAAGTTGCCCCCAGTAGTGCACATGCATCTTCTTATATGTGTTATGCTCTGATTACAGACATTAAATTAACACTGTTGCTCTGTGTGCTGTGTGTGGTCTGATGGCACAGTTATATAATATTTATTATACAAGGTGTCCAGCTTAAAAGGGAACTTGCGTATGGAGAGTACGTACATAAACAGTCTGTATGCCTTTTTAATCACAGGACTGCTTGCTATAGAGCAGACAGTTAGCAACTGATGTCAGCCATTCTGCAGTGCTCTGTCGTGCTTCGTCCTGTGTTAGGCCAGGAAGGAAACTGCACGTTCACGATCCATAATGGCAGAAATGTTTTTAGTGTCTCTGAATTGCTTGTGACTGCGTAGGGTGGACCCTTAGCTGGGTGGCTACTTTATAGTCTGTGGAAGATGCTGCAAGTGTTCTGGTTCAGATTCACTGTGAGATTGATATTTGAAGACTTAGATTGTTGTAGTCAATTTACAGTCATCTCCTAACTAGCTGCATAGAGCAGAGCTTTTAAAAAGTTGTTAGTTTCTCAGCTAGTCAAGAAACCCCTAGCATTTTATGCAACCTGAAAGTTCATTATTGTTTTTATAGCAGCCTGCCACTTGTCCCTGTCCTCAGATAGATAAAGCCAGTCTGCACCTTTCCATCCCATTTTGTTAATATCCATTTTACTCTTATACTCCCGTGAATACCTAGATCTTCCAAATGGTTGCTTTCCTTTGAACTTTCCTACTAAAACCACAGGGCAGCCCATGTGGGACTTGCAGTGGGCAAAGTGGTGCTGGGACGGGTTTTTCTCCCAGTACTTTGGCTTTTGCATGTCAGTATCATTCGACCAATCCTTCCTACTCATTCATGTATTGCCAGCATTGCATAATCTTAGCAACTGACAGAGTCCTTAAATAACACAAAAATTATGCTTAATAAGATAAGCATTTTTGTGTGTGTCTTGTTACTTTCTGACCATCCTGGAATATGTGTGTAAATTGTAGCACTTCGTATCAAGATAATGTAACAGTGTGCTCTTGTGTAACTGTTTGTAGTTTTCTGTGGTAGCAATCTTTTTTGTTAAGTTTTTCTCCTGTGCTCCTATAAGCATATGTGTGTATGGCTTGCAGGCAGAGAGCATGGAGACGCTGGCCTGTCACTCAGGCCATCGTGCAGCAAACTGCCATCTGGATAACAGTGATCTATGTCAGACAGACGAGCACAAGGCTGCTGAGCAGCAGAATTCCGTTGACACGGTACATCAGTTGCAGCCCTCAAGGCAGGAGGTGAAGGTGCCCTGTGTCGCAGACACTGGTAAGTTGCTTTTAGTGCACGTTGCAGTGTTCGCATATCAGTCTCCATCTGTTAAGTACTGTGGAGTCAGTAATGTTTGATTCATTGTGGAGCAGTCTTCTTGCACAAGGGCCATAAATCTCAAAACCCTGCATGGCCCACAAACCAATTGCACTAAAACCCCAATTCTACATTTTTGTGGGGCCACCTAAAATGGAGTAAAATCTGGAGTATGTTTTTATGGGCATTTAGGCCAGGACTGCACAAAAGGCGCATAAAATTGTGGAAAATGTGGGCCTGTAAAATTGGGGCTTTACTGTAGTAACAGCAAAGGCTCTTTTTTTTTTAAGGAAAATTTATTTCTTATTAAGTGAATAAGGAACTAAAATTACTGTTAATTACTAATATTAGTAATATTAATGTTAGTATAGTAATTATAATTTAACCTTTTAAAGCCTAGCGGTAACTTTACATGCCACCAGTTTTAACATTCAACAATTCTATATGGTGCCCACATTGCGTTTATGTGTTTTGTACAGATCTCATAACAAACAGCAACTTTTGCCTTATACAGCATTAAATGATTGGTTTTTATAACCCAGGTGGAGAGTGTTTACTGCGCGGTACACACTGAATCCATATATAAAACAGACACGCTTCGTCTTTAAAGGGTTAATGTTTAGGAATTATATTGTTTTTTACATATGTCAGAACATGAGTGCGAAGCTTGCCCTGTTTGCGACCGACATGGTTTAGGAAATACACAGGACTGTGTTCTGTAAAATCATGACTGAAATATAGTTACACTAATTTTTAAAAGAACATACTTAGAACTGATAGAGTGAGGGGCATTTTGGAGCTCATATTCAGTATTTTCTCTCGTGCCACTGTCGTATGTTGGAAAGTTTCCAACATACGTTGTTCACATGCAGTAGGCATGAAGCCCATTAGCACATAAATGTTAGGGAGTTCAGTTGTGCATGCAAAGTTCACCAAGTCACTCAAAAAATTACCTTTCATTCTGATATTGGGGGTGAGTGAGTTTAGTATGTCCTAAAATACTTGCAGCCCAGGGATATAAATTTGGCAAGTTGCGGGTTACATGTTGCTGGTCTAAACATTGCAGCAGGTATTCAACTTACAGCTTTGCTTCTGTATTTACAGCTGTGTTTTTGTTAGGTCTGTTCTTGAAATTTTAAATTTCTTCAGTTGGTACATTCAGAGTTCATGACTAAAATCTTATCACCTCTGAAAACCTTATCTTGAGACTCCACTGAATTACATTAACTACAGCACCAAAAGTAGTATAAATGTGTGGTCCCCTATGCTGTTTGTTTGTTTGTTTGTTTGTTTGTTTGTTTGTTTGTTTGTTTGTTTGTTTGTTTGTTTGTTTGTTCCCCTTCCTGTATAAGTGCTTGTTGCCTGTGTACTCAGACTTTCTTCCACATATGGAATCTAGTTGCCTACCACCATCCTTGAGGTGTCTGTGGGACATGATGAGCTAACATGTTTTCTATGCCTGTCATTTGTACGTGGTTTGTACTCTACATCCATTTTCTTGAGCCTTGCCCTGTGGGAAGCATCTCATTGGGTTAGAGAGGCTTGAATTATGTTTTGAAGGGTCAGAATGCTTTCCATACTTCAGTAGCAACACACTCAATGAATTCTTGACTGCTTGGCCCTGAAGATGAATGCATTATGATCCTGGAAACTACCTGTCCAACAACACAGCTTCACATCCGTGACGGGTGGTGTCTTCAGTAACACTGCCGTAACATCCTCAATTCTCACATTAATTTCTTAGTATCAAAGATGTAAATGTAAAGAGAAACAATTCTGTAGTGTTGCAGCACCATCCAACGATGCTCAGGCTCTTAAGTGCTCTGGCAGGCTGCAGTGGTTCTACCTTAGCAATGCTTTTTGGATCCTCTGCTTCACCTGAACAGCTGGCACTGGGTGAATTTGGGGAGCCATTGTCTGTAGGGGATGCTGTATTCCAGCTGCTTGCCATGCTGGCTCACAAGGCAACTTCACCACAGTTGATCCTCAGGCCCCTGTTTGATTTTCTCTCTTCTGGTAAGTTGCGTTCGGAGTGTGAGGTGGTTGAAAAACACTTTTGTCATGTAAGCAGATACACTGTCAGGTGATAAACACTCTGGCAACGTAATTAAACGCCTGGTATGATGTGCAGGAGGCTGGAATTTAAATGAGAACTAGGATGGAAGTTCATTAAATGGTCATTGTCTGTGCCTGACATTCAGCATTTGGAGCATCACACTGTGTGATTGGATATACCTGCCATCAGGTGCCACAGTGTTAAACAGACTTGACAGATGTGGTTTACAGGGATTTCTGAGCTTAACCCAGGTGATATACTCTTTTGGCCACGCAGAAAGTTGTGACCCATAGAACATTTCTGTAATGTGATCGGCTGTGGGTTCAGCCGCTGGATCTGATTCCTGTCAGGCAGACGTTCTCTGTGGTTGCAATTTCTGGGTTATTTCTGGTGCCGATTCGGACTCCTGCACGGGAGTTTGCCACTATGGCTATACTCATGGTCTGCTTACATGTCAGTGAAAATATTATTTGCCTGTATTGGAATGAATTTGTGACCGTGCCATGCCATGGATGTGATAGCTAGCATAGGTGCTCTTGTTTAGGCATTTTGAAGAAGATACAACCAGGTCTTGACTGGAACATGAGTGCTCTTGTAATGTGCATTGGCCCAAATTTGGCCATGCAGTATAGCTGACAATAGAACCGGTTTTACTTACAGCACATATAATTGTGGTGGTGGTGGTGGTGTTGAAGAAGAAGAAGGAGAAGGAGGAGGAGGAGGATGATGATGATGATGATGATGATGATAATGATTTCCCTTGTCGTAATTAGTTACTTCTGCCTAACATGATTCTAAAAGTCAAAGGCCGGAGCACTGAAACAAATACACAGAAACAATATATGAAATCAGTAAACAAGGATAACCTTATTTTTTTGCCCTGGAAACATAATGTTTCATGGTTGCAGCACTGTCACCCTCCTGTGCAATTTTAAAGTTCAGTTTGTTACTGCATTTCTGCTGTTTTGTTACATGGCAAATATGATCTGTAATTATTTCAGCATGCAATGCTATGCCTCCTGTGGGTGCTGTCGGCGTAATGCAGCTCTCAGAACCCCTGCTGTGGTTTATATTACGAGTGTTGGACAAGAAGAGTGCTCTGGCAGAATTCAGCAGGATGGGTGGTGTCAAGGTTTGTTCTGCAAGAACTGAAAGAGTTTATTAACCTTTTAAAGCCTAGCGGTAACTTTACATACTACTCAGTTTAACATTCAAAAATTCTGTGTGGTGCTCACATTGTGTTTATGTGTTTTGTATGGGTCTTAAAACAATCAGCAACTTTTGCGTTATACGACATTAACAACTTGTTTTATATAACCGACGTGTAGAGGGTTTACTGCGCGGTACACACTGAGTTCTTAAATAAAACAGATACGTTCCGTCTTTAAAGGGTTAATGTGTGTCAAATAGACATGATGGCCTCCGAATGTGAGTTTTTACAAGTGTTAGTGCAACACATTAAATGGTGACACAGTACTAGGTGCTGTACCAAAATAAGTCCCATTATCAGTTATCTCTTTCAGCTGAATAGGCTGGTATTAAGGAGTTCAGTAAGTATAATTGTGGGAGGTACCAGAAGTTTAGATATTTGAAATTTTTAAAAATATACAGTAGGATATATCAGTGTTACAAAACTCGTAGCTCTGTTAGCTGTTATGCATTCTCTGCATGGGGTGTATGGAAGAAATGCATGGTGGCAGAGCTCATTTCAGGTTTTGTCAGTAACACTGCTTGCCCTGCATTAGTGGAATTGTATTTGGAGTCTACAGAGTTACTGGACACCTTCCATTTTAGTGCAGATCTGTCCCTACTTTCTGTGAAGACTATGTTGAACCACCTGTGCTCATAACATAACTGCAGTGTCAAATTCACGTACTTGTTTGTGTCTGCTGTCTCGTTTTCTCACTAAATAGCACTAAGAATGGTATGTGATCTCATTTTCCAAAAATAGAGTTTTTGCTGGCACTTACTGCTTTGGTTTGTCAGCTTTGATGAAATAAGACACTTTTAACTGAATATGGATGGAATTTACTTTTTATTTGAGGATTCAGATCATCTGGGATATGAGGCTGTGTCATTGGGTGAGTGATTCCTGATGTAGTGCCTTCAGAATGTTGGGAACCACATGCCCCATGACACAGCATCCAACCCAAAGACCCGAATGCTCAGAATGAGGACTGTTAGCCTGATGACACAGCATCACATCCTGAAGCCCTGAACCCTCAGCAATACTGCTGTGATTACCTCAAATTTGTTATCTTAAGTTAATTGCCGCTTCATCTTGGTTGCGTAGAAACTTAGTAATGTTCTTTGTCCGTAGGTGATCTGTGAGAATCTGGTGAAGAGTAATCAGGCACTGATAAATGCACATCCTAGCTTGGTGTCTGTAGTAATGCAGCATTTTAGTCATACACCTCCAAGCAATTCTCTGAACAACAAAAAACAGCCCAGTCCAATTGAGACTTATGAAGGACTTTTAAACTTTGCACCTTTGGGTAAGTTGCACTGATGTTTGTTTCTAGCTGTTTGATTTCAGACTGTATTGTTTCATTTCTTATCACTGTATATTGTTTTAGTATTCTTACAGAACTGGTTACGTTTAGGTGTGACAGTAGGCTGTATGGGGCGCTTTAGTGTTGAGTGCCTTACGTCGTCGATGTTTCATTAATGACTAATTAAAACCATGTCATAAAGACATGTTCAAGTGGAGGTATAGCTCCACACTTTCTTAACCGTACACTAGGTAGAGGTGAGCAGTCTGCTTCATGCTGCAGCCACTTTTCCTTTGAGGAAAGAGTTCCCATTACTCACTGGATAGGCTTCAGAGTTAGTCTGTACATTGTGACAAAGTGAAAGAATTCTGCCTATGCCAGGAACTTAACTTGTCATTTTCCAGCCCATATGCAGTCAGTATATGTTGCGCTGTCTTCACTTGTTCTTGGTGCATCCAGAAGAAAAGTGAAATTCATTCCTGTGGGCTGCTTTAAAGTAGTTATAACCTGTGGGTCTTGCACAGAACTGCCACACGTGTGCATGTGCGTGCACACACAAGTGTCTTGGTGTTCAATGCATTATGTAATATTTTATAGAATTATGATAGTATTCTGTCTGGTGGGCACCAGGGACTTCTTTGACTGGAGGTAAAGTGGCAAGTGAAGCTGAGAGGTCATCTGTAGCAAATGTGAATGTAAGGAATACTTGTGAGTCTGTAAGTGCATTCTGTGTGTGTCTTAAAGGCTCTGTGCTTATTGAAGGACAGGGCAGTGCGTGTAGGTTATCTATGCCCTGATTAGGGTTTGATGGTTTTGTACAGGCTAACAGACCTTGAATGAGGAATTGTGTAATGTTATGTAATACTCTCAAAAAGAAATTGCTTGATGGAAGTGTTATCTGCGTACATTTCATAATTTCAAGCATCAGTTGATGGAAGTTTATCCTGTTTAGGTACCATAAGTTCCAGCAATCCCACAGCACAACCAGCTGATGTCCTGATACAGTCTGCACCCCCTCATCGGAGAGCTCGAACTCCAGCTTGGTCCTATCACTTCTACCCAGATGAAACATGGGTAGATCTTACCGTCACCCTTCCATGCGCTGTGCTGCTGAAGGAAGTGCAGTTGCAGCCGCATGTCACTTCACTGGCAAGTAGGTACCTGTGTTGGACAGCAGCGTTTAGACAGACCAGGGCTGCATTTGAGTTAAGTTTGGGCATCATTAGAGCATCTGTGATTGAAACTGCCACTGGAAGTTGTGTTGGTCTTGTCAGTGGATCTGGCTAGATGAGAATAGTCGTTAAGTGACTGCTCCTACAAGGGAGTAGAGACCGTTAAAGTAGTCCCAACAGTCACCCCGCTGACACTTCAGCCAGTGGTGGATCCTCATGGCAAAGAACTCTATGAGATGCTGCTGGAATGACAGCACCATTACAGCGGTGAAGTCTTTGTACAGCCCAGACCTTTAGCCTTTTGGTGCTTTAGCATTTGTGGACCCTGATGTCACCATCAGCGCAGGACACAGAAAGTGTCCCTGCATGCTGACAAGGGATGCCATCATGTTGGACAATAACCCATATCTGTGTCTTGCCTTTACTGTCCAGGACACACTATATTCCCTATGCTGGAACGTGTTGGACCCTCCCCATTCAGCAAAGGCCTTTCTGTGTTTGACTTCCATGTGTTAAGTCGTGCAAAAGTGCTAAGGGCTACATGTTCCAGTCATCAGAAGATGTCAAAGCCATGATGGTGCACTGATTCAAACAGAAGCTGAAGGGACGTATGGGCTGGTCTGTTGGTGAGATGCCTGTGGCTGATTTTTAGTGGGTTCTTTTCCTTTGCCTAGGACAATCCCAAAATAGGTTTCATTTGAATAAACTAATAGATACATCCATCAAAATTTATAGGCCCCTCGGGAACTGGCACCCAAAATGTGTTTAGTCTTGTGTATAATAATGGTAAAGGTAAGGTTGTCCTTGTCCATGCCATTTAGTTGTATGTGGGGAATGAAGGTAGAGCTCCATTCATTCTAAGCCTTGACACTAGATGGAGGTGAGTGGCCAGCTTCATGCTTTGACTGCTTTACCGCTGGGGAAAGGACTGTTGGTACTAATTGCCTAGGAGGCTGGGTGAGTTGCAGAGCCAGTGTGGACATTTGGGAGAAGTGAAACAATCTCTTGTCGCTGGTGGGGATCAGACCACAGATCATCCAGCCTGTAGTCTGGACAGTGTACTGAGGGTGTGGCCCCACTTCCCTGTGTGTTGTTATATGACTTTACCACTGATCGAATGGATCTGGTTTAGTGAGCCCCTCAACTGTCTGGCACACAGTTTTTTTTTATATTCTTTTCTTTTTCTGTTCTTTAGCTTGTCCATCAGCCGTAGCTGTTGAAGTGTCACGGGACAGCAGCTCAGGTCTTGTGCCTGTCTGTCCGCCACTGTCCACAGCGGGACTCACTTTTGTTCGCCTTAGTCTTCCACAGCCTGAGATAGTCACCAGTGTTCTGGTCAGACTGTATAAGCCACGAGATTCCTCAAATATTGGATTGTCTCAGATTCGACTTCTTGGTTCAACAACTTTTGGAGAAACAATTTTTAAGACTGTCAATTTGGATGTTCCAGATGAAGAACAGCTTACAAAATCAAGGTATGCGTTCTGTTCTGAATTTTGTTTTCCTCAAATATTGGATTGTCTCAGATTCGACTTCTTGGTTCAACAACTTCTGGAGAAACAATTTTTAAGACTGTCAATTTGAATGTTCCAGATGAAGAACAGCTTACAAAATCAAGCTATGCATTCTGTTCTGAATTTTGTTTTGGACAAAGTGCAGTTAGTGCAGTTATTTACAAAAAATATTCAGAATGTCAATTGTGTTAATCTCACTTCATTTTTTTTTGGCAAAATTAATGAAAGTACCGGATTAACTATGATATTCTTTGTGCTTCTTGTGATTTTTAGGCATTGAACTGGGCACTCTTCTTGCAGGAATGACTTGTTTATTTATTATGTCCAAACTGCACTTTTTCAAAAGTTAAGTTCCAGTAATGTTTTGAAGGTTTTGAGGTTCTCAGAGTGGTTTGCTGAAGACGTGATTATTCTCGAATGTGACGCTGTGTCAAGTGGCAAATATGTATCGATGTTTCAAATGACCATAATGACATCATCTTCAAGGTCAAGCAGGCCAAATTTTTTCTTTTGTTTGATCTCAAAATTTAAGGGATTGGGTCTCATCATGTTAAAAGACTACATGCCCAGTGATGTGGCATCATGTTTCAATAAGATGTGAATCTTCAAGCCATTCCTCTTACAACATAAAATAATAATTAATGTTTTTGTGTTGCTATAAGACAAAAATGGAAGCAGCAAGCAGTGTTTGTGTGATTCATCCCCAGTGATATAAGAACTTGTTACTGTAAATAAAGGCACATTTCACTGACAGAACATTAATAATGGAACATCAAACTACTTGTTTGCAGTTTGGGTTGGCTAAGGTTGCTACATCACTGCCTTAGCCTGCCCAGGCAGGGTTCTGAGTTAGCATCTGCTGTACTGACATCAACAGCGGGCGTCCCTGGCCTGCTGGAGGCTTGCTGTGGTCTGCTGCTGATCCCTGCACCATCACCTTCGCTGTTCACCCCTAACTTGGAGCGAGTCCTTCTTAAGCTGGGCCTACATAACCGTGATCTGGGACTGAAGTTGATAAATACCCTTTTGAGAAATGGAGCAGCTGCTTTTCTCCAAGGTACATGTGTCTGTAAATTCAGTTGTACGTGGAGCAGCCTAGGATCATAAGGGCATGAAATTTTGAAGAGAAAGTGGTGACCAAGTTGACTTGCACATGCTGATTAACACTGGAGGCCACAGGGCATACTTGCTGGGGATGGGCGGAATGAAACAAAGAAAGCAAATTTGTGAATAAACGCAGTATTGCTTTTAACGTGTTTACACAAGGCGTGTGCAACAAGTAAGTTTCCCTAGTCTGTAACATTTGCATTTAGTATTTTATTTTTCAGTAGAAGGCAGCAGCTGTACAAGGACTGACATGTAACAGATGGTGGGAGAGTTGTTCAGTCAGTTGCTTTCCTGCAGATAAGTTGATGTGCTGTGACAGCAACATTGGAAACTTGGTCCCATGAAAGAAGTTTGTAGTGTGATTTGCTTTGTGATGAAGCATTTCTTTCCACTTGAAATTCACCACTAATTGATACAGTTGTTGGGCAATGACGTAGTGTGAGCGCAGCATGTCAGGAGGTGGTGAAGAGAGTTTGAAAATGGTCGAACGGATGTCCATGACGATGGTCGTTCTGGTTGACACATGACATCAGTGATGGGTATTAATGCATCAGGAGTGGAGGCACTGATTCTGGATAACTAAAGAGTCACAGTTTCAGAGTTATCTATTGTATTTCTGCTGTCCATTGAAACTGTTTCTGAGTAGTTGTGATTGGAAGAGCCTGACTTCTACTGCATCAGAATTGTTAAACACATGCCAAGATTGTCTGTAAGAGTAATGGCACTTATTTTACTTTTTCATTGCCATTGTGTGGTGATTGTTACACTGGTCTGTTTTACAAAGTCTGTTGTGTGTTGGGCACAGTTGTGAAACCTAATGCCACGATAAGTATGAACTACTTAGATGGTGAGAGCAAAACAGATCTAAAGCTACCATGTGAATGCTGCGAAAAATTCCTGCTATTCAAGGGTGCCCACAATGTTTTTATTATATTTGACATCTGTGTGTTGCATACTACTGCCCCAAAACCCCTACAGAGATGCCCAGAAGTACAAAAAGCATGTCTGCGAGTCCTGTAGCTGTAAGCACCGATTTTCTTGCATACCTCCAGTATTTTTGTATTAGTTTGGTCTGAACAATATGTGTTAGAATATGCCACTGGAAACCTCTCAGGTGGGCAATAAGTAACCGGCTTCATAGAACGCTATTGAATATTCAACCCACACACGTTCCAGTGCACACGATAACAGAAACGTGTTGTGTCTAGGATGTTTATTTCTCATCTGACAAATGCACAGTTCTTGAATGTGTTGATGTCCACGTCATGCTTTTTGGAGGGTTTAGAGGGGAGGAGGAGAACAAATTCCCACAGTATCAGCTAGCCCTGACCTTCAGGAAACATGCTGTGTGTATGTCCTCAGCTCTACTTGGGATAGGGGTGAAAAAAATGCTTCCAAATTTGACACATTGTTGGCAACAACTGTAGTTGTCATTTGGCTCTTTAAATTAAGTGGCCACTGCGCATCGACCTTCACAGTTAAAGGGTTCAATGTAATTTATCGGCGGTACCATAAATGCGTCATGGTGCAGCATGATTGTGAAACATTTGTGGTGACTGCGTGCAGATAAGTTATATAAGCAATTCCAGGAAATAAATTGCAGACACTGCAGAGTTATTGAAAGTGACTGGAACTGCTGACCACCCCTTATGGTCTACCTAATAGTGAACATATGGAATCTGAAGATGTGTACTGCAACTGTTTTTTTAAAAAAGAGTGAGACAACCCATGCTTGACAAATATCTCAAGGAAGAATAAACATCTGGAATGAAATGTGAACTTGTGGATGAGAAGTTGGTGACAGTATAGTTACAGGTGTAAATAAAGCTGTGAATGAAATGTTACAGACAAAATGGTTAGATGGTCAGATACAGGTGCAAATGTGTTAAGACAGCTGCAGATTATACAAATTCAGCATGCATATGTAATAGGTTCACAAAAAATTTAAGAAGTAGAATTTTTTGGTCCTATCGTTTTAAGACATTTCCTGCTTAAGAAGTCAGATACTCTTTGAATTTTCAAAAACATCTTAACAGGGTTTTACTGTATTTATATTTCAGTATATTTTGAGGCAGAGCCAACAGTTGTTTCATCTGTTGCTAGATGGTGCTTATACGTATGCTCACTAATTCACTCTATTAGTGTGAATTAGTGAGTATAAGTGTTATGTTCCCAGACCATAAGGATGACTGAGTGAACTTCACATTAAGTGGCCCACTGATGATGGCGACTTGAGTCACCGAAACATATGTTGGGGAATAATAATTAATGATAATAAAAAGGTGCATTAATTGGTACATCAATATTCGTACACAATATAATGCACGGTGCTAGCAATGTACAGTTCTTGGTAGCAGATTTTCTTTGTCTTAAGTTAGTGTGTTCTGCCACTGAAGTTATGTCTCTCTGCTCCACAGGTTCATTGCCTGTAGGCCAGTCAATTTCATCAACATCTGCTGTTGTAGATTCAGTAGTGGAGCTGTTGTACCAGTTGTGTACCACACAGGATGAGGCCACAAAGGACAGAGTGAATGCTCTCCTCTTCTGGCTGCATGAAACTGGAAGTGCGGCTGTTCAGGTTGGTTTTTGTGGGCCATGTCATGTTCTCTTGGGATGTGCTGTGGGTACAGCAGGTGCCGCAAGAGTACATACATGGCTTCGTGTCCTAAGAGTGTCTACCTTATTAGGCACCCTTTTGAATGGTTGACTGAGTTGCACTCTGGTTGTCGTGCCAACTGTTGTTATCAAGTTGTGTGTTCCATATGATATATGCACTCTTGACAAGAAACAAATAAAACTGAAATAAAATGTGTTTGCTGTGAGGTAAAGGGTGAAGTTGAAGAAACAGTTGAGCATGAAGCATATAATACAGCATAGCACCACCATGTAATAGTTTGGGGTCTCACGGCAGTGTTGCTGAGGATTAAAATGTTTTGGCACGTAATGCTGTGAGGCTGGGTGAATGGTTCCAGATGTTTCAAAGGAGGGTCAAGCTCTCACACTTGCAGGTGAAAGCACTATGTTCGTCTGACACATAACATCCCAGAAGACTTGAATCCATAACATCACCGGATGACAACACTCAAATAGATGAAATCAGTGCATGCATAGGTGTGAAAGAGGCCAGTTGGATGTGTGTGTGTGTGTGTGTGTGTGTGTGTGTGTGTGTGTGTGTGTGTGAACATTATGGCAGCCAATCATGTGATGAACATGTGCCTGCTAGTTGCAGTGTCCACAAGCCTGAGAATTTCAGACTTCACAACATTCAGGATTTCATTTGTCAGTGCAGTTTTTTTCTCAAATTTCACAGTGTCGTACACTCTGTCATTTTTCACAGTGCTTACTCTAACGTATTGCATATGTATTGAATATCATTCAGGTCCGTCAGAGAACAGGAGAATACAGCGTGACATTTGCTGTCCAGTATTGGGTTTATCCAACACTGAACAGAACAAATACAGCGTAGGTGTGATGGATTTTACAATACTGCATACTTGCAGAATTACCATTCATATGTTTTAGTCATTGCTGTAATCACATTTTGTCATTACAGCATTTGTTTTACAACTAAATGTAATTTTTGTAATTAGAGTAACGGTTTTGTACAGAGTGTTCCTGTTCTTACTGCTCTGAGCTGTCTAGCTGTAGTGGGGTGTCTTAGTGGTTGCTGGGTTTCTATGCCTTAAAGGTGCTGTGCTTGGTTCATCAATAAAAGGAGCACCCCCTACTAACAGGATGAATTACTGTTACTGGAAGTATGTGAGGCATTAATGAATGGGTGTTATTGGAAACAGTTGTGGCCTTATCAACAAATTATTAAACTCTCACGGATCCATTGCTATGCTTCAGCATGCAAGATATATATAATTAAGGGTCAAGGAAGAGAGAAGTTTGTGTAGTAACAATCCATGCCCTTTGTTTTTCAAGTTGCGTGCAAACACTGCTGCAGAATTCAGTGCTACATTAATTTACTTACATTAATTCACTTAGATTTTTGGAAGCAGGAAAATAGTTATGACCCCCTTTGTAGATCAGTGAAGTGAGTACTAAGGTGGTACCACACCTTACTGTATGTGCCCTGTAGCTCATCATTCCCGCTTGTCTTACGGTGTCTCATTTCCTGCTATGTACAATTCATGACCAGTGCAGTTTCATATCCTTGTTTTATGCAGTCCACATCTTTCTTTCATTACTACACTGTTACTCCTACCAGGCACTACAGTGTCAGTGTGCTTCTTTCAATGTACAGAATAAGCAACATACCAATACGCAGAGTGGCGAAATTTGGTCCCCATCATCAGCCTATGTACACAGCACAGCAGCCATCTTGTGGGCAGGACACGAAACTGGAGTTAATTATGATCTGCCAGGGATGGTTACAGCAGAGCTCTTTAGGTTGGTAACTACAATAATGCAGTGTGGGGTATTTTGTTTGTATGTGGACCATTACGAACAGTTAATAGTCTTGCTGAGGTAAAGGTAGTGCTGTCTGTGTGCATGTGATGGAGGCATAGTTGGGTGAAAGTATAACTCCACCCATTCTCAGCCTCTGCATGACATAGGGGTGAGTGGTTAGCTCCATATCCTTTCAGTATGCCTGCAGTAAGAATTTCAAGAAATGGATTGAAGGGACTTAGGATAGAGTCCCCAGGGAGGTTGTTGTGTACACAGTAATGTCTCTTGGGTCTCCTTGAGAGTTGTAGGTTTTTTTTGACTAGCTGTGTTGTGATTATTTTCTCAATAATTTCACTCAACAAAATTGTTGGGAATTCATTATTATTGAAGTGTGCTGAATTTGAAAACTGCTGTGTTTTTTTAATATCTCTGCTGTCTTATGAGGAGTGGTATGAAACTAATCACTCCTTTTTTTTTTCTCAGGAACTATAATTACAATTACATTTACAGTGAAATTTACATATATCATGGGTACATCTTGTGCAAAGTTCACATTATTTTTTCACACAGTCTTCTTCATTATCAACCCACTTTTTCCACCTTTGTGTGGGATGCTGAATGGTGGTTGCGTAAAACTCTTTGCTATAGCATCACAGCTGTTCACACGCACTGTGTTTCAGCTCATCATTGGCCACAAAACAGCGCCACTGGAGTGCATATTTCAGGGGCCCAAGAGGTTGGAATTTGGAGGGTGCTAAATCAGGACTGAAGGGAGGATGAGGGCTTGATTCATTTTGGTTGTATGCTGTATGCTGGGAACATGCTGGATGAATGGAAGCTTGGGGAAACTGTTTTAAGATTTTGGTATGCAATATATATGAAATGGGTGAAAAATTTGTTATGTGGTGAACTTTTTGTGCTTTTTAAGCAGGAAATTTCTTACGTGTGGACATATTACAAGGATAATGTGTATGTTAAGCACATGGGAGAATTTTGGTGCTTTTTTGTCATGACATCTTTCGTGGAAAAACTGCTTAACTGGGGACATTTTGAGTGTGTTTCGCTGTATTTTATTACATCCTTTTTCCTTTAAGTTACATGTGAAAAGAAATTACTGAAGATTGCAAGCCAAGGTACGTAAGAGTTTGGACTTGGTTCACAAATTTCACAGTTGGTTCAGTCAAAAATGAACAGAAAATAAAGCCCAGGTTTCCCAGATTTTCAGTGTATTTCATATTGGCAGTCATTCCTGAAGTACAGAAAAAATAACGTCTATTATTGGAAACACTGTACCATCTTGTCACTGTAATCTAGAATTAAGGTTGCTACATGTTGATAGGAAAAAAATTTATTTATGTACAATAACTGTATAAAGTAATTTGGTTGTGACATGGCTGAGGCAGTCACCAGCTTATCCCTGTTGAAGCCAGGGCTCATCCCTAGTGCTTCAGTTTTCCCCTGTCAGCATAATTCCATCAATTTTCCACATTAATTCATTCATTAATTTATTCATGTGGTGGACAGAGTGGCACTGGGACAGGTCCTTCGCCCAGTATTTCTGTTTTCCGCTGCCAGCATCATTGTGCCAGTGCTCCATACTCATTCACTCATCTACAACTGATGCTGTATAATGTTTTTCTCCCAGCATTTCAGTTTTTTCTGTCAGTATCATTCCGCCAGTGCTCCATACTCATTCAATCCTCTGCCAGTGACGCTGTATAATGTTTTTCTCCCAGTATTTCAGTTTTCCTCTGTCAGTATCATTCCACCAGTGCTCCATAATCATTTATTCATTCATCTACCACCAAGGGTGTATAATGTTTTGCTCCCAGTACTTTTGTTTGGCCCTGTCATTATCATTCTGCCAGTGCTCCATACTCATTCATTGGTGTGTCACCAACACTACACAATCTTAGCAGCTAACAGTGTTGTTAAAAAAAAACATATTTGAAAGGTAATTTTGTTCTTTTCCAGCATTTTGTACCAGTGGACATTAATTCTGCCAGCTCACTCAGCTCTAAAAAGAGCTGTTGACACATTGCTCTGTTCAATGTGTTACATTAAACCAGCTCTCTTTCCAACACTGCTTCAGCGTATGGGTGTTCTGGTACCCAACTTGGCAACTCATCACAATGCTTCAATCTCTGATGATAGGTAAGTTACAGGTTGCTTTAGTATATTTTTGTGTGCACTGTGACAAGTTGTGAGATCTCTATGGCTATCACTTTGATATGTTATGTGTCTGTTTTATGTATAGGAAAGATCATGAGTTGGATGAATTGTACGCTTCAATCTCAGATGACTCAAAAGAGCAGGCGATTGGGAATGAACAGAGTAATGATACTGGTGAATGGTACAGTCATCTAATGATCCAGGACCTTCAGAGAATGAGCTTAAGTGAGTGTCAGCTGATGACAGTAGCAATGGCATGTCAGTCTTCTCCAGCCATTCACCAGTTGTTGGATTCAGGCTTACCAACTGTGTTAACACTTGGTATCCTAGGTCAGTATGACTGTAACATTTTGTGTCACATGCAGTGTTCACATCACACACTGCTGAGATGAATACAATGAAATGTTAAAAATATGATTTTGGCCAATTCAAAATCCTATGTAACTTTGAAGTAATATTCGCACATCATCTGAGACAGTGTGACTTATGACGTTTTTAATGCAGATAATTTGGAATTTGGCTACTTTATAGCTTGAAGCAGAGTTCAACACCTGTTAGGTATTAAAAGCTTGAGTAATTTGTTTTATGAATGGACACTAAATGATGTGGTTTGTTTTGTGGAGGAGGAGTACACACCTGCTTTGCTTCAGATGTACACATTGTGGGAGACTTTTCAGGCTCAAGTCGGGACTTAATCTGCCTTCCAAAGTCAGTTCCTCTAGGTGTGTTTTTTCTCTGTCGCTGAAGTGCTGGCCCAACTAGTGCAGTTATGATTATGGATGTCCATTTTCAAACTCTGTGCTCCTTCTTCTGACATGCTGCTGAAGCAACATATGGGAGGTCATCAATTCTACAACAGTGAGCAAGTGGAAGTGGCTGTTTGTGAATGGCTGTGAATGCAGGAGTTAGTGTGCTCGTGGGTCAAATAAATGATCTACATTTACTGCTGTGATGGCTTCTCATTTAATTATGACCCATGCAACCTTACTTGTTGACCTTTGTTTGTATATTAAAATTTTTACCTTCAGTAAAGTATTATACAATGCGACATTTTTGCTGTTGGTGAAGTATTATGAGTGTGATATATTCACTGTCTGTGAAGTATTATGAGTGTAACTTTTTACTGCCAGTGAAGTGTTAAAGACTGTAACATTTTTACTGTCTGTAACATGTTAGAATAGTTTATGTGACAAAATAATTAAATATTTCAACCTTTCTTTCCAGAATTTTGCACTCAAGAGCAGTGCCTTGGGCAGAATAACCGCAAATACACTGACAGGTTACACAGCTTATCTTCAGCAAAGAGGCAGGTGGACCAGTCACGAATGACAGACGCTGATAAAGCAAGTGAAAGAGAAGGAAGAATACGTCAGCTGTCAAACTCACAAGGTATGTGGTCTGTTATGGTGAAGGAGTTTATGCCAGTATTGTGTTTGCTTCAATTGCTATTCTAACCTGGATTTTATTGATTTATCATTGTTAATAGCATGGGGTGATCAGATGAAATGCCACAGTTCAACGGGGTTAAGTGTAGCATTGTTATTTTAATGATCTGTCATGAACAACACTGAAATACTGAAGTGCAGAGCTGTTAAGTGTAGAGTGTAATCGTGAGTTGTGGCACTGTGCGATGAGCCTTGATTCCTGCTGTGAGTTATTTGAAATACAGAATGGCCCAAAAATCAGTTAACCAAAAGAAATTTTCCATATTAATAGCAATTTTTGGGTTTAAACCTGTTGAACAGTGGTGTAAGTCAGCTGCACACTTTGTTTCTAATTCAGTTACTCCTGTTTAATGCATGTATATTTTTTTAAGGAATAAGGCATTTATATTGTATGTTATTGTACACTTTACTGGTTGGTTAGCTGAATCTTCGGCTACTCTAAGTATTGGACCGTGTGGCTAAATTTTGTTCTGCTGACAGAATTTAATGGTATGAAAGTACCTTATGTGTATGTTTAGCTTCTTATGTGCCACTGGTTTCTTGTGACAGCCCTGCACCATACTGTAAACAGAAATTGCTAAGCGCAGCATAAAGGCATAGCCCAGTAGGTGCAGTGACATCATGTTCATTGTGTACAGCATGTGGGCTGATTAGACACAAAAAAGGATTATATGAGAGTTGTCTTGAAGTACTGCATAAAGAAACGTAAATTTCACCCTATAACAGGCCATAAAAGTCCAAAGGCGGGGTAGCGGTGTGCCTGTACACTTTCTTTAAAGTTGGCACTGGTTGGGGGTAGGTGGTTAATGCCACACCCTGGCCGCTTTACCCCTGTTAAAGAGACCTGTTACCCATTGTACAGAAGGCTAGGTGGGCCCTGGGGCTGGTCTGATCAGGTAGGAAAAATCTTGCCACCACCGGGGTTTGAACCCAGACCATCCTGCTTGTAGTGAGGTGCATACCAGCTGCACTATCCTGGCCACCTTTGAAGTATCACATATGAGTAATATTGTATAAAAATAATTTAAAATATGTATTTCTTTGAGGTTCACAAATTTGGTTATAAAATGTTTTAGTTACTTTGCATGTTGTGTGAGTGTGTGCTTAAAGCCCATTGATGTTGATGACTGCCTAATTAGTTCATATTGAATGAAGTGTTCTTAAGTAATGGCATTTGATTCTGAAATCAAGTGGCTTGTGTGAATGGCTGATAATACGTGTCATTTTACACAGGGTATTGAACTAAGTCGTACTGGCTTATGGACTGTACAGACCCAGTCATAACTGCGTTGCTGCATGGCAACCAGTGACGCTGCTCATTTAGCAGTGCTCTGGTCCATGTTGAAAAAAAGGTCCCTGTGCTTGACTTGTATTATGAAGGAAGTCACTGTCAAAATCTGTAAATACTGTATCGCTCATGAAAGAGCAATTTGTCATAGCCCACTGATCCACAATTTTACAGGAGTTAGAAAAAATGTGAAAGATCGTTAATCAACCAGCACTTAAGCATGTTATGTTTTTACGAAAGTGTGAGGACAAGCAATTTTTTTGTGGACACAGCATGTTGACAGAAGGTGTGGTTATAACCCAACTGTCTAGTAATGTGGGAATCTTTGTTTGACGATTTGTGTGGGTTGCAACAAATTGCTGTTCTGGGGGCAGTACAAAAGTCAGCCTTCTTGCCATGTCATCTGAAATGTTTGCTTGTTTTCATGATTCTGTGATAATTGTGCAGTGATGGTGGGCATACTTATTGCCATATTAGTGTCTGAACTATTACAGTTAATAAGGTGTGGACACTGACACCTTAAAATTGTGGTTGCAACATACCAGTTCTTGACAGTGGCCTAATATTGTGGTGTGTGTGTACAAGAAAATGGAACACTCTTTATTTTCCAATGTACTGTTTATGTTTTTGATTCCTTTGTTGCTGTATTCAGGTCATTCAGTTACATTTTTTAAACTAACATTTTTGTTTCATGTAACTGAAATGCATTTGGGAATGCCGTGAGTTGCTGTAAATTCTGTATGTTGCATGCAGTCTTCAAATAGTGAATACTGTAACATCATGAGCATTTTTTGGTATTCCAGATACTTTGCCAGTGCTGAAAGTTGACACCATTGCCATGGTTCTAAACTTCTTTGCTGAAGTTTGTGCTGAAGGCCACATGAGGGACTGGTTAGGCTCCCCTGAAGGATCTGTTTTCTGGCTGCCACTTCTGAGCCTGTTATGCAATAAATCCAACTCTGGTGACAGCAGTGATGTTGAAGGACAGAACAGGTACGATAATTGTTTGTATGTGTGTGTTCATAGATGAGTGTGATAATTGGTAGATTTACCCAACAGTTTTGTAGTAATTATAACATTTTTAACCTTCTTTCAGTAAAGTTAGAAGTGTGCTAATTCTGTTTAATGATTTGGAGCAGCATATGCAAGCAGTATACACTTCAGCCTTTATTAAGGTGACATTTATGGTTTTGTCGTAAAGAACTGCAAGTGTGTACAATGGTCACATGTTTGAAAACACTGAACATCACTTAGCATGTGATATTTGTACTGTAGTGTCATGTTTGAAACCTCTGAACATCAATTAGCATGTGATATGTGTACTGTGGTCTCATGTTTGAAACCTCTGAGCATTGTTTGGCATGTGACCTGTGTACAGTTTGAAGGGTGGTCATTTAATTGCTACAGTGGAATAAGTGAACTGCATTTGATATTGTAGTGACTTTTTCTTTAATTGTTATGATGTAGGGAACCTTATTTATTGAAAATTGTTTTGCTACCACCAGCTGAAGGGTTGATGATGGAGATGGTATGTCTCTCCACAACTTTTGTTCCCATCTGCCTGAGTAAATTGTGTTGTAACCCTGGGAATTGCAGTGGGAACTTCCAGTGCTATGAAAACCTGACCGACCGACCAACCGACCAGTTAACTCCATGGAGTAGTATGGAACCGGAAGGTTCATTAGTGTCTTTTATAAAACCCCACCACTTATCCCATTTCACAGTCCTAAGGGCCCTGCCCAGGCCTGTCCATTCTGTTTGTTTAAGATCCATGGTATTGTTTTTCAAACGTCTTGTTTCTAGGTCTGTCAAGTGGTCTCTTTCCTTCACATTTTCATACCAAAATCTTGTATGCAATGTCTTTTCCCACCACGTGTGCCACATGCCCCACCTTATTGTCGTATGAAAACTTGAAATCTTATAAATTTGTGGCAATACAAAATTCATCCGCATGAAGAAACTTTGTATGTGATACAAAAGCAGATATAACTTTGGAACTTCGGTCATTTTGGAGTTATTTATACTGTATTTTCTTTAGATATTGAGGGATTATGTGGCCACTGGTCAGACTGTGTAGACTAAGTGAACACAAGTGGCAGTCTTACGACTTTCTACCACAGTTCATGATGTGCATGTAGTTCTATGTTATGTGCCCAGTGCTGAAATTTACAGCAAATTATTATTTGAGATCTATCCCCACCAACACACAAAAAATTGCCCTTTGTGGAAAGACCCATGGTTTTTTATCAGTTAGTATCGTACATGACATATATTTAGTGAGAAGTTTTTGCGTATGGAGGTATATGAGAAATAGGCTGTCACTTGGAGTATGTGGATCGTACCTAAAGTGGATAAGTTTTATCACTTTTAAACTAACTTTGTCACAGAGTTGCTGGGGTTATGTTGGCATTACTTACTGTACATTTTAGGGAATTAATTCAATAATAGTATAGATTATAATCTTCTGGGATGTGATGCCAAGTAGTTATTAGAACAGTGCCAGTGTTTTGGGTGAACCATCCACCTTCCTACAGTTTCGGGGTTGATGAAAGTGGCCTGTCTGTCCAGTATATTGGTGCCCTGTCTACCAGATGATTGGTTGGTTGGTTGCTTGCTTGCTTGCTTGCTTGCTTGCTTGCTTGCTTGCTTGATTTATTGGTTGGTCTGTCAGTTGGTACTTACACAGTGACCACTGTGCGGTTGGATATTACCTGCTCAACCGCTTGGTGGTTACTTCCCAGAACACCATGATTTGAATTCACTGCTGTAAGAACCTTCAATTTCATATTCAAAGACTGATACAGAGATGGGTTGCTCTTTTTTATACTCTGCAGATTGCACTAATTTCTGCAGCCATCTGATGGAGAAAATTGCAATTAAATAAGCTAATATTCGCAAATGTGGAACAATGTTGCTAGTGTTTTCAACCAGTCCATGTGCTGCAACTGACAGGATTGCGAATGTGTTAATGAATATGTGCGTGTTGTTGATTGTAGGTGTGAACTCTCAAGTGAATCATTCTCTGCTCTGGAATCTGCTACGGTCAAGTTCCTGTCTCGGTGTTGTTGGTGCCATCCGTCAAATCAGAAGCTGCTTTCAAGGGTTCTCTGTGATGTTATCAGTCAGCAGAAGACAGTACATCAAAGTAAGAATGCGTTGTGAGATTTAGGGTTCTGACAGTGGTCTTGCTGAGGGTTCAAGTCTTCTGGGCTGTGATGCCATGGCATTGGGTGAGTGGTTGCTGACGTTTTGAAGGAACGTAAGACATTCATAATCAAAGGTTAAGCAGACCTTCTTGGACTGCTTGACCCTGAAGATGGAGCACTGTGATCATTAGAAATGTTGAGAATTGCTCACGCAGTGACGTAGCCACGTAGCGTCACGTCCACGGAGACTTGAGTCCTCAGAATGCTGTGCTGTGAAAGTCAGGCTTACACTCGTTCCCATAGAATTTCAGTAAGCTAAACGCAGTTCTGTTGTCTCCAGAGTACTGAAGTGAATGCAGAATTGTTGTCATTCTGTTCACTGCTGTCCGCTTCTCCCTTATCCCATACAATTATCATTCACAAATTGTCCTCTCATACCACTTTCAATGCTGGGTAATGTTTTAAATGTGTACACAATAGTTAATCTAGGAGAAGTGTATTTGGTAAAACGTGTGTTCATTGTGCCCTGTCTAGCCATGTGAGTTTGCACTGAGAAACTGATTTTGGTTTATCGTGACTTCTGGGCCATTGCTATACATTTTGTCTCCCTGTAATTTCAGATGTTACATTTCTGCATGGCATTTCTGGCTTTACACGTCGCCTGGTGCTGCAGCTCCTTCTCGAGAATGAGAAGCTTCTTGTGTTCGTGAAGTCCAGTTTCCCTCTGCAGCGGAGCAGCCTGGCTGTGACAAGTAATGCGCCATACCAGCCTCGTTATGGTATTGGTCACCAGCATCAGCTTCTTTACCTAAGCACACAAACAACCTGTGCTGATATATTAAAACATGTATCAGGTTAGTTGAAAGCATTTTGTCCATGGCCTGTGCCACACATTAACAGATCCCAAGCATTGGGTTATTCTGTGTCTAAAGATTTCTGTGTTGTGTCCAATATTGTGCAGAACATTGTTATATTGTGTAGGTGCATTTGTAATACAAGTGCCAACTGTGGCTGTTAGCTTCAGCATGTCTGTCCATCTGCATGGAACTGATTGACAACCACCAGATGGATTTTTGTGAACTTTCATATTTGAGATTTTTCACTAGAGGTCATAATCACATTGAATTTTGGCTAGTGTCACACAGAAATAACAGACACTTTATAGGAAGACCTGCATACATTTATGACCCCTTGCCAGTGCTGATCATCATAGTTGAGATAGGCTGCTTTCTGTATGAGACACATGCAGAGGCTGGAGAAACAGTTCTTCTAATTGACTCAGACTGTCTTCTGTATGAGGTGTGCATTGTTAATATGTAGGGCAATAAGAGATTGAACATGCCAGAAGTCTTACTCTTTGCAGACATTCCCATCTTGTTTCGGGAAATCTTAGAATTTGCATTTTGTGGTTCTGATTTTCTTGTTCGGTCCATGGTATCACCTACTGGCAGAACCTGAAGCCTTACTGTTCAGTAATCCTTTGGCACCAGATGACACATATGCTGCCTGACAGGCCAGAGTGTATAATTTCTGTACCATGCAGCGTATGTGTCGACCAATTTCTAGTCGCTTTTGTGTGGCCATGCTGGAGTTTTGCCTTGGGCTTTTGCTTAGTGTGTGTGCATGTGGGTGTGCATGCGCGCGTGCGTGTGTGCATAAAAACTTAAGTTATTTAATTTAAATGCTGGTTCCTTGCAGATTGCTCCTTGAATTGATTTCAGGGTTAAAGTTTTAAAATCTTCTCATGCTGACAGCTGTGTCAGATGGTTCATATACACCACTGTTTGAAGGACCAGTCTGCATCTTCATCACTGGGGTTCTGAGCAGCCACAACACCCATCCTGTTCCCTGTATATACTTGCATGTGCTTGGTCTTGTGTTAGTTCATGGGTCACTGGAGTTTGTGGCTTGTGACCTTTTGTGAGGCAAGCCTTTTGAGGTGTATATCAAAACAACAGACTGTGTATCAAGTCATCAAAACCCTGATGTTAGAAACAGACGCATTCTTTGAAACAGTGGTGTGTTTGAACAACCAAATGTGGCTGTCAGCCTGAGAAAAGTCTATTTAATTTGTTTCCATGAAAGCTTTAAGACATTCATCTTACCATTCAAGCTACATCACCAGTGATCACAACAGTATCAAATGTTGTAATTGGCATAATTAGTGATGTTAAATTTGGCACCATCTGAGTCACTCCAGACATGTACTGAGTTACCATATAATATGCAAGCTGAACTCCCTAACATTGTGCGTAACTGCAGTAAGTGCAGAGCTGTCACTGCTAAGCTCGTCTCAGAATGGCCAGGCAGCGTCTTTTCTCAGAAACATTTATGCTGTTGGGAGTGCAACTATAGCTGCGGTCACCATGCACTTTTTTTAAACGATTAGAAAACTCTTGATGGTGCATGTGCAGTGCTTTACCTTTTTCCAACTTGCCTCTTCATCTTTATGCCATCAACTAGCACGTAATCTGGTCACTACTATACTTCAGGCATCTAATGTACATCTCTCAGCTGTCGCTCTCTATCTTCTATTTGTTTGGACCCTTAAAGCTATACCTTCACGGGAAGTGCTGCAACACAAGCCGTTGTGTTCAGCATGAAGTGTGCTGTTGGCTGCTGGGGCTGAGCCTAGACTTTTACTGCAGTGGTGAAATAAGTGCCTTTGTAGGCAAGGTGATTGTGTTTAAAAAAGCTGTACTTATTTGCCTTGAATGCCACAGTATTATGCCCACACAATTAAGTCGTGTGAAGTTCTCACAGCACTGTTGCTGAATGTACCAGTTGTCTTGAACATGACACTGTGTCAGTGGACCCATAGTGCCTGGTATTTTGAAGGCACTGTGATCATTCAGAATGTTGAGAACTACTCACCCAGTGACACAGCATCATATCGCAGAGAACTGGGATTTTCAATTAAGCCCTCTTTATAAAATTGCTACCATACTGTCAGGCCACCATATTTTTTGTGCTTATGTGCTGTCTGAGGGACACATGAATGGTTGTGTGTAATTCCAGTTTTATATTGTACTGATTTGTGACGGTTCTTCACAGGATCAGGAAACTTGCTTCCTCTGTTGGGAGATGTGAAGGTCAGTGAAAATGTGGCAGGTCTTAGTGGCACCAAGGAATCACGGAAGGAGTTATGGGAAATAGGTCTGGGGCTTGTTGATCAGTTGTCTGTGGCAGCAGGTGTAACAGCTAAGGATAAGCGAGTGAAAGATGCAAAGAATGCTGCAGCTGCTGGCACACGATCATCTTTTGCTAAGAAGTCTCGTTCGGGTGGGCTCACAGGTATGACAGCTACAGTGCTAGTTGTATCACTTATTGTAAGTGTTTTCCATTTGTTTTGTTATCTATATTTCAGTCCAAAAGAAAAATTAGTTAACGAATGAATTGCCATGTTTATATGTACAGTAAAACCCTGTTACGACATTTTTGAAAATTCCAAGAAAATTTGACTTCTTAAGTGGAAGTGTCTTAAATGGGGTAGGACTGAAAAATTCTATTTTTTAAACTTTTTTGTCAACTTATTATGTATATTTACTGAACTTGTACAATTTGCAGCTGTCTTAACACATTCTCACTTGCATCTGACCATTTAACCATTTTGTCTGTAACCTTTCATTCATAGTTTTGTTTACACCTTTACCTATACTGTTACTGACTTTTCATTCACAAGTTCATTTTTCATTCCAGATGTTTACTTTGCCTTGAAATATTTTTCAAGCATGGGTTGTTACTCTTTTTTCAAAAACAGTAGCAGTATACATCTTCAGATCCCATAAGTTCGCTTTTAGGTAGACCATAAGGGATGGTCAGTAGTTCCAGTTACTTTCACTAACTCTGCAATGTCTTGAATTTACTTTCTGGAATTACTTATGTAACTTATCTGCACGCAGTCACCACAATTGTTTCGCAATCACGCTACACCATGACGCATTTGTATTACCTTCGATAAATTATGTTTAAACGAGTTGTCACATGCAAGCATGCGTGCATCTGGCGTCAGAATGCTTTCCCCCCAGCAGGGTGGCTTCCACTTCCACGTGCCTTATGTGCCTTACAGTAGAACTCTGTGTCAGCAAGGTGGAACCCCAGGTGGCATTGGCTAGTGCACTGAACTTCTTCGGATGTTATTGGCTGCCTGAGTTCCCTCCTATTGACCGGCCAGTTGAAACTTCCACATGCCAGCGTTGCCAAATGCAGGCTCATGTAGGTCATGGAACAGCTAGGATAGGCTTCCAGCCCCCCTGGTACAATCTTTTGGTCACCGTGACAGAGATCGACTAGTGGGCACTGACTGACTGACTGGCTGGCTGACTGGCTGACTGACTGACTGGCTGGCTGGCTGACTGACTGGCAGCAGTCTCTGCATCGCAGGAGAAATACAACACCCCCATGCCATGAGGTTGCATCATTCTGATGTGTGAAACTTGTGGAAGTGGCCTTGGAGATTAACCTATATCAACTGACTGCGCCACTTGAAACCTGTATTTTGGAAACAGAACCAATGGAAACTCGGGGAAATTGTATAATATTTTGATCCAGAAAAGGTATTAAATGGGTAAAAAAATTGTTTCATTGTCAAATGTGTTACTTCGTAGGCGGGAAATTTTCTTATGCAGGGGTGTATTAAAAGTGCGGTGTGTAATGTTAATTAAATGGGTGAATTTTGGTGCTTTTTTATCCTGACTTCTTAGACGGGAAAACATCTTAACTGGGGACGTCATAAATGAGTTTTACTGTATTTACATGAAGTGAGATTGTGTCTGCCATTGGCCAGGTGGAGGTTTAGAATCTTCAAGGTGCAAGATGCGGTTATTGTAAAAATAAGACCTTGAACATGAGTGGGACAGTGCTGGTGTTTCATTGAATTTTCTGAAGTAGGATGTTGTACATTATGAACCTTATTAACATTTTACCAGCAAGTTTAGTGGAGGTAGGTTTGGTGCTCTGCCATTTCATTTTTCAACGCAGTTCGAGATCTGCCATACATGGTTCATGCTTCTGACACGTGCCAGTGACTTGTTCTGTTCGTAGGTGTGCACACCGCGCCCGCCCCCCCGCCCCCGCCCCCGGGGGGGTTTCTGTGTAAATTTTTATTGTCAGGACTCAAAACTTTTGGGGAAGTGTGAAAAAAACATAAATTTGAGAAAACGTAATGTTTGTCAAGATTCAACATTGTGCCAACTCTACTGTACTGTATCAGTACAGTAGAATTGGCACTTGTGATACACACAACTTAAATACAATCTGGGTTCTCCCCATATGTTGAAGACATGATGCTTGGAGAGAGGTTCTAATAGATTTTAAGCTCTTTTTCATGTATACCAACAGTAGTTTCAACATACAAGCTTTTAACGTATGACATTGATTGTTATATATAGATATTAATAAGCGCTGATGTACCATATGCTGCTTTGTTAAGAAAATACATTCTCCCTGAAGATGGCTGAATAGTTACAGCTGAAACATGTGTGAGATTATACAAAGATAATTGTGCAGTAGTTGGTTTTATTGATAAATTTGTATAGTAGTGACCTGCATGGAAGATGTACAGCATTAAGTACATAAGTATATTTTAATGTTCAGCCATGTGTTTATTGTGCTTGCAGACTCAATATCACCCACAGCATCACTTGTGTCAGGAGTGACGGTGCCCCACCAGACGTTGCAGCACCCTGCATGTCCTGGTGTGCCATTACCAGGCCAGATGACATTGGCACAACTTCTTACTTTGGCACAAGAACGGGGCATGTCCCTGAGCACCCCCTGTATTGCCCTCACACTTACACAGCATTCCAAAACTTCATCAAAGAAGGATACCAAAGGTATGTGAATGAATGTGGTACACAGACTGTACTGTGCAGATGATGAATGTCCACGTACTGTGGTATGTGCTGTAGTGAAACATGTTAGGCCATGCATGCATTGCTAGTCCTGTTCACTGCCATATGTACAGGAAACAATGGGTTGCTGCATTGTTCACTGTGTGCTTTTATATACAGTTCATCAGTAACAGCCAATACAACATGCAATATGCAATATTCAGGCTGGGCCATTATCATGGAGGGACTTTTAAAATACATGGTAGAAGAGATCTGTGTTCGTCCAGGATGTTACACGGCTTTGTGTGGTAATTGTTTACAGACATTTGGGGACAATGCATTGGTCCCATCTTGAGGTGTCAAGAGTCCTTCTTGGGCTCTTGACTCTTCAAGATGGGACCGATTCATTGTCCTGAAACATTGGTAAACAATTACCACATGAAGCCGTGTAATATCCTGGAAGAGAACAGATCTCATCAACATTGCAACGGAAGCCTGATACCAAGGTTGCATGGTAGAAGTTACTTTAGTTCACATGGGCGAAGAAAACAGTTGTCTTGTGTTAGCTACGTCAGTTAGTTATGACAATAGAAGATGGAAATAGCTTAAAATTAAATCAGGAACCTGCTTGCCTAAAATTTATAGGTCAGCTGTCTGAAAACTGTTTTTACTGTAATACTTCACGTAATTTCTGCTTTGTATATTACATGTATATCCATTGTGATGGCCCAAGCCTGGCTAAAACATGTGGGAGGAATATTAAACTTATGTTTGTTCTCCGTGACGTATCGTGTACTGTGTTGGTTTTTATTGTGTAGTTGTACGGAAAAATGTTTGTCTTTCAGATGGGACATCAAAGAGTGACAGTGACCAGTTGCTGTCATATCCTGGCTTACCCACACCTCTGCAAGTGTTCACTCAGCAGGGGGGTTTGGCGTTGTTAGCTCAACACTTACCGTTGGTATACCCCGAAACTCTCCGTTACTCCACTCCAGACAAAGCTGCCACTCCAGATGCCATTGATGCAGAGTGGGTCAAGGTGGATGCCAATGATGACATCTATGAGGTTAATGTATGTTTTATGTTTGTTTCTGATTTAAAGTAAAGTGTATGTATAATGCTGTAGGTGTCAACAAGGGTCTCATCCTTATACATGATATAGCTGAGTTTTTCCTCAGAGATTCTGTCTGCAGATACACAGGTTATGGAGCGACAAGCAGAACCTGCCTATACACTCTACACATCCACTCATATAGTGTGCATTAACCATGTGTATTATGCAGGGTGTTATTTCATTGCTGGCCCATTTGGTTTAGAGCAGATGACATCATTGTTGCACAGTGACCGATGATGCCACTGGTTTCGCAATGTTCAGTACTGCTGAGTCTTGTCTGTACCTCCCAAGGTTTTGCTATTGTCAGAGATCCTGCAGTTGTCTGTCAGCAGATCAGGTCCATCAAATTCCCTCTTCCTGTTTTTAAACATACTCTTTAACTGTTGATCCCCTCTTCCCTGCATTCTTGTTCTAAACCACCAAACTGGTTGTTTTTGACTGCATCTTCCAGTTCTTTCCATGTGTCTGTACCACAACATCTTATCCTCTGTCAGCTGTGCAGTATTTTCTTTTACGTTCATTTGTTCTGTATTTCAATTCAAACCTGATTCCTTATATTAAGTTTTAAATGATTCCTCCAGAAATTTCATTTCTTTGACTTCAGATTTCATTTGAGCCCTTTCTCCGTGGTAAATGACCAGCATTCTGCCTTGTAAGTTAATATACTGTCGAGTAATGCTAAATTGCTGCACCAGTCACTGCGCTTGTGTACCATTTTGCAATATAGACCAACAACAAGACACAATACGTAACAGCAAAACAACAATAAGTTTTATATTCCTCATACATGTTTCAGCAGACTGGGCCATCGTGACAGAGAACACTTAAAGTACAAAGTAGAAAGCACTCAACTTTACACTAAAATTTATTTTCTTAAGTCAGCTGATGTGTTTGAGAGTATAATTGTACAGTAATGTAGTGCCAAAATTCCTTGATTATAAGTTGAAATATGATTAAAATAACAGCATATGTATTTTACCATTTGAACATTTCTTCTTTCTCTGTTATACACACGTGCGCGTGCCCACACACACACACACACACACACACACACACACACACACACACACACGCGTGCCAGCACCACCATTATTTCCTAGTAATAGAAATATGATATTTTCTCATATACTATGTACACCTTTCACTGATAGATATGTGAACAGATGTTTGGGTGCATATCTTATTTGTGACAAAAGTGGCAATGGTTTATCATGTGTGAAAAGGTTGGCATTGATACTTGATTTATTTGTGGCAAGTTTGTGGCAGCAGTGCATAGTGTGTACATTACAAGGTTGGCTGCACCACTCGTTCAAACCATCACCACAACTTGCACAAATTCTTTTTCCTTTGCACGGCCACAGGAACCCACAGTGTGCATCACAGAACTTGATGTGACTGTGTGATGTGCTGCTCAACATGAGTACCAAAAGTGCATGTTTGTGACTTTTCACAGTTGGTAATAATTCTACAGGCAGGCAAAGCGAAGTCACTTCGGTGGTGGAAAAGATGTTGGTTTCTGACACAGTGGATAGTCATTACCAGTGTGTGGATAACGACAGATGTTTGTAGATTTAAGAAGAACATGTGACACAGTGGCAGGATGTCAAATTCTGGCTAATACCTAGGCTGTAGCAGAAATAAATGAATTTCACATTCACATTGGAAGGTACACATGTGTGAGACGTGTATTCTAATGCTTCAGTAAATTCACATGAAGTTTTTTGTATTTTAATCTGTTAAAATGGGGTGCTTGGCCTATTATTTAGTGCTGTGAGTTGTTTGAGAAAATGCGTGTTAATGGGTTTTTTATCGTCAGTCATAATAGGTGTCAGATGCCTGAGACCTGAGGTGTTCACAGCGATGTTGAGGATTTGGTTCTTCTGAGATGTGACGTTGTGTTGCTGGGTTGGTGTGTCCCAACATTTTAGATGGTTGTGATGTTTTCATTTTCAGGGTTCAAGGGGTGTAAGATTCTTCTCAGACCCCATGAATCTTGATAGTGATGGCCCTGTGTTCCTGTGAAACTTTGCAAAGCACTGACCCAGTGACACAGTGTCACATTCCAAGAGACCTGAGTCCTCAAGTATAAACTAAGTGTAGTAGGTAAGCGTCATAAGAAGGCTTCTGTTGCAGAAAGAAGGTTGGTCTTGTACATAAGATTTTGTTAGATATTAATGCAACAGAATGTCTGTAAAGTGACTATTGAACTACTGTTCATATATAAACATCTTGCACTGTGACAGAAATTGCTGTATGTAGTTGGAAGTTTTGTTCACTGGAGAACCCAGTTCTGATACTTTTCAGTACCGTGTACAAGTTGAGGTTCTTGCAGTGATGTTTGTGTGTCTTCGGGTCATCTGGGATATGACCCTGTGTCGTTGGGCAGTTTTCTCACGTTTCAGAGGATTACAGTGCTGTCATATTCAAGACTTGAGGGGGGTTCTGGAGGCACTGTGTTCCAAATGTTGGGAACTGCTACTCACCCAGTGACATGGTGTTCTATCCCAGGAGACCCGAGTTCTAACTTCCAATGTTTACTGTGATATGTAGTGGTAACTTTACCAAGATATCACCTTATCTTTGTATGTTGTTAAACAGTAAACTGCTGTGTCCAAAACAGGATTTCTGGATCTTCAGCAATCCAAGTAGAATGCATAATATGGGAGTCCTACACCCCAGAGACACCTTTTCTGACCAGGGCTCTTCACGGTGTTCCTCAGTCCATGCATGCCAGTACATTACTGGGCCATGACTGCTTCCTTCCATACCATTATCAAAAGTGTTGAGTGACGGGAAAAGTCAGGTGCTGTAGAAATGAAGTGCTGTTATTTTGTGGGTTAGGAATTTTATGTTAAAGCACAGTGTATTTCCATTCTGTATCAGCCACCTTATTTTGCTTATTACATTTATTTTTTTGTAGGACTTGGAAGACTCCATTCCTGCTGGCAGTTCTTCGCCTGGTGCAGGTGGCAACCGTTCAAACACATTACCACCCCCTTCGGTCCCTCCACATTCCCTTGCAGCATTTGGTTTATTTCTGCGCCTGCCTGGCTATGCTGAAGTTCTGCTTCGAGACAAGAAGAAAGCTCAGTGCCTTCTGAGACTTGTTCTGGGTGTGACTGATGACGGAGAAGGAGGTAATGTGCCAGTCACTGGCTTTCAGGCTGTAGTAAGATTCTGATTAAAGGCATCTGTTAAACTGGGGCAAAAGAACCCACGTGTGTGTCACTTTACAGTTCATTAACACAAAATTGCTCCGTCATTTCAAGTTTCTTTGTTGGACAAAAGCTTTCCACAGAAAACTGTGGAAAACCTTAAATAGAGGTACCATAGCTGTGAATCGCTTGGAATGCTGCAAAATGTTAATGCAGGTGTGGGATTTTTTATCCAGAATGCATGGAACTCGGTTTGGTTTTTTCCATAATCTGGAGCACCATGCCTAAAATCTGGTGAAACATGTACAGGTTACATAAAAGGGTAAATGGAGGTGTGTTTGGTTAATTAACATCAATTACAAGGTGTCACCTGAGGAGATGTCATCAAATCAGTATAAGAACAAGCATTATCCCTGTAATTACTTGGTATTAATTTTAGATGCATTTTTTCTGGAGCATGCAAGTTTTGAGAGCATTTCAGATAACATTCTGATGGATAAAACTCCCCATAGCAATAGTATTATTAAAACTTTGTATGTGTAAAAATTGCTGAAGGATGAGACCATAGGTACTTTCTCTGTTTCAGAATTGTTAGATGAAAAGGAATTGATACAGGATAGCTGAAGATTTGTTTACAGGAAGACCCCCCCCCCCCCCCCGGCCCCGAAATAAATTACATGAAAAGAAGAATTGTTTCTGATGCAGAGTGTCATATCCTAGTTGATTTGTAGGCTTGTGGTGTCATTTCTGTTGAATGATTTTACAAAGTGCATCCTGCAATGAACTGGCCATGATGCACAATTTGTATTATCGTGCTAGGTTCTTTACACAAGATGAGTCAGTCAAGTCATGTATTTCAAACAGCAGAGGTCTGCAACTAAAATTTTACACAGACAAAATGAGTGATTTTCAAAACTAAAGCATGCCGTGTCATTTTCACTAATAAACTAGTAAACTATTTTGTTTAAAATTAAGCTGCTGTTAAGAATATTTCCTACTTTTGATATAACAAACCCAAAATATGTTGTAATTATTGAATTTTAAACTTTACTTTCTTGTTATCTCTGTCGATGTGTGCTGTAGTGCAGTATAGGGACAACAGATCTCTTTGAGCCTATATGGTCTGTGATGAAAAACACTTTTAATTCTTTAAACTAAGAAAAAATCTTCAGTGCTGTGCCAGGCCACATTTTGTGATTACCGTGAGATCATTCTGAGGGCCACATAAAATGAACTGGCAGGCCTTATGCAGTCTTCAAGCCACAAGTTTGAGACCCCTGTCCTGGAATAACGTTCACGTAGACACAAACAGAATGCTGTTGCATTTAGACATTCTTGCACGTAAGGGAAAGAGTGGTGTAGGTCAGCATAATTTTGGCAGGTGTATGGAACATTGTGCATCAGAGTACAGAAGAATCTGACTGAAGTGTGCTACTTTCCTTTGTCAGGTTTTTATCCTTGCAGGTAAAAGCTAAGGTGCAGCAATACCTTGAAATAGACCAAGATATTTTTGTCTAAACCTTTTCACTTCACTGTAAAAGATGAACATGTACCTCTCTTTTTCTATAGTGTCACATATGATTAAGTATTTGTTACAGACTTTATAAATAATTGTGACTGAAGTAATGTTAATTTGGATTTACTTTTGCCCCTAGGAGACATCTTCAGCTCCCCAGTAGCTGCCTCTCTGCACACATTACCATTCCAAGTTCTGCGTCAGCTTTTTGACTCTACGCCTCTTACAACTGATGATGGGGTTTTGTTGCGGCGAACTACCATTGACATTGGCGCGATTCATCTCCTTTTGGGTTGCCTGTCTGTATTTACACATCAGTCACAGGACATAAATCTGCCTGGTGTTCAGCATGAGGTAGGTTTCAATTAACAGAACTGAGAAGGGAGAAGGAAGTGTCAGGAGTTCCTCTGCTTTTGATGCTTGTGGCATGAAACCTCCAAATGTCAGAAGATATGCCTATATGATCTTGGATAATTTGTGTTTAGTAAAGCGTCTGTCATTTACTGAACATCAGGATTAGGGCATATCTGAAAGTATGTGGACTGAGTTGATAATGAAATATATGCTGACCTTTGTTATTGGCTGTTGTCCCTTTCAAAGTAGTGCTCTTGTGAGTTTATGCACCAGGTCCAGTGTTTTGCCCACTGCTAAAAGCACTGCTGGGGCTGACTTCTATGAATTGTGTGGGATGCTCAGCAATTATTCCTGAATTTCAGGGACATCCTGCAAACAATGCCTTTGCAGCTGTGATTTCATTCTCTGAAACCAGACAAAATCTGAAGGGGCCAAATCAGGCGAGTAAGGAGGGTAGAGGACTATGGCCATGTTCGTAGCAGCCAACTATTAGTGCACTGACCAAGCTGTTTGCACCAGCATGTTGACATGGTGAATCATCTGGTCATGGTTTCACCATTATTCTGGACATGTTTGGCAGACTTGCTCCATCATATGTGTGAATGAAAAAATTCGTTGCGGATGGTGGGAATCAAACTCCAGATCATCTAGCCTCTAGCCTGGACACTTGGCTGACTGTGCCATTCTGCCTCTGGCAGTGAGGGTGTATCTGCACATTTTTGTAACTTTACTAGGTAGAGGTAATGGGCCGTCCTGCCCTGTGTGTTTTATCATTTTGGCAAATACCCATTCTGTCCATCATGGGGAAGGTTGGGTCAGCTGCAAGAGTCGGTATAGGTGTTTTGGAGAAGAGAAAAGTATCCTGTCTCTAATAGGAATCATGCACTGATTCCTCATTTATAGCATTTAACATGGTTACTATATCACCCAAGCTGTCCAGTGTACATCAGTAATATAGAATGAACTTTATTTCCAGTTGGTCATTGCTGCCACAAAAGCCACAGCTGTTTGCCAAGACAGTCGAGGAAAATCTGATGACAAGTCACATTTATATTGGGCTAAAGGAACTGGTTTTGGTACGGGCAGCACTGCGCAGTCATGGAATGTGGAGCAAGCATTGTTACGCCAACGCAGTGAAGAAGAACATGTTACAGTGTTGCTGCAGGTAAACCTGAGCAAGAACCATTAATGTACCTGGATGAATCGGTAGTAATACCTGCTTTATTGTTACTCCAACATGTTTTGCTCTTTGTGTGACTGTGATAAGGGAGATGACAAATGAGTTTAAGTAGGAGATCATACAGTATTAAGCTTCATACATTTTGTGGGTCACATCTGATTAGCTCTCGCATTATGTTCCTGATGAAAGTAGTTAACATGCTGTATCGTTTGACATGTTCAGAAAATATTGTCTGTTAATCCAATGTAACAACATGAAGTGGAGATAGGTATTTAGTAATGTACCATCACCAAGCAGCAAATTATGTTGTCAGGACTTGGTTTATTTTTGGACCCATTTCCTACTTTTTTTGTCCTAAAAGACCATCTTCAGGGAAACATGGCATATGACAGTGGAACATTGCTGAAGGTTTTAACATTAATAATCAGCGATGCTGCATTCCAATACTGTGTGTCCATAAAAATGGTCTTCTAAGCCTGAAGCACATGAAGTGGATTTGTAAATAAATAATGGTTTCACATGTGATTGTATGTACAGTGATAGTATCTTATTTAATATTGTTTTATTGTTTGTTCATCGTATCTGATGAGTACCTTCAATATGAAGTGCATATGTTTGAAAACAGAGTGATCAGGAAAATATTACATACTTAGAAAATTGTGGTTTATTAAAGTAACATAATATTATATAGCATCCTGTGTTGGAAGGGATAAGAAATGCATGCAGAATTCTAGGGGGGAGATGTATTGAAAAGTGGACTCTTAGAAAAATGTGAATATAAACGTGATAACAGTAAAGTGGATCTTAGGGTAATATACTGAACTGTCTCAGGAACATATCCAGTGGCAGGTTTTGGCATGACAATTTTGCCCTCTAACCAGGGAATTAGTTAAAATTATTGATGCAGTAGACTTAAAATATGATAGCATGAAAGCAGAATTATCAGCTGTTTATCTATTACAGCTGGTGATTTGAAACTTCACAGCATGTGTCATGTTCATTAACAGGTTTTGTCAAGTTACATTAACCCTGGTGGTGCTGTTCCACCAAACTTCTTCACTGAAGATGACGATGAGAGTGACAGTGAAAGTGCACGTGAGCAACCTCAGTTGCCGCTGTTGTTCCACGATCTCTTGCAGCAGTCCTGTCTTCTGCCAGCTGTGTCTTCGTATCTTCGAAATGATTCTGGTAAGGCTGTAATAGAAACCGAAGGCTTGAGCCATATGTACTGTACACATGTTCAAGAAAAAACTCTTGGTTTCTTGAACATACTGTGTGTGTGATGTGGGGTTCTTGCTGTGATATAACTGAGGATTTAGGTCTTCAGGGATGTGATACCATGTCACTGGGTGTGTGCTTCATGGTGCCTTCATCTGCAATGTCAAGCAGTCAAGACTCTTGAAGATGAAGGAATCACGATCCTTCAACACGTTGGGAACCACTTACCCGATAACACAGCATCATATCCGTCACATCCTTGAAGATTAAAGTCCTCGACATATTGGAGTAAAAGATCGATTTTACATTCCTGCATTTTATGTTTTTTGCAATTTTATGCACTTCGTTTACGGTCCCAGACCAGTGTTCATAAGAACAATGTTTCCCAGGTCTTACACTTCCCAATTTTTATTCCATTTTTGGGTGCTCCCCACAAAAATGTAAAATTAGGGTTTCACTGTACTTTCTGCTGTTTCTTTGTTTGTTAAGGACTTAAGTGCCCAATAGATGCTGTATACATTTGATATGTTACATATACTTGCAGTTTGTCAGTTATACCCACGAAGTTTATGTTATGGCATAAAAGCAATAAACCACCAACTAAATGCACAATGTGTGCTGTTATAGTCACTGTTAATATTACTTCCTCCTACATGTTTCAACCCCGCCGGGTCATCTTCAGGGAGAATGGTTATTTACATATAAAGCTGCTTCAATACAGTTAAATGAACATGTGCTGCTGACATTGCACTGTGAAAACACAATGTAAGCAACTATGAAACTAAACAAAGAAAATAATTGTAAATAGATTATATTCTGTTTTCAGAGTGCTGTGTCAGTGGCACATGTTCATATAACTGTATTGAAGCAGCTTTATATGTAAATAACTGTTCTCCCTGAAGATGACCTGGTGGGGTTGAAACATGTAGGAGGAAGTAATATTAATAGTGAATATAATACTACACATTGTGCATTTACTTGGCGGTTTATTGCTTTCATATGAACCAATGCACAGACATGGAGCATATTAAATTTGATGTTATCACATTGTTTGTAATGGTTATTCAAACAGTATTTTTTGTGTAACATGTAGTTTTGTTGAAGCCCTATTTCTGTGGAACGTGTTGGTTGCCTGTCTCTTGTGATTGGACAGTTACTACCATCAAAACAAAACCAAAAGAAGAATCTTGTGTCTTCCATGTTAACGCTTTACAATTCTACAGGATTAGTCAGAGTAAGGAAAGCAGAATATTTTGCAGCATCTTATCAGACATCATTTTGTAAATGCCTTAAAGTTTGCATGACCCAGAAGTCTTGTGACACAGTTTGGTTGTGTAATAGCAAATATGACGTTAATGATTGCAGTTCTGGATATGGCCAGGCACATACCGTTATATCGAGCAGTGTTACAGCTTCTTCGGGCAATGGCACTTAGTCAACAACTTGTGTCTCTCTTGCTGCCGCCTGACAGACGACAGAAGTCATCTCAGGGAGATGAATTATCAGTAGTATGTTTACTCACAAAAATGAAAAATTGTGTTGATACATATGCTTCACGGCTCAAGTAAGTAGGCATGACTCACTCACATTGTTTTATGCAGAAGGATGTGTGTAATGCTTATTGAAGTTAAGAACGCCACTGTTCTTTAATATGAAATAATTTCAGTAGAAAATTGCAGATCAAAGACAGCGGTGTGGGTTGCAGAAAATGATACTCAGTAGTGAACAGTTTGCCAACAGCTAGAAATTGTATTATTAGAATTATTGTATGGAGATGAGTCAAGTGAAAACTAAAAAAATGGCCACCTAATGTAGTGTAGGTAGGTTCAATATATCTTTGTCATTTTTCAGCACAGTCCTGGATCTGCTACACACAGTACATGCTTCTGACCCATGCTGATGACTGGCTGTGCCTACAGCTGCACACAGTAGTGTTCCCATACACAGTACATGCTTCTGACCCATGCTGATGACTGGCTGTGCCTACAGCTGCACACAGTATGGTGTCCATACACAGTACATGCTTCTGACCCATGCTGATGACTGGCTGTGCCTATAGCTGCACACAGTATGGTCTCCATACACAATACATGCTTCTGACCCATGCTGATGACTTGCTGTGCCTATAGCTGCACACAGTATGGTCTCCATACACAATACATGCTTCTGACCCATGCTGAGGACTGGCTGTGCCTACAGCTGCACACAGTATGGTCTCCATACACAGTACATGCTTCTGACCCATGCTGACGACTGGCTGTGCCTACAGCTGCACAGAGTATGGTCTCCATACACAGTACATGCTTCTGACCCTTGCTGAGGACTTGCTGTGCCTACAGCTGCACACAGTATGGTCTGCATACACAGTACATGCTTCTGACCCATGCTGATGACTGGCTGTGCCTACAGCTGCAAACAGTATGGTCTCCATGCACAGTACATGCTTCTGACCCATGCTGATGACTTGCTGTGCCTACAGCTGCACACAGTATGGTCTCCATACACAGTACATGCTTCTGACCCATGCTGATGACTTGCTGTGCCTACAGCTGCACACAGTATGGTCTCCATACACAGTACATGCTTCTAACCCATGCTGATGGCTTGCTGTGCCAACAGCTGCAAACAGTATTGTCTCTATACACAGTACATGCTTCTGACCGACCCTGTTAACTTGCTGTGCCTACAGCTGCACACAGTAGGGTCACAGTTTTTTTTTGCATGTTGAGAGTCTTCATTTGACTCGCCCTCATAATTCAAGAGCTGCAGAATTTATTCTTAGTGACTTCTATATGTTCTTGTTCTTTGTTGTCTGTGTCTTTGTTGTACTGCTATCATCAATACTACTACTGCTACTGCTGCTGCTATTATTACTACTACTGCTGCTACCACTACTAATATTAGTAGTAGTAGTGATAGTAGTAGTAGCACTAGTAGTAGTAGTAATCATGGCCACCACAGTTTTTCTTGATGATTTTGGTGTTTGTAACCATGTGGAAGTGGCCTGTTTTGTGTTGGAGGAACATGCTACCCCTGTCTCAAGAGCTGTGAGTGAGGTATAATGGCAGTCATATTATATGGGCAGGTGCACCCTCAGAGGAGAGTAGAAGAGAAGTGTAGAAAGGGGAGGAGAAGAGCTGAGAGGATAGAAAAGCAGGTTGAGCCCAGGCCAGCACAGTGTGACCAGTGCATTATGTGTAGTTAGAGAAGTCTCTTGTAAGGGCCCTGTCACATTTTTGTGTGCTGCTGCAGTGGATACCAACATTATGAACATTTAATCAGTGTGAAAGCTTAAACTCAGTAGTCATTATTGTGTGTAATTTCTCTTAGATATTGTGTCACACTAAAAATGGCAAAATCTTGTGTGTTCTGGTCTTACGGGATGGGCTGCTGTGTTGGAGTGGGTTCTGACATTTCAAAGGATTGTACTGGCTTCATATTCAGGGTACAGCAGTTCATCTGTTTCTTTTAGACTGCTTGACCCTGAAGATGAAGGCACTGCAGTCCTTTGAAACGTTGGAAGCCACTCACCCAGTGACACAGCATGACATCCCAGGAGACCTGCATTCTCCTCAATGCAACTGTAAGAATTTCAGGTTTCACATTACAGAATCTTGTTTTCAGAATCAACAGATCAAAGGGCAATGGAAAGTCTAGGTTGCCAACCAAATATCAGGATGAGTTAGAGCAAGATGAGGGACTGGCACTCCTTATTCCTGACATTCAAGAGACAGCGAATCTTGTACAGGTAGGCCAAAGCAATGGGATTTGAAATGTTTTGAACAGTTTGTATGTAGAGTCAGTCAGCAAATTGCATGGCATTGGTTTTCAATCACTGCAACATGAGACACTTTTCATTGTGGCAATGCAGTTATTACGATGAAGCACAGCCTGTTGACTTTGGTGTAATTGGATGGTAAGGCTTAAGGTATATTCAGTAACTGTATGCGCAACATTTTGCAGCTCGTTATAAGCTAAGATAATCCTGAATTACATATAAAGATTCAGCCTGTACTGCACAGTAAACACACACTGTCTGGTTTATAAGACCCTGTCAGTTAATTCTGTACAGAGACTTAATTGCTGTTTGTTCAGAGATCCATACAAAACACATGAATACACTGGGTGGGCAGAATGTAGAATTTGTGAATGTTAAACCTGGTGGTACATAAATTAACCACTGGGCTTTAAAGGGTTAATGTGAAAGTGAATATTTTGGAGTCAGGTTCTTATTATTGTTGAGTTCTGGATGGTTTGATGTGTTCTTTGTATATTTAACTGTGGTTTTGAAAAGACTGAGCTGAAGCTACTCATTATCCTCACAAAATGAAACTAATTTGTGATCCCACCATGTCACCACCTTAGTTCTTACTGTGTAGAATTGACGGTGGCCAATGTGGGGAAAAGCAATCAAGAAGGGTTTGACAGAACTGCTGTAATGTAAGTTCAAATCCTTGCCCTGCTTGAACAGCTAAACTGTATATTATGTAGCTAGCATGTCCGTGATAATTGTGTGCATATAGCTTGTGAGACTGACTGACTCACTGGTTCTTACATTCCTAATTTTGTTTCAACTACAGAACTTATATGTCATCAAATTGTTTGATATGGTGGTCATGTATGGTAACTAATAATGGTTTGACTGGCTTATTTTAAATTATTCGTCCAGAATGGACATGAAGAGAATGAAGAAACTCACAGGCAATGTCAGTCATGGTAGCTGGCAGCCATGATGCGAGTTTAATACATCTCATGTGTTACTGCCATACTGTGAGAATTGTTGAATTAAATACCAGCATACAAACAGAAATTGAATTGTGGATTTTAAAACAGGCCTACAGACAGAGGTTGGATTGCAGGATAGACTACTGACATACAGACAGATTAATAATCACAAAAAAATGCCATTTACAAACTGCCCACTGAAAGACAGCATCATGTCCAAAAGGACTTGAATCCTTATCTGCACCACTACTAGAAGCTCAGTCTTTGTTAACTTATTGTGGTTGAACAGAGGCTGCACACCGTAATGGTTTTGCCCAATTTTTAGGGAATGAAGTTATTTCTTGTTGAGTCGTGACAGTCCACTGTAAAATGTCATCTCATCTTTCTTAAAGACATAAAAAATGTGTCTGCTTCTGTATTCTATACATGGCTCAGTAAACTAAAATTTTATGCTGAGAATTCTCGTTGAAACAACCGAGATCATTCAAACTAAAATGATGACAATGTCATTTGCTAGTGTAGCTCCCCAACACTGTACATAGTTGCAGTTGGCACAGTGTGGTCACTGCCAGACTCACCTTGGAACTACCAGGCAGTGCCATGCCTTGAAACAGATATTAACATTGGTGGTGCGTGCACAGTGCTTTTCCTCTTACCAGCTTGCATCTTCACCACTGTGACAGCCAGCAAGTAATCTGTTCACTTCTGTACCTGCCATGTTGTATTGCATCACACTGTATTGTATTGCACCGACATTTGCTGTTGCTTCCTATTGTTCAGGTTGCCACTGATCGTCTTGTACTGGAAGATGAGGTTGAGGCTTCAACAGGCAAGGATAGCTCATTGTCAGGCAACCTAGAATTTCCGATGCAGAGGTCTCTGGAAGAGAGATACTTAGAAGTCATGAAGCAGTTGCAGTTTGGTATGTATACTTAGTTTTCTGTGCAGTATACTTGTGATGAACAAAAACTGTGGCTGGCAAGTGGCAAATTATTCTATACTGTCTATGTTCCACGCAAGTTTTTTATTAGCCAGTAGAACTTGAATTACCAGTAGCATGCTTGTGATGAGTGATAAATGCAGCATTTCTTCAGCCTTGTAAAAGTATGTTATTCCACACTTCCATTCGTGCATATGTATGGGATTTTATATTCCACTCTATTTAAAGGGGTGGCATCATGTGCATTGTTTTTATGCTATTAGTTTTGTATGTTTGGTACTGCTGTGAAGAACTGATTTGTGGCTTTTATTTTTCCAATAAATTGTTATGTTTGGTGCTACAGATCAGTGTGTTTGGTGGGCAGTTCATGGTATTCCTCATGATAATGGTGTAGTGTGAAATGTTGCACAGTATCTCAACTTGGCAGATTCTTGGGAACATGGCAATGAACCCAACAGATTCCATAAAGGGACCATGATTAGTATTCATTTTGTACAAATTTACCTTTATTTTACCTTTTACGTTCCACCTTTTTGTTATTCTGTAACACTATATGAAAACAATCAAGCTTGCTTTGTTCTGGTGATTCAGTAACACTTCTTTTAACCCACAGGGAATGGTGAGCGTGGAAGTATAGAAGGTAGCCTCTGACACAGTGTGGCCTATTCCGAGTTGTAATCGTAGCAGTGTATATGTCATTGTGGACATTTTTGTGTTCCAATTTCATTTGTGCTTTTATTTTTACTTCTTCAATTCTTTGTCATTGAATCCAGACACATGCATGCACATACGTTGTTGGCGCATGTATGTATGTACATGTTTAAGCTTTGGGAGTGTCATCATTCTGCCATCATGTAGCAGTCTTCCTTTTTATGAAGAATGTTCAATAAACAAGGTTCCCAACATTATGAAAGTTAAGAGCAGAGTCTTTGCAATGTGAAATGCAGCTCGTTCATTCTACTGATGTATCATCATTTTTCACCATAATCCGTAAGCCGATTGATGCATTGGACCTTGTGTAAAAGATCTGTTGGAGTAGAAATTGGGTTCTTGTATTCACAACTGTTGACAAACAGCCATAGTCACTTCCCCATTATTGTGGGTTTTGTGACCTCCCAAGTGTTCCTGCCGTGGCCTGAATGGAAGGTGCATAGTTCAGAAGTTTGCCGTGAAACTGTTGTAACAACTTGTGTGACCAGCATGCACTGTGTGTATGAATTGACATGCGAGGTGCTGAAGGATGATGCCTTGTGACAGCTGATTCATTTGACCTCATGTGGTCTGTTGTCTTGCTGGTTGGATGGGGAGCTGACAGCTGCTCACTACAAAAGGCATCATGTTGCAAAATGCAGTGATGATCTTATGAGTTGCACCGCTGTGTGTGACGATAACTTTGTGCCACTGTGTGTGACAGTAACTTTGTGCCCACTTTTTGGAAGAATATCAGAACAAGCTCAGTATCATATGCACAGTGAATGACACCAGCCATGAACTCAGAAAAGATGCATGTTACAGAATATTGCATAGGGACTTACACTTGGAGAAGTTCTTTAGAACTGTCATTCCTGCCCCAGAAGTAGCATGTGTCTGTAATAATGTGAAGTCCCTGTGTGTGAGATGAAGGCATGTAGGGGGTGTAGAGGTTAGCTCCCTCATTCTAAACCTCAGCGCTAGATGGAGGTGAGTGGTAAGCTTCTTGCCATGGTCTCTTTACCCATGGGAAAAGAACCCCTGGTGGGCCTAAAGGCTGGTCTGGACATTTTTGGAGAAGAGGGAAATGTCTTGCCTCTGCCAGGGATCAAACCCCAGATTATCCAGCCAATAGCTTAGTCAGTATTTCATCTGTGGTATCCTGGCCCCCATGTGTCTAATAAAATACAGCACTTCTTAGAAAATAGTGATCTTTTTCATTTGTGTTTGTTTGTTTGTTTGTTTGTTTGTTAAGATGTAACATATTTTTTGTTTCTAGATACATATGAGATGATAACTGAATACAGTGAAGGAGGGTACCAGTTTGTTGTTTCGTATCACTTCGAGTCAAACATGCGTGCAGCAGGTGAAAGGAGTCACCCATCAAGAGTGAAGAGGCTGGCACAGGAAGCAGTTACGCTGTCCACATCGCTGCCTTTGTCCTATAGCAGTTCTGTGTTTGTTCGCTGTGATACTGACCGTCTTGATGTAATGAAGGTGAGACGCTTGGTTGTTACCATTGTTACTGGCCCTCAACATCCAAGAACGTGTAAATGTAAACTGTTACTTTAGGGCTTGTGGCAAGATTTGAAGTTGAGTGTAGTGGTATTGGTATTGACAAAATGAGGTGCTTGCCCATCTGGACTGCATACATGTACCATGTGGATAGTGAAGGTTAAGATTTGGCCAGTTCTGTTAACTTCATTCTAGCGTGAAGTCCCACCATTTGCCAGATTTGAAGTTCTCACATTGGTGTTGTTGAACACTCAGGTATTTTTTTCTGTGACGCTGTATCATTGGGTGAGCAGTTCCCAACATTTTGAAGGATTATAGTGCATAGCACAGACGCACTCCTTGCATCTCATCTGTTGCAGTTGCAGGTGCAAAGAGAATCTTTTGTGTCTTCACGGCCATCATGAATAGCATTGATCCACCACTGAACAGTGTCATCCAGTGGGGCATGAGCACCCAGCCCTTCATTAAAAAGGCTGTGACTGTGCTGTTGCATTTTCCCAAGCAAAATGTGAAACTTTGTCACAGTGTAAAAGTCCATATGTGAGAACTTGCCTGCAGTCATTCTTAGTCCATTGCCCAACTAACAAACAGTCTTGTTTATGGAGTTCTGAAGTTCAACATCGTTGCCACACAGTGCTACTTGCATTTCCCAGTATCAGTTGCCAAGTGTCACAACTATATGGGGAACTTGGAAATAACAGAGTAGAAGCATAGAGCGTAAGTGTGAACAACTTACCTGTGGATTAAGTCAATCTCATGCATGTCATTAATATTATTGTTCTTTCGCAGGTGTTGATAACTGGACCTGCTGAAACCCCATATGCCAATGGATGCTTTGAATTTGATGTGTACTTTCCACCTGACTACCCAAATTCTCCAATGCTCATCAACTTGGAGACCACGGGTCATCACACTATCAGGTTCAATCCAAACCTCTACAATGATGGCAAAGTGTGCTTAAGTGTGCTTAACACATGGCATGGACGACCAGAAGAAAAATGGAATGCTCAGACTTCAAGCTTCTTACAGGTATGTCTTTTGTTTGTGCCTGTAGTTGTAATTAAAAAGTATAGGAATCTGAAGCAGTGGGTGAAGGTATGTAAAACAGGAAACAGACTGTAGCATATATAGTTGCTATCCTACAGGAAACAAACTGTAGCAGTTACAGTTGCTATCCTACAGGAAACTAACTGTAGCATATACAGTTGCAATCCTACAGGAAAGAAACTGTAGCATTTACAGTTGCTGTCCTACAGGAAACAAACTGTAGCATATACAGTTTCTATCCTACAGGAAACAAACTGTAGCATATACAGTTGCTGTCCTACAGGAAACAAACTGTAGCATATACAGTTTCTATCCTACAGGAAACAAACTGTAGCATATACAATTGCTGTCCTACAGGAAACAAACTGTAGCGTATACAGTTTCTGTCCTACAGGAAACAAACTGTAGCATATATAGTTGCTATGCTACAGGAACGAAATTGTTGCAGATACGGTTATCCTAGAGAAAACCTGTAAACCTGTCATTATGATGTTTGTACTAAAATGGTCATGATGTGCCAGTCTTCAAATCAGCATAAATGTGTAAATTGCCTTCAATATTAAGCAAAAGTACATCAAAAGGTAACTTCCTTTTTTATGCCGTAGGTCAAGATCTCTTCTTTAGCAGTAAATAATTTCCTTCAGCAAGAAGTTTTCACTTTGTAATAATGTTTTTAGTTCTGTAATTTATTCATTCAGGATGGGCATAGGAATACACTTGAGCATCTTCTGCCTGAGATCTGGAAATAGATGTTTTGTGCCTAGTTACCTCGATATGGTCGGAGAGCGTTAATAGTTTGCTTGTGTGCTTGTTTGCTGGCTGTGCGCTGTGTTAATCTTGAGTTGAGTGTTTGGGTAGTGTTGATATTCCCCACAGATAGAGGCTAAAGCACGGTTCAATATGGGAGACGTGTATTTCAAATGGTACAGCTGAATGTTGGGCTCGTGTGTAACAAAAATTTTCTACTGTGTACTACGCACCAGTGAAAGAAAAACAACTCTGGTTATAATGAGTCCTTTATTTATTATCCCAGACAAACTGGGTAGGGTTTCCTTTCAAAGAAAAATGACCTCATGGGTCACACCACTGTTCAGGCCAGAAATGTTTCGTGTGCAAAAAGGTACTAAAGCTCTATCGCTTACCTTCTAATAAAACACCAAAGAAATCCCATCATATTATTTTTAAATATTATTTGTGTGAAGTTTAAAACATTTTTCAATTATTTCTTAATTTCAGTAATTTCTCTTTTGTCTTCTGAAGCTTCTTTTTATGTTCAGAAACACGTTTGCTATTCCATCAGATTGGATTTTCTCTTTCGAGTTATGGTGCTGTTTTCCTATAAGCAGTATGTACAGTTGGCGCAGTGACGCCACCAAGGTGTTTAGTCTATGAGAAAATGCTGTTACTGCGACTCTGTTTCATTTCAGTTATGAATGTGCATTCTTCAGATAAAGTAGGGCCTGTGAAAATGACAGACAAGATGACGTTGCCAAGTTTCAAATAATGTAATGTAGAAGTACTGAATATTCTAAAGTTTTATCGTATGTTTTAGCCAATAAGGAAACTTACGGACCTTTACCAAACAATACAACAATAACAATACAAATGGGACATGACTTACGGGACAAACTGACAGACTACTGGCCAACTTCTGAGGAGCTGTACACGCCTTTCTATAGTAATGCTATGAAATGAGACAGATATCGTCACACCATTTGCTTTCTGCACTTCACATACAACAAGAATGAACCTGACAGAAAGGATGAAATTTTGACAGGCTGGAAGATTCAAAACTAATTTGAAATTCTAAACGGGAGATTTTCAAAATTTTACAACCATTCTCAACATGTGGCCGTCTACGAACTTACTGGTTTGTACAAAGGAAGGGTCGTTTTCAGATAATACATACCCAAGAAACACAAGCATTTTTTCATAAAAATTTACGAACACTGTGAGGAAACTGCTTACACATATGACATGAAAATACACGTGGGGAAGGAGACACAGTGAAAGGTGCAAGACTTGACCGTAGCCCTTGTGACAGTGACAGAGCAATTACAAGGACATGGCCACAAATTGTCTATGAAAAACTTTTCTTCCCCTTAGCCATTCAAAGACTTGACCAAGAAAAACATTTACTGTTGTGGCATTGTCAGACCCAACAGGACAGGCATGCCACAGGACTTAGGTCCAAAGAAAATGAAACTCAAAAAGAGGCACAATTCACGTAAGAACCAGGGGTCACTTGACAGCAATGCTGTGGAGGGACAAACGCGACATATACATGTCGACAAATATCCACAGTGACTCCACATAAGGTAATTTCTGCAACAGTAACGGGAAGGCCATAAAGCCGCAAATTGTGGCCGATTATTCCCACCACAGGGGCTTTGTGGATAAGGGAGACAGAATAGCCAACATCTGTTCCATCTGCCATCGAACACTGAAGTGGTGAAGACATTGTTCTTCCACCTATTCGACCTGGCCATCGTGAACAGCTACATTCTCCTTTCCTCATGTGGAGGAATGAAAATATCGCACAGAAAATTTCACCCTTGTGAGGAATATGTTGGCACAGGCTGGATATGAATGGACTATACGAAGGCCATTAGCAAGACATCCCAGCGCTGCCTCAGAATTCGGTAGACTAGAGGCGAGCGGTAGTTATCTTAGACCATGTGCCAAACATGTCGCGTGTGTTCAACCAGGGGTGAACACAGAAAAGTTTTGGTGAAGTGCTGGAAGTGTGATTTGGGAATCTATGTAGCCAGAAGCTGCTTTGAGGACAACCACACGAAAGCACAACTCTAAAACTATTCATTCTGTCCAAGATGGATTTCCTTATGCAAAACTGGGGTCTGAAACCAAAATGTAAGTAAAAGGAATGGAATATTTTGAAACTTTTGGAAATTTACATGATACTACTAAAATTTTACTGCACTATTCCAGACGCGCTGAAATATCTGTCTAATTTCTACAAAATGCCATTTATTTCACTGTTTAATTTTTTTTGGTTCAAATAATATAAATGTTTTTTGTAACCGATGTGCAAAAATTGAAAGGGCTGACTGGAAGAATGTTGTACCCCAGGCACAACCAGTTCAATTTAAAAGCCGTCGCATAAAGGTTAAAGGCATAAAACATGAATAATATACTAGTATGGCACCAGGCCTGCAAGCCAGCAAATCGCAAGTTATTGGTGAAGAATTCAGAGGTTTGCATCTTGAAAGAGTAGCATACACCTCTGACACTAGGAACAAAAAAATACATAAAGAAAATTAACATGAACTACAGTCAACCAGACCACTGCCAGCAGCATTCGTACTACTACAGCACCTGCAGCAAATTGTAAATATACGGCAACCATTGTGGAAGAATTATTGTCAACCCCAAGTTGTATTTAGACTCTAAGCTCTGTGGTTATGATACATTCTTTGACTGAAATTTCAGTCCTTACATTGGACAGACACACCCAGCCCTCACTGTCACTGAGCTTTTTTGAGTACCACTGACCTAACCAGATGGGTGGAAGCCAGTAAGGTCATAACAGGCTTTCTCCACAACAATTCAGTTATCCTTTTGTTCTAGGTCTTGGTCTCTATACAGTCATTAATCTTAGTTCCGGAGCCATACTTCAATGAACCAGGCTACGAGCGTTCCAGGGGAACTCCTTCTGGTAACCAAAGTTCACGAGAATACAATTCCAATATTTGTCAGGCCACAGTTAAGTGGGCTATGCTGGAGCAAGTTCGCAACCCATGCCCGTGTTTCAGAGAGGTATGTATGCCAGTGAGCTTGGCAAGGTATATAGTGATGATTGGAGACATGGTCTTGTTGAAGAGTGAGTGGTCTTGCTCTCATGCATAAGATCTCAACCCCTCAATGATTCTGCGGTTTAAATTCCAACTACTGCCCAGGATGGAGGAGTGTTAAATTTAAGGTACCCTAAAATGCAGACTGCACAAGGGGCAGTGCTAAAGTATTGAGAATGTCATCAGTGAAGGGTTACATTGAAATAACAGACCTTACAGGGACAGCGTGCTGTTTACCGGTATGTCTTCGTCACATCTTTAATACCCAAACACTGTGTTAAACCTTCAGTAAATTTAGCCTTTTTAGACAATGTAATGAGACAATTTTGTTTTGTGCACCCTTTATGGTTGTGTACATAGAAAAGTTTACACAATTGTGATGCTTTGAAATTTTAAAAGTTTCATTTATTGTTACTAGAAGGTAAAGGTAAACTTGCCCTTGTACACACCATGAATGCACACAAGGGAAGTGGAGGTATAACTCCAGTCATTCTTAAACTATGTACTAGGTAGAGGTGAATGATCAAACCCATCCTCTAGCTGCTTTTCCCCTGCAGTAGGAGCTCCTGGTACTCATTGAATAGGAGGCTGGCTGGGCCCAAGAACCAGTCAAGACATTTTGGAGAAGACAGAACTTCGTTGTCTCTACCAGGATTCAAACTCAACTTTCTCCAGCCCGTGGTATAGTCACTCTCCTGATTGAGCTATCCCAGCTCCCCACTGTAACTGTGCCTTGGGTACATTTATTGATTGTTGATGGACTGTCGTGATTTAAGTAATACAGTAATTGTGTCTTACAGGTCATTCACACACATTTCTGGATGAAGCGTCAAGAAATTGTAGCTCAGATTGAGGGCTGGATCTTGGACATGGAAACACAGTCGGGAGACAGAAGAACTGGAAGGGCCATAACTCTGAATGCAATGGCTCTCAAGGTACAGTTTATTACATGTTGTACTCTCACTGCAATAGTTTATATCAAGTCACTGTTATATGTGGGACATACAATGAGCAGCATTCCCTGAGCAACGTCGTTACTACATTAAATGTAGGAAACCTGACGTATTGAACATCTCTTTGTCATGTCTTGTATATGTCTTTATTTGACCAGAATCTGTTTATATGTTTCTGAACGTACTGCTTCAACAATGACAGTACACAACAGCAATAAAATAATGAGAAAGCAACACGTAGTGAATTAACCCTTTAAAGACGAAGCGTATCTGTTTTATATAAGGACTCAGTGCGTGCTGCGCTGTAAACACTCTCCACTTCGGTTATAAAAACCAATCTCTTAATGTTTTATAAGACAAAAGTTGCTGTTTATTCTGAGATCTGTACAAAACACATAAACACAATGTGGGCACCACGTAGAATTTTTTAATGTTAAACCTGATGGCATGTAAAGTTACCGCTAGGCTTTAAAAGGTTAAGTTTCCTTTTTTGTGTTTGAATTTGTATTTTATTTTTAAAACATATTTTTGTAGAGTGTCATATTTAAACATTTGTGGCAGTGCTGCCAGCTGTGAGTATTACTTTCAGAAAGGGACGCAAAACATGTTGTTACATTTTTTCAGCGACACTTTCGGCAGTTGAGAGAAGAACTGGGTAAACTGAAGACTCCCGAAGGCCTTGAGGACCTTGCAGATCCAGCATTTCAGTTCACTTCTCCGACTGCATCAACTGTTCAAAGTGCTGTGGATTCAAAAGAGACATCATCATCGTCGTCGTCGTCATCATCATCATCATCCTCATCAGTTGTTGGTGGTGCCAGTGAAGGATTTGCACCTTTTGGTGCCACAGGTGGTGTTTCAGACAGTCAAAAATATCCTGTAGAAGAGAACACTCATCACGACATTGACACAGATATTGAGATGGAGAAAATGGTATCTAAAGTATGTGAATGAAGACTGCGTTATCAGCCTTAGCACTCATATGCCTCTGGGGCTTGTTATGACGACATAGTGTAGACACAGCAACCTAACTGCACCCATTTCTTAACACTTCATACCTGTAAGGAGATTTTATGGTTGGGGTGCAAGTGTTTACATTCTGAGGAAAAGCCAGGCCAAATTTTTGATTAGGGGATCTCATATTTCCCACAGTGAAACATGCTAGTGTGATTGTGGCAGACGTGGAGATTAACTTGTAGCATCAGAGGACTTCTTGTGTTCTCCACATTTCTGTTGGGACTCGAAGAGAATTTATGTTATATTACATAATGTCAATATTATCAAGAATGCAACAGTAAAAAATTGTTATACCTTACACATTTCTGAATCTGATTATTTATTATGTGTGACTGAATTTCTTCCTCAAAGACATTAACAGGTGACATTCAATATAAGTGCTGAAACGTGTGACAGCTTACTTAATTGTTGTCCTAAAGAAGCGGTAATAAACTTCCAGCATTTTTGTTGATGTTCATTTTGTATAAGACATGACAGGAATTGTCAGTGAGATGGCCGGAACAACTAATTTGATGGCATCAATTCGTTAGATGTTTTTCTCTGTGATTCTTTTTCTACAAGTCAGTGTGTTGTGCTTTACAAAATATTAGTTACCCCTTTCATTATGTTAACTGCCTGCTGCAAAATGTGAATTAACAGAGTCTGTGTCAGTACTTCTCACAAGCAATATTCTGATTTTGATATGCTGGCATTATATGTTTGAACCAAACGGGTCACTCATAAAAGCAAAATAAGCCTAAAGTACTGACACTCAAGGAAATGTGTGTAACTTTATAATACAGACAGTACCTATATTCATCTTTATAATCGGGAGTACAACTTGTGTACATTTTTTCTTTTTATGAATTGTATTTACCTAAAAACAGTGACCCTTTTCACAGTGTTCAGTTTTCAGGAAAATACAGGACGTGTTTAATTTTTTGCACATTCATAGGGTGATCCCCCCCCCATGATGTTGAATTAGGCAGACATTCTCATCTGATATGTGGGTAGGTAATGCTGTATTCTTGAAGTTAGTTTGTAACCAGAAAGTGCATTGTTTACATGATTTGGTTCAGTTGCGTGTTACGTAATGTGTTTTAAGAGCAAAGACATGAGTGTAGTTTATAATAATGTTTATAACCATTTCTGTGGCTTTAACTTCCAAATTCTTTACTCCTTCGTTACAACTACAGACTAAACAGTCCCATCTCATAACTGTCAGAAAAGCTTGGCCATTGGTCAGTGATTGCACAGTGTGCTGAAGACATACCTTAATGTGTATAATGTACGCATCGTCTCCTACCAAAGAGATGACAAACTACATGCTTCAGATGTGATATACGGGTCACCACAGACAGAACATGATACCTTCACCAGTGTGAGGTTGTGGAATAGTTTTTGTTCTGTTGGAGAAGACACTTTGTTTATTAGTGGTGTCTGTGTGTTTACACCTTGACCCAGTGATTGAAACTGTGAATATTGTGTAGAATGTATCCTTTGAATAGTGTAGTATGTTTGGGTGAGTGTTGTCCAGAGTGACAGAGGAAGAATGCACCTGTTACGGAGAGGGGTGCATGAATATCCTTAAGTACATACAGAATCATTATGAGAGATAATATTGCTTAAAAGAGTGAACAGAAATATTTTACTTGTTTACAAATTTGTGGCTAGAGTCAGGGGAATTTAGTGACTATTTATTTCCACAGGTAATATAAGAAGTTTTTCATCTTGAAAATTCTTATGATATTTGTAAATGTACTGAAGGGGTATATACTGTACACTGTTTTATAAATATAAATAATTTTTAAGATGGAAGCTATAGAGTTCCGTGATAATGTGGATTTAAGAACATGTACACAAGAAACAACACAGAACAAAATATTTTGTATGTGTTCCCAAAATTTACCCATTTTGTGTTGAGTCACCCAGATCCCTTTAAAGTCCTATCCTTGTTGTGTTTGAAAGAAGATGGATAGACGGTTCCTGTGTTGAGGCATCACTGCCCCTTAAGTAAGGCTTATATTATTTAAAAGGTAATTTTGGAATCGAACTGATGGTAAAGTTGCCTGCCTTTTGTAACGTATCATAAAATGTGCTGCTGAACATACCCTTTGTGTCCTGAATTGCTGTGGTGTTAGGAGTATTTTAAGCATTACACATACACCGACGTGTTATTTGCCTTATACATGTTATTTTTACAAGCCCATTTCTTTTGACATTAGCCGTACCAGACCCATGAAATTTAGATTTCAATAAATACATTTTTCCTTGACAGATGTGTTTTATGTGGGTTGTTGTCTTAGAGTTTTCTTGCAGTATGGTATCTATGGTATGTTATAAAGACATGATGTTATGCCGCAGAGCAGGTTTCTTTGCAGACTTGTGGATTCAAATAAAACAGGAATATCCATACAGGGAGGACGTGCAACTCGGAGATTACCAACGTGGAACTGTCGAATTAAACAGTACATGTATATTGTGTTGTGGGGGTTTTGCTGCATTTGTTGGCAAGGTCTGGCCTAATGTAAAGTGTGGTATGGGGTTATGCTGCATATGCTGGAGAGGTTTGGCCTTAGTATCATGTTATGGGGGTTCTGCTGCTTTTGTTGGCAAGGTCTGGCCTAATTGTAATGTGTGTTATGGGGTTATGCTGCATATGTTAGAGGTTTGGCCTTAGTATGTTATGAGGGTTATGCTGCATATGGTGGAGGGGTATGTCCTAGTATAGTGTGTTATGGGGTTCCACAGCACATGTTCGAGAGGTTTGGCACAGCTGTATCATGTTATGGGGGTTTCAGTGCAGGTGTTGCAAAAGGTCAGGCCACGTCAAATTGGATTCACGCCATCTGTTGCTGCTGTTTGCACAGTTAAAATGTGGTGATGGCTGGGGAATTGTGTCCCTTTCCAGTACATAAATATATACCATTTTTGGGCACTGAACGGTTGAGTGACGGGTACACTATTGTTTCCAGAACCGTCTCTGGCCTCGCAATCACGGAACTGTCGTAAGTCCGCACGCGTCATGATTTACCCGCCCGAAGCCCGACTCAGCCGGTGGCCGACAAAGACGGTTGGTGGGTGCAGTTAATTACCTGCTCTGCTTGGTCCTGCTTTTTGTTCAATAGCATGCTGATTATAGGAGACCAGGCCTAGCCCAGTATGAAGCCACCGTCTCTACCTGAATTATTCTTGTTCTGGTTCAACCACCAGCTGTGGTCCATACTATCGGGTATATTATGTATCGGACGGACTGCAGAGTTAGTCAGTTCCCTGGTAGGTAACACAGCGATGGTTTTCGAATAGAAAAGTAGGTTGACTCTCCACTCAACCACCTGACGACGCTTCTAGCCCGATATTTTACTCAATTCGGCCGCCGTGAACGCCCTAAATTACACGACAGTGTTTTTTGCAGCTACGGCCGTTCACAGGGCTCCCTGCAAGTTCAGTTATTGCATGTAGATTGCAGTAGTGCAGTACTAAGGTTGAGGGTGACCATACGTAAGTCAACAGCAATAACTAGACATACCTAGCACGGAATGCAGAAGCAACTTCTGATCCATGCACAAATGAGCTTTTATCCGCCGAACAAGGCGTGTAGAGAATGCTTAATCCTATGCACTGTGAGTTAATCTGAGGTGTATTGTACACAAGACAATCTGATAGTACTTGTCATCGTGTGCGGTAACGGTGTTTAACGCCAGCGACGGACTTTGCAATCTCTGGTAGCAAAAATACTAGAGCACGTACTAGGACAACTCCACGAAATATTCGTGCCGTTAAGGAACACTGAGTTTTGTGTGGTAAAGAATTTCGTGACCGTTTCGTCTGATAATTGTTGTAGCAAGTGCAGAGGATGTAAATTATACAACTACAGAATTAGGTGATGTGCAGATTTGGCCTTGTCACTAGTACTAATCTGTGTTGTGTACTTGTGTGTGTAAGACTAATCTACTTAGCCGCTATTACTTGCTCTAGAATTTTATGGAAAATCCAGACTGTTAAACTTACAGTGAAACGTGGTGCCTGAGAATAGTATCACAATGCCTGTTTTTAATTAGGGCAATAAATGTGATAACTGTTAAGATGTATTTTTGCTTTCTTTTGCATACAGATTTTTTTTCCAGCGTTCTTTCACCAAGGTTAACTGCATATGTAGACAGATGTAATGCCAATAGTCAGTGTGGTTTCCAAAATAACAGGTCACTTACTGATCACATGGTTTGAATTTGCCAGATGCTGGAAATGTAATGGGTTAGTACATCAGCTGTTTTATAAATTTTGAGGAGTATATGGTACAGTTAAAGAGAGCTGTACTGCATGATTTTCTTATTTCAATTTATTCAGCATCCATGTCTGCTACATAAACAGCAATAGGACAAGTCCATTTATATAAATATTACAATTTCGATCCAATAGGATCCGTACCTGCCACATAAATAGTAACCCTAACAAATATAAATGACAAGACATAATTAAATTAGCAATACCTGTCTAAAACCAAATACACAATGATGTAAAACTAAATACAGATCAATTTAAAACCAGAATAACAATTTTTCAGTAGAAATCATCTATAGTTGAACTAAACACAAATCTATTTAAAACCAAGTTTAAAATCTATGTGTCAATGAAAGAAGTCACTCATCACAGCTACAGGTAAAAACATATATAATTACATTTGAGAATAGTAATCGTTATACAAGAAAATTGTACTTGTTCCAAAGCTCAAGTTGAAAAAACATCCATAGACCAAGCTACAACACAATCCATATAAAATATTGAGGCATTCAAAGAACCTGTATTAACAACATACAGAATGGCAAGCACCCAAGCAATTTTTAGTCCCAATAACACGGGCATTTACAACTGTCTGGTGGCAAGGTTTAACCTATTATCACGTGAACCCTTACCTATGACCATATGTAAAAAACTCTGATAAAGAATAAAAGGGATTATTTAATAAAAACGACTTCAGGGCTCTTTTGAATTTTTTAAAATCACCCAATTCTTTTAGTTCTGATGGCAGACTATTATGCAGCCTGATACTCATATTAACAACACTTTTCTTATACAGAGATGTATTACACTGAAATATATAGAAATCATCTTTCCTTCTGGTATCGTATCCATGGAAATTAGAATTTCTGACCTGATAAATATTGTATTTACGAAAGAAACACAAGGTCTCGAATATAAACAAGCAAATCACTGTAAAAATCTTTAGTTCCTTAAATATAGGCCTGCATGATTCATTTTTACTCTTGTTTGTCATTAAGCGAAGAGCCCTTTTCTGCACCTTTAGGACCTTTGTAATCACACTTACCCCACCCCACAAAATTATTCCATATCTCATGACAGACTGAAACTTAGCACAATAAATATTTCTCAACATGTAAAGGTTCAATTCATCTTTCAGCATCTTTATCATATAACAAACCTTACTAAGATTCGCACACAACACTTTTATTTGGGTGCTCCATGTAAGGGCACAAGAAATATGGATCCCCAAAAATTTTAGTTGAGATATATAGCTAATTTTCTCATTCTTATAGAATATGTGAGGAGCATCAATGACATTGTTATTTTTTAAGTGAAATAACATTGCTTTAGTTTTGTTGACATTTATAATCATACTGTTATTCGAGAACCATAATTCCAGTTGTTTCATAGTATTATTTACTCTATCCTGGAGTCTAGTTAAATCCTTATCAGTTAATACAATATTTATATCATCAGCGTAAAGAACCACCTTTGCATTCTGAACATACCGTGGTAAGTCGTTTATATATAATAAGAACAAAAGGGGTCCCAAAATGGATCCCTGAGGGACACCATGTTTTATTATCCTACATGGGGATGTGTACTTGTGATTGTAAATATCTTCTGTCTTTGCCGTTATTTCTACATACTGTGAGCGGGATGACAGGTAAGACTCTAGCCATGTTTTAGTTATCCCTCTAATTCCATAGTAATCCAGCTTTCCAAGCAAGGCCTCATGATTTATAAGGTCATACGCCTTTGAGAGATCTAGAAAAATTCCAAGTACATGTTCTCCGTCATTGAGTCTTTTTTGTATTAATTCAATAAAATTCTGGCATGCAGTTTCTGTTGATCTATTTTCCCAAAAGCCATGTTGATCTTCGGATAAGATATTGTGTTTATTGACAAAGCAAACTAATCTATTATAAACAATTTTTTCAAGAATTTTTGAAAAAGTTGGTAAAATCAAAATTGGTCTATAATTGCCCATATCTTCTTTTTTCCCTTTCTTATATATAGGCTTGACTTTTGCCACTTTCATCCTGTCTGGGAAAGAACCCAATGTTATAGACAAATTAAAGATAAAACATAGTGGTTTCTTTAACAGGTGAATACAATCTTTTACTATGAAGTCTGGGATCTCATCAACTCCTGTCGCTGCTTTTCTTTTCAGTTTAATAACTACCCTTTCAACTTCATTTTCTGTCACAGGAAATAAGAACACAGAATGCTGGTTTAAATTCATTAACCTTAAATTACTACATTCTACTTTATTATTTTCATTCTGCTCTATGATTTCTTCTATATTATCGATAAAATAAGAATTTAAAGCCTCAGCAACCATTTGAGGATGTGTTATTTTTCCTGAGTTCATTTTCAGGTGGTATATCTCCTGGTGATTTCTCACCTCACCTAATTTCCTATTAATTTATTTCCACATAGCCTTTGTTGGATATTTTGCATGTAATATAAAGGTATCATTATACTGTTTTTTTGCAAGAGAAATTACCTGCTTGTAAGTTTTTTGATATCTTTTGATGTAATATAATGCATTTTTGGAAAGCTTTACTTTATATTTGAGGTCATTTAGTAATCTCATTCTCTGACCAGACTTTTTTATACCACTTGTAATCCATCCATTATTATGAATTTTTTTCTGTTTATATAGCTTCACTGGAAAGGCAGCATTAAAATAATCTAAAAACCTGTCAAGGAAAGCACAATATGCATCATTTACGAAACTGGCTGAATAGACATCTGTCCATTCCTCCCTATACAGTGAATCTTTAAAATGAGTCATGTTCCTTTGTGAAAAATTTCTTTTTTTTAATATCATTGGGTTATATTCCTGTTTTATCACTGACACTTTCAGTATTTGCCCCAAATGGTCAGAATACCCTAGATTCAATACCTCCGTTGAATTAGGACCAAAATTATTGTCTAAAATCATAACGTCCAATAATGAGGCTGAATTATTAGTCACTCTAGTTGCAGAGGTTACTGTGTTCCTTAAATTATAGGATGCTAATACATTTTGCAATGCTTCCAAATGTTCACTATTGTGTAAAAAATTTATATTCCAATCACCACACAATATAACTCTCCTACCTTTTTGTTGTATCTTTACAATAAGATTTTCTAATTTATCCATAAACTTATATACCTCACTTTGGGGTGATCTGTAAATACAAGCTAAAGTCACTCTTAAGGCAGGTATATCTACTATAGATATTTCAAATACCTTTTCACTCATTAATTCTTGTGTATATAGTACCTCCTTTATATTTAACTCCTCTCTAACAAATATACAGGAACCACCTCTTTTAGTTTCCTTTCTACAAAATCTATTTACCAACCTAAATTTATTCAGTTTTATTGTACTTATTTGCTCCTCTGTCAGCCAATGTTCTGTGAGACATATAACGTCCAGGTCTTGTAATTCTGTATTCAACAGAACTGTCAACTCTAACTGTTTATTTGTAAATCCTTGCACATTATGATGTAAGATTTTAAACTTTGCATGTGTTGAATCCACAGTCATTTTATTGCCTTCTTTTTCACCTCTTTTTTGCTCTGGTTTGTCCATAAAAAATCCTTACTTAATTTTACAGGTGCCTTGCGCAACTTTCTAGAAACTACTTCTTTATCTTCAATGCTGATTATCTCATTTTCTTGATCATATTTTCCTTGCTCAACATCTGTAGATAATATTACCAGACTACTTTCTTTTCCCTCAATAACATTGCATTCATCACTTTCTTTTGTCTCTTGTTTCCTTTTTTTTCCCAACCAATTTAGAAGTATTGGAATAGATATAACCTCTCTGAAAATCCTTTCAATTTCTCTCTTGATTTGCTTAGCAGAAAGCTCCTTTCCTTTATAATTTAGGTGTAGTCCATGTCTTGTATAATGATTTCTATTACAGGAAATTTCTACTACTGATGCATGTTTGAAGGGCTGCATGTATTTTCTTAACTTTCTGTTGAAACTCTTACACTCAACATTTACACAGGAGTTAGTACTTAGATCACATCTATCAGGTAATTCCATCACTAATACATTAGTGTTATTATATTTTTCTACAAACCTTCGTATGTGAGATAGTCCTGCAGTTGCCTCATTTTTGCTAACATCTCTCGTACCTCCCCATACTATGACCACATCCTTTGTTGTTAAATTCGTTATATCCGTTATTCCTGTATTTAAGATTGACGATAGCTCACAGTTAGGTTTCACAATACCTTGCACCTCAAACTTTTTGTCCAGGTTACGTTGAAGTTCCTCTGCCATTCCCCTCGCGTGGCTATCTCCGATGATCAGTACATGGTGTCTTGTTTTTTCTTCCTTTCCTTTTCCTTTACTCTTCTCGTTCCTTTGTCGAGAAGACTTTACATCTTGAACTTCTATTTCCCTGTCCATTAATTTATTAAGAAGTTCATGAAAGAACGATTACACATGACAGGAATCGGTCTTGTTTCCTTTGAAATTACTTTAAGGGATTCGTTTTTCTTTCCTTTACACACCATTTTCCAGTTTGATTCATTGCTTGTCACTATTGCAGTTTGATCCATGAAGCTTGCAGTTTTTGCTATTAATAAATTCATATTATCTTGTATAACCTCAATTACCACTTTTCGCGTGGCCAGTGCCAACAGAGATTTTAATTCATCTATATCTTTGTTTAAATTTTCTATTTCCACTTGAGTCCATTCATGATCCTTATACATCACTGCACATTCATCCAATAATTGTTCATTTAAAACATTTAAACTAGAACTAGATGTATTTATATTTAGTCCACGATCACATGTTTCCTTACCAGCCGCCATCTTGGACTTTATTGGACTTGGTATACCCATGCCATTATTTGTGATAATGCAGGACTTGGAACTTTGATGGTGACTGAAAGTGATGAAATTCTCCATGCCAACTACCACATATACAGTGGATTCATGGTAAGCTACATATCATGTTCACTTGACAGTACTTTGCAGAAAGCTTTGTCAGGCCCACAGGAAAACAAACAACATTCACATGGGGTGTGGTAGGATAAACGTATAGTTGGGTTCAGCAACAGATGGGCTGGCAGCAGTTCGAGGAGCTACTTTGGTTCCATGTAGGACCTCACAGTTGTATGTACAGTTTATGACCAACCTCTCATATCATTTCCTAGTGATGGAGACACAGTACCTCTCCAAAAGGTTGGAATTTGGTACTGAATGCATGTTTGTGGTCATCTAAGAGGGTTTTATGATAAAAATGTGTTCAAGTGAGAACTGCAATGAATCTGTAGAGGTAAACATTTATGTGATTCTGTGTAAAATTGCTTGAATGAAGGAGATGGCATATCACCATCACTTCAGAATGTGAAATTAGAAAAATGTACAAGCGCCATCCAGAAAGTAAAGACCATTTGGCCATAAAGAAAAATAAAGGAAATGATAATAAAAGATGCTTACTCTATTATTATTACAGACACTAAGTTATTTTTCTACATAGTTGCACTAATATTCAGGCACTTGTCATAGTGTGTGACGAATTTTTGTATGCCTTTGTCATAGACCTCAACTGCCAGTCGATTTAACCACAAACTGATGGCATCCTTCACTTCTTCATCACTTTTGAGGCGTTTGCCACCCAAAACTGCCTTCAATAGTGGGAACAAGTGAAAATCACTTGGGGCCAAGTCTGGACTATGTGCTGGATGCTCAGAAACTTCCCAGCCAAACTCTTGAAGCACTACTTGTATTCTGGCAGCAGCATGCGGTTGCACATTGTCCTGTGGGAGCATCACGGCATTTGACAATAGGCCTTGCCGTCAGTTTTGAATGGCACGCCGTAACTGCCTCACAGTTTCAGAATACTCTTCTGCATTGATGATTGTGGCTTGCGGCATGAACTCAACCAGAAGGACACCTTTCTGGTCCCAAAAAACCGTGGCCAGATTATCAATTTTCTTATGTATTTTAAACACTCACAAAAGCTGTTCAAATGATGCAATTGGTGTGAAACTTACTTGGAACACAGCCAACGGACAGCCGAGGATGAGTGTACTTCGATCGGCGCAGAGTGTTGACCTGCGCAAGAGCCATGTGCAAACGGTCTCTTCTTTCTGGATGACCTTCGTAAATCTGTACCATTACTTGCAAACCAGACACAAAGGGGAAGAAGAGGTACAGCTCTACCCATTCTCTACCGTAGTGCTAGAATGGGATGGGTGGTCAGCACCACGCCCTGTCCACTTTACCAACAGGGAAGACACCCTGTACCCATGGTACAGGTGGCTGGGTGGGCCTCAGGGCTGGTCTGGATGGAAAATTGTGCCGCACCAGGGTTTGAACACTGGGCCCTCCAGCCCATAGGAAGTTGCTATACTTGTTTTGCTGTCATGGCCCCTGTGCAAAAAAAAAAAAGTGAGAAACTGGATCTGAGTGACACACACAACTTCTGTTGTGTGCAGCTGATGCTGTTGTACTGAGTCAAAACACGGACATGATAAAAATTGAATAGTGCATGAGACACTAGTAAGGGGTTTGATCTGCAAGTAAGAGCAAAGAGAACTTTGTGTATAGTAATGTCTCATAACCAGATTGTAGAAAAAAAAAATACAATATAAAGCTAGCTGGTAAGTTCCTTGGAAGCATGGCAAAGTTTGGGAAGAGTGCTCAGAAATACAGGTCACATGATCAAGAAATTGAGAGCTGATTAATTTGGGGTAATGCTTACCACAGGTTCATTCATAATCCTTTTCTTCCCTGCCTGCTGTCCGAGAACATGGAAATTAGAAATGTATTTATCCATTGTTTTTTTATGGAAGTAAAACTCTGCCTGTCAGATTTAGAAAAGACTGTAGACCAAGTATATGAGAGAACAGGGTGCTGAGTGAAGTATGAAGGTCACTCAAAAATTAGTGGAAACTCTAATACTGTGTGGCATTATGAGCAGTCTTGTAACTGCATATGCACCAGTTGAAAAGAGTGACTCTTTTTGCATGTGTCTGCCTGTTTGCATGAATCTGCAATCTATTTTAAGTGTCTTTTTGTGATATCAGTAATGATGTGTCACTTGGAGGTGCTTTGAAAACGTGTTCAGGAAGTATGAACAATGTTGCTTAATCAAAATCCAAGCTGCATGTGGATAAAATGCACAGCAGTGTCACAGAGTATTACAGGAAGTTTGTGGTGTCATATCGCGTTATTGCCAAGTGGATGTCTGTCTTAGAAGGTTGGAGGCAATACAGCAAACACAAAGTGGGAGCCAGTTGGCTGCCCACAGCAGCTAACGAGGCCCATGTTGTTTGGGTAGGGCATGTTATAGGTGTTATAGAAAGGACAGATGCTGCAGGTGATGTCAGATATCTTACACAAGTGTGGACACTTATCTGCAGTGTGGCAGGAGACTATATGGTTTGTAAAAGGACAGCTTTAAGAAATATATTCTGTTTATTTTGGAATGGTATTGCCATTAATTTTCGAATGGCCTTTGTGTTGGGAGTTAAGGGGGCGCAAGTAACCAGCAGCTGGTGGAAGCTCTATATTGAATATCTTCATACTTCGTACTGTTGAAGAAAATTATTAGAATGATGAAAGCAAGGAGAATGATAAGGATAGGGTATGTGGCATGTTATATTCATGTGACATGAGAAGTGTGTACAAAATTTTGATCAGGAAACCATAAAGGAAAGAACATGTTTGAGAAATATTGATGCTTGTATTAAGGAAATTGTGTAGGAGGGTGCAGACTGGATGTGTGAGAGGCTGTTTTGAGGACAGTAATGAACCTTCATGTTAGGTGAAAGTGAGGGAATTTTATGTCTAGCTGAGCAACTGTTGGTTTCTCAGGAAGGACTGTGCTCCATGAAGTTAGCTGTTAATAGTGGTTTTGAAAAGTGTAATGGAGAGATTCTACAAAACAGCTACAATATTATCAGGTTTTTTGGAAAGCTTTTCTTGTTCCTTGTCATGACTAAGGACATGCTGATAAGGAATTGTATGGTGGTTTTACAGGGCCGTGCGGATTTGGTGAAAGGTGAAGCAGGCTTGTGCAGTGGGAGGAGTGCAACATCGTCTGCTGATACGCATAAAGGTGTCAGTATAAATGTTGAGGTCACAGATATGGATAAAAGTAGAGGAGATGTCTGTGGTAAAAGTTGAAGAGGACACAGTTTTGGACATTAAACAAGAGGAGATACCTGTTGTACAGTTTAAGCAGGAGACAGCCATAGACGTAAAAGCAGAAGAGATTCCTATGGTAAAGTTTGAGGAGCCAACAGATATAGAAATAAAAGGAGAAGAAGTTCCTTTGGTTGTACTTGTTCCTGCAATAAAAGCTGAACAGGATGGGTGAGTTACATGTCTTTGTATCCATTTTTAGACACATTTCACCAGTATCCACTAATGCCAACTGTCCTTTGTCATCTCCATCTGTCAGTCCACCAAACAGCCCCACTGGGATGAATGGAAAATTCTGTTCCTGGTTTTTCTGAAATTAGTAATGAGGTTTGCCTGCAAGTAAATGCAGAGAACAGTACATACATGTTGATTATCTCATCATGACACAACAGCAGAAAATCCTTATCCAAATATAACCAATAAATTAATTTTAAATGTTTTTGTTGAAGAATCCTTAATCTTCCTCTCACCAGTGAAAGCATAAAGAGTAAAGTAAATTGTATTTTCATCAGTCCTTTAGTATGGCAAGGGAAGAACAGATGGTATTGACGGTATTTAATAACAGGGTGCTGAGAGAAATATTTGGATCTACAAGTGAAGAAGTAACAGGCAGCTTCTGAAGACCGCATAACGAGGACCTTCACAATTTGTACCTTGTATCATATATTGTTGGACTGGTCAAATCAAGCAGAAAGAAATGTGTGGGTGCATGTGGCATATTTGGTACAGATGATATTTGCATACAAAATTGTACTTGGTAAACCTCAAGAGGAGTGGTCATTTGGAAGGCCATGGTATGTGACAGTGTTGGACTGGATCCACCTGGATTATTATAAGGGTCAGTGGCAGGCTATACGATACGATATGGTAATGAAGCTTTGGTTTCCATACAAGGTTGAATGTCTTTAAGAGCTGAGGGTCTGTTATCAGTTGTCTGAAGAAACATTTTGCTGCGTGGAATTGTGTAGCTGTGTGGAAATCAGTGCAGAAATGGAAGGTCCTATTTAAGATCCAGTTCATCTGGATTGTTATGCTGTGTAGACTTGGAAACAGTTACTAGCATTTAAAGGATGTAGACAATGCAGTCGTTTGAGACGTCTGTGACTGTTACGAAAGTGACACAGCATATCAACCCAGAAGACTGAGAACCTGTTATCTCACAAAAGCCGTCTTACCTTAAATTTATATGTGCCTCCAGAGTGCACTCTGGTTGTGATTTCATCATGAAACTTGTTACTGTGATCCTGCATATGAAAGTTGTCTTAGATACTGTTACATAAAAGCAACCTCCCACTGGGTGGAAGCCTGAATTAAAGAAAATCTGTATTTAACAATTCTGTTTAGGCAGTGCAAATGAGAATCTTTACTTTGGACAGGGTTCTTTGTACATGATGAAATGACATTAACCTTTTAAAGCCTAGCAGTAGCTTTACGTACCACCAGGTTTAACATTCGAAATTTCTACATGGTGCTCACATTGCATTATGTGTTTTGCGTGGATCTCAGAACAAACAGCAACTTTTGCCTTATGAAACGTTAACAGCATGGTTTTTATAACCGAAGTGGAGAGTGTTTACAGCGCGGTACGCAATGAGTCCTTATATAAAACAGACACACTTCATCTTTAAAGGGTTAAGAGAGCAGTTTGTGTTACTGATCAGCAATACTAAGAGGTAGGTTGAGATTCTTCTGAGTGTGCCCGTGATACTGAATGGCAGTACTCAGTAACTCCATTGCTTTGCGAAGAAAAACATTCTCCCTGAAGATGGCTGAATAGTTACGGCTGACATATGTCGGAGAGTATACAAATGTAATTGTGCAGTAGTTAGTTTTGTTAATAAATTTCCATGAAGTGATGGTATTTGTTCCAGATCCAAAAATTCATTAATGTGCTTGGAATTGGTCTGGTGGAAAACATGTATACAGATTGATTGATAGCTAACAGTAGGCACACAGTTATTGTCCTATCTTTCAGAGCAGTTAACTGTAATATGTTGTTTGATGGTGGCAACATTTCAGGGGAGAGTGTCAGTAAGCAAATTAACAGCAAAAACTTATTTGAAGATATCTAATATGGAGAAGGTGAATGAGAAAGTAAAAGAACATTATCAGGTTGAAATCTCAGGCAGGTTTTCAGCTTTCTGAAATGTAGATCATAATATGGACATCAGTAGGACCTGACAGATTGTTAGAGAAAATATCAAAACTTAGCCAAAAATAGTCAGGGTAATTTTGAAAAGCTGCATTAATCATAGATTTAATGCTCAAAATGAGTGTCTCAGTGAAACAGGCTGAATTGGAGTGACTGCAGAATTGAAGCTACATGAATGGAGGCTTTCAGAATAACATGCAATATGACAGTAGTAGATTGTGCACGACCTGTTGTGGGAATATTTGTAAAACAAAATTAATAGACTTAATGTAGTCAGTGAAGGTTACACAATACAGGTCTTGTAATTTACTAGTGACATAACTAAAACATGTGTTGCTTTTATTTAATCTTTTACTGCCTTGTAAGGTTTAATCTGATGTATTTCTCTTTTTTTTTTCTGCCAGAGTACTTTGACTGCAGGTGAACACATACAAGATGTAGATGGCCCAGTACCCAGTAGAGTGTGTAATACAACACTCAGACAGCTGAGTACTGTGCAGAGACAAGGTGAACATACGAGAAGACATGTCTGTACCTGTGATGTCTGTAATAAGTCATTCAGGAAGCAGTGTTATCTGAAGGTACATCATCACATGCGTAATGGAGAGAAACCATATACCTGTCATGTGTTTAGTAAGTCATTTGCTCAGCAGAGTAATCTGAAAAGACATCAACACACACATACAGGGGAGTGACCCTACAGGTGTAACATGTGTAGTAAGTCAGTCACGGGCCAAAGTAGTATGAAAAGACATCAACGTGTGCATACTGGAAAGCAACTATACACTTGTGACATGTAATGTATCATTCAGGTCCAAGAGTATGAAAAGACATCAACGTGTGCATACTGGAAAGTAGCTGTACATGTATGACATATGTAATAAATCATTCAGGTCCAAGAGGACTCTAAAGGTACATCTATGGACGCATAGTGGGGAGAAGCCTTACACCTGTGATGTGTGTAAGAAATCGTTCTCTCAATTGTGTAGTCATAGGTAACATCAACACATACATAGTGGAGAGCAACCATACATTTGTGATGTGTGTACGATGTCATTCACAGACCTGGATGGCCTGGAAATTCATCAGTGCATACATAGTGAAGATCACCCACGTACCTGTGATGTGTGTTAAAAATCTTTTGGGCAGCAAGTTTATCTGAAGCTGCAGCAACGCACACGTACTGGCGAGTGACCATACACCTGTGATGTGTGCAGTAAGTCATTCAGGGACCAGAGTCATCTGAATAGGCATCTACGCCTACATAGTGGAGAACACCCATACAGCTGTGATATGTGTAGTAAGTCATTTACTGCAAAGCATAATCTGAAGAGATATTTGCTCTTACATTGTGGCAGCATCGATAATACAGTGGTGTGTTCTTAGTTTCAGTTAACACTGAATTGTATAGCAGCTGATAGTATTCTATGATTTATTGAAGGAATTGCTAACTGGAAGTTGGATAAATTATTTCTTTTATGCTCTAAGTGATCGTGCTACATTGCAGACACTTTGGAATGAAGAGGAAGTCTAATGGAATATAATATAATACCATTTAGACACACACTTATGTTGTACTATTTGATAATGTTGTGTGACATATACAGTGAAACTCGCTTAAGAAAAACCTGGTTAAGAAAATTTCCTGCCTAAGAAATCAGGATAAAAAAGCACCAAAATTCTCCCGTTTCATTAAAATTACCCTGTTAAGAAATTTCACGCTTAAGAAGCAGGATTTTCTTGGAATTTTCAACATTTTCGTAACAGGGTTTCACTGTATTATAGTTATTTCTAGATTTTGCATTTGATTCTGTATGCTTGTGCACATGTGTGCTGAAACATATTTCTGTTGTACGATTTGGTACTATTGTGTGACATATATTATAGTTATTTGTATATTTTGCATTTGACTCTGTATCCTTGTGCACATGTGTGCTGAAACCTGTTTAACTTCAGTACGTCTGCGTGCCTGATGCTTTGCTTTCCCTACGCCATCTTTCTGTTACTCATAGCAAGTTTTTACAACTAGCCACCAGATTCAGAATGCATTAATAGAATGAGCAGTTGATATTTTGTGAAGTATTTTTATTAACAAAATGCTGCATGTTTTATATGAATCAGTTCAGTCGTCCACCTATATCCATAATACTCATATGTCTCTTTATGTGTTACGATCTGTAAGCTACATCTGCTTCTAGTGAGAACCTCACTGAGTGAGTAAAAATGTACACTTGTAATTCGTGATTTGGTGGCTGGTTCTAATAGCAAAGAGTATACAATCTGAAGCTGGTTTCACCAGGAAATTTAATGTAATCATAAAACCCAACAGTAACAATTTTAGCCACCAACTTTCATTTGAAGAAAAATATTTTTTACAGTGAACACCATATTTACAAAACCACTTGATTGATTGATTGATTTATTGCATCTCAATTCATCCAAAAACGGTTACAAGCACCAGGGATATAGATGTTATCAATATATACATGATAAATACTTACATAGTTTCAGTTACAATTGGATTAAGTTCTAAGTCTGTCATAAAAAATGGTCTAGTAAACGTCAAGTTGAGTTATTGATTGCTAGAAAATCAGCAAGAAAACTATTGACATCTTGAAATTTTAAGACAGAACAAACTGTTCATTAAGAGCTGACATCAGTTGTGAGATGTTAGGCTTTTGACACAGTTTAGTTGAGATCTTTGGTCTTGTGGGCTCTTGCTTAGTGTAGGGCAGTTTGTTAGCTGACGTTTTGGTACGGCAAGTCAGTCCCGTCTTGGATGTCTTGACCATTAGCTGAGTTCAGTTGTTAACAGGACAGGACTGCTTACACAAAACACCAGTCATTTGAGGATAACATTTGACAAGGCAAAGTATCATCAACACTTGCATAATTCTGACATAAATACCAAAGATGTTACATAGTGTAGGCTAGCAGCACGCCAAGTCAGATGACCAAAGAACGGTTATAAATGAGACCTTTGATGCGTGACTGTTCCGCAGCATAAGTTAGTTTGTTACCGATCTTTTGGGCCACCAACAGTATCTGCAGATGCCCCACCTTCTGTCTACCTGGAACGCATTGGTCCGAAACATCTGTAACAAACCATCCTACACTATGCAACATTGTGTGAGAGAGAAGATATCAACTACACCACAGCAATAAATCCCCCAGCAGTTATAAATGTCAGTAGAACAACACTGACCATGGATATTGCATAAGGATAACTGATTCCTTGACAGATGTTGTCTTGTATAGTTCCTGTTTCATTGTTTAACAGGTGTAGCTGTGTATAGTTCCTGTTCCAGTATTTTGACAGCTGTAGCACTGTTTATTTCCAGTTGCAGTATTTTGACAGATGTAGCTCTGTATAATTCCAGTTGCAGTGTTTTGATAGCTGTAGTTCTGTTCCAGTTGCAGTATTTTGACAGATAGAGCCCTGTTTAGTTTTGGTGGCAGTATTTTTTTGGACAAGGTCCCAAGATTTTCTTGACCAGCGGAATATCCCTGTGCACATTCAGTTGATTTAGCTACTCTGGTGTTAATTTTACGTGCTAATAGATTGCATACATAATTTGGCTGTGTGGTTAATGACCCGTAAGCATTTTATATTGTTGTGATAAATATTTTGTGTGAAAATAAATAGATGCACAAATTAATGGATGGAAGTCTAAACTGGTAAATAAAGGTAGTGCAACATCTAATAAATCAAGATTGCATGGATTGCTGTCTTTGGTGATATGCCTCTACATCAATGGGTGGTCGGATCCCAGCGTTTTGAAAGAATGTGCTGTTGTCATTGGTAGGTTGGAATGTCTTGCAGGAATTCACCATGCCTGTAGAGATGGCATGGTGCTAAAATTATGTGGTGGGTCAGATGGACATAATCGCAGCAAATTCTGTGAGGACTTCTTGGCTGGCAGCCACATCAATAACAGTTGTGTTTTCACCAGCCATGAAGTCACTGTGCTGTCAGTACTGACTAAGATGGAGTCATGCCTAAATTTAAAGTTTGGACAAGGTTAGCTGATTCTGTGCCTTTACGTTGCAGACAAAGACGTGGTTATTAGGTACAACTACCCTGTGCACCTGTTTGGATACGAGTGTTTACAACACAGCATGGTAAAACAAATTTGACCTAAATATTATAGGTGGTATGATAAAGGCATAAGGAGAAGTTGGCGCTGTTCACACCATGAAGGTATATGGCCCCACTCATTCATAACATTGGTGCTAGCTGGAGCCTGAATGGTCACATCACGCCCAGGCAGCTTTGCTCCCGGGAAAGAACCCCCACACCCATGTAATAGGTGGTTGGGTAGGTTGTGGAGCCCATTTGGACGCTTTGGAGAAACTACCTTGCCCTGCAGGGATTTGAGCCCACGATCGACCAATCTGTAACATAGTCTCTATACCGACTGCACAATTCTAGTTCATATCGGCTGTATGAAAACTGTAAATTAAGCAAAAGTAACTGGACCACTTATACCAGGTGACGTACGCCTACTACACATATCCATTTTATCGCGTCCTCGGAGTACGGCAACCTCATAGCATTTGCGTCTCGTCAATTGATGGCAGCACATTAGGACGCTTTGTCACTGATTAGTACCGACGTATCGGAGTAATCTGTGCTGTAAACCAAGCACAAAGGAGCTCTTATCCGTGCAATAAGTCGTTGTTGATCCGTATGGTCCCATCTGTGGTATGAACTGCTGTTGTGTAGCTTACGAAAATGGCGTCCGTTGAGGAAGGTGATGTTTCCCTGCAAGAATCTGGTAAATATCAACAGCGTTGTGAATTTGAGTTTAGAATTTGTACATCTCAGTTTACAAGTTGCTTGCACTTCTTTTACAGTAAAATATCGTATGTAATTTTGCGGGTATATGACCTCATAGCGTTTGTAGAATTGAGGTGTCGTTAGTTGCAAGGCGGCCGTGGAGCAAAAGCCTATTTGAAACATTCGCTCGTGTGATGCAACTTGATATAATCATTATTTGGCTTGTACTAATTCATTAATGTGTAGCATTAAGTACTGTGTTTGTGTTGGGCGATGAAAGTGGCTGCATTTGTGATGATAATCTCAGTCCCGATGTGCCCCATAAAATACGGAATGAACGTAAGTTCGGTAGGTGGAGGTTATGTAACCCAGATTTGTGTGCTTAACTGGGTTTGAAGATGTGTTTTTTTTCTGTTTTTCTGAGTCTGTTCATGCAAATTCTGGATTAGTAGCATATATTGTACACTACACCAGATTCATAATTCAGGAATGCAGAGTTGTATTAAAGCATGAAGCTGTATGAGAGGTGTAGTTGATGAAACACTGAGAAAAGTATGTCAGATATAAACGTATTTGGATATCCGGCCAGTGGTAGGTGGAGTGTTTAATGAAGATAGGTGGATTAATGTGCCATGATACACAGTGTGTGTACTAAGTTTCAGGACTGCCTTTATAAAAAGTATTTGCATGAAAGAAATGACGCTTTTGTTGTTTAGTTTTCGACATACATCCCTTCTAACTGTAAACACACATTTGCACGGTCATACAACTTCTGGATGCCTTTGTAGAAGTCGTCCTTCGCAGTGGTGTTTAATGTACTTTTCACGGCTTTCTGGATGTCCGAAATCGAGTCAGAGACGCCCCTTCAAGTGGAATTTCACTTTTGAGAACAAAAAGTAATCAGCAGGTGCTAAATCTGGCGAATACGGAGGGTGGTCAAGCACAGTCACTTTTCTTTGGGCCAAAAACTGCTTGGCAATTGTCGTGTTGTGGGACGGGGCATTGTCGTGCAAAAGGAACCAGTCACCAGATTCACACATGCCCGGTCTAACACGTCGAATTCTGTTTAGGACCCTTTCCATTACAGCTTTGTAGCACATTGCATTGATAGTTTCATCCTCTGGAACAAATTCTTTGTGGATTACGCCTGGTCAGTCGAAGAAAATCACCAACGTGGTCTTCACACGAGACTTCTGAAATCGCAATTTTTTCGGCCGTGGCGAGGTTTCTCCAAGCCGTGCAGCAGATTGACGTTTAGTGGTCAGATCATAGGCAAAACACTACGTCTCATCGCCAGTTACAGTCTTCTTAAAGAAGTCGAGATCACTATCTGCTGTGGCAATCAAATCTTGGCAAGCTGCAATTCTCTGGTCTTTCTGCTCTGGGGTCAGAGTGTGGAACAAAGTGCGAACAAATTTTCCGTTTTCACAAATGTTCAACTACAATCTTTCTCACTGTGTTGTTGCCAATGTTCACCTCATCTGCTGGCATTCTTAGTGAAAGGTGGCGGTTTTGAAGCAACAGTTGAGAAATCTTCTCGACATTGTTGTCATTGCGACACTGTAGGCTGGCCACTCCTGGGGTCTTCTTCAGTGTCTTCTCGTCCATCGCGAAATCGTCCATACCATCGGAAAACATTCGAACGGGATAGTGCTTGGTCCCCATAAGCTGCATTTACCATTTGCAGAGTTTCCGTTGCACTTTTTCCAGCTTTAAAACAGAACTTTGTGGCTAATCATTACTCCATACTCAAATCCATGATGAGGCGTTCACACACAGCTTCGTTTCACGCCACAAATCACAAATACTGCTCATCTCACTCAGACAACACTAAGCACACAATGTGTCGAGACTTGCTCCTATGTGTTTCTGTGGGTGACAGCCTGATGGCACGTGTAGTATTCGCTCTGCACAATCAGTCCTAATACTTAGTAGGCGGACTGTGCAGTTATTGTTACATGACTGAATGTTCTGTTGATGATCCTTGTTTAATTTTTCATATTTTCCTTTTGTCACAAATCAAGTACGATTACTCACCATCATTTCATCTTTTTAAATGTTCAACTTTCGGTTAATTCTACAGGAAGTTCAAACTGGTTCAGATGCACTTTAACAAACAGAAAACAGAAAGTTGATAAACAATAGGAGAGGCAGAAAGATGATGCAAGATTCTTGACCACAAAGAGGCCATATGTTACCACTTAGCTAACATTTTTAATTTTCCCTGAAGTTTGGGTGAGAGATGTCTTCAAACCATGGATAACTAGTAATGGTTGGTGCAGTACCTGGTCTAAGCAGCTAGTAATAAACCACTGTACACAGACATTTCCGTATTAGCTGAGTGTAACTTAAATAATTTCTAGTCTCATCATGTAAGATTTTCTGTGTACCCAGACTGAGTGTTCCGTGGCCCTCTTCACAGATGAAATTTGCGTGAACATTATTCACATTCTTAAACTTGTCCTTGGTATTGTCATTGTTCTCATAAACAGTACTTTTAGTCCTTGTGACATGTGGACAATATCAGCATTACTTTTCATACATTTTGATATGTGTATGTTATCTAAATGTGTTGCATCTTTATGAAAGAGAATCATTTTATAGTTGAGATCTTGTGGTAATTTAATGCAGAAATCTTTCGGTGCTTTTGTTTTTAGGTGTTCGTCGTACCAGGTCAGCTCGAGCTGTTGCCACCAGGAGGAGGAGTGGTCGAAAGAAGACAGCAGCAGCGCCAAGAACAACCAGGTCAAAGAGAAGTACACGTGTGTCACACGCTGTTGATTCAGATGGGGAGAGTGATGAAGTTCAGGTGGTGAGTGATATGCTGTTTCTCTGACCCACATTGTTGATCTCTTATCACTACTATCTATGCGGTATAGTTCAGTGTGTTGTAGTTAATATTAGGCATCTGGAAGTGGGGGTCTTAGTGTGGGCAGGCAGAGGGAGCAGGCACGCTTGCAGCTGTGTCTTCTGTGTTTCAAGAAACATGGCTTTGTGTCTCTACCTGTCTATTGTTCTTGTCAGATAACTTGATCCCTGGTAGCGTGGGGGTGAAGAGGAAGGCTGGTCGGGCGGGAAGCGCAGTGCACGCAGCCTCAACCTTTTTCTCTCCGTTTCAAAAACATCTATAACTTGCATGACTCTGCTGTTTCGTTCAAGCATTTGAGGGAACTGGAGTGTCAGACATTTTTAACAAAGTAATTCATAGCAAAGAGAGACATTATTAGCAGGTTAATCGAGCGTTGTGATGGAGATAGACATTGTACTGCTACTCCCAGCAGAATAGATGTTTCAGGAACAGGTATAACATTGCCTGGCTGTGCTGATCTGAGCGATGCAGCAGCCAGACTGTGCTGACTGCAGCTGTGTGCAGTGTTAGGGATCTCAGGTATCAAGTTATCTGAATAGCAGTGTATATCATTTTTACTCTGTAATTCCTCTCTGCCAGTAGCCTTCCATACTTTACTCTTTCATGTCCTTGACTTTGTTTAACCATGTGGTAATCTCTCTTAGACAGTGCCATAGTGTGGTGCAGCATTCTGTGAAGAACCGTGTTTTTGTGCGGGTAGTGGCAGGTCACACAGAATGGTCCCTGCTCTGTAACTACTTCTAAAGAATTAATCCAACCCCCTGCAGTACTCCTGCAGGTGAAGGCCAAGTACAGGGGCTGAAATCAGTCGCTGCACAGTGCTGTAAGGTGGCAGTCTGGCTCTGGTCAGTGCATCTGATCGGTTTGTCTGTTTTTCCTCGTCTGTTCTAAGTATTTGCATGCATTCCTATTTAATAATATGCTGTGATCCTTTCTATACCCCAGTTCATCCCTACTGTCATTGTGGCAGTTAAAATTGACCTTTCTAATGGACAAGTTGCATTTACACGAATCAAGGCATGTATCAAAAAGCCTGAAGGTGACAGTATTCTTTCTTTTTCCATATGAAGTTGTCTTCCCACAAAGTTTCCAGCTATGTAATTTTCCACTGAAAGCATCTGTGAACATGAAGTTATCCCCCTCCCCCCTTTTTTTTTTAAGGAACTGAGCCAAGTTGTCTTGGATGCAGAGGCATCACAGGATCATGCTGATGAACAGGGTTCACCAGAAGCACCTAGAGATGATGATGAGGAGGAGTATGAACAAGTACCAGCCTCATTGGATACAAGTGCAGAGGAGAACAATGCTGTAGAGAATGGGGTAGGAGAGGGAGGTCACAGTAACTATATTGAGCAAGATGCAGAGAATGAAGATAGTGATGTGGAGGAGACCTTTACTGCTCAAGTTGCTGAAACCACTGAAGAAACTGAAGATGGCAGTAACATTGGCATAGCAATAGAGGAGCAGCAACAAACTGCTGCCACTATTGCTGCTGCTGCTGCTGCTGCTGCTGCTGACAGTGGTGAAGATGAAGAAGACAGAGCAAGTGTCAATGGCAGTACTGAGCCTCCAGTGGACAGTAATGAAGGTACATGAATTTCAATATGATATGCAGTGAAAATGAGTTTTTATGATTCCAAAGGGACCATTTAAGATGAACGTACACTCAAGGAAATGAATATGTAGTTACAGACACTTCTGAACGTATGCAATTTCAAGTTACATAATTTGAGACTTGTACAGTTTTTAAAAGAGAATGCACACAGAATTTTTCCTTGCGGTACTGAAAGTGCACTGAGACAAAGGTTGTGGAAAAATACTGTTGGGTGATGACACAGGTGGTGGGGCAGTCATGCTATGGCCAGTCACATTCCAGTGTACTGGAGGTTGGATTTCAGCTCCACCCTCTTGTATATATTACATAGTTGACCATATGAGTACTCAGTTCCAACTTGTGCAAAATCCAGCCTCTGCTGGACCCTACAGAATGTAACTATTCTGTAAGTCAGGAAGTGTATGTAACTATGCAGCTGGGATAGCTCAGTTGGTAGAGTAACAAGGCTATGGCCTGGGTGATCCTGGGTTTTATTCCTAGGGCGGGCAACATGCTGGCTGCGGGGCCCACCCAGCCTCCTGTTCAGTGGGTGTTTGCACACTTCGAGATTACTCATCTGTATCTGTAATTCAGGCTGAAGGCATGCGGTCTCATCAGACTGACCCTTCTTGTTTGAGATATCTAAATCTGTGAAGGAAGAAGAATGAAGTGTTAGTACATAGGCATTGATGACTCATCAGGCGAATGTACTCGATGTCATGTATTGTCATAGTACATTAAGTACTTTTTGTCATGGGACTGAACACTGCAGAGCAGGCAGCAGCATATGTTCCTATACAGCGACAAATTCAGCAATAAAAACGCTCCCTGTATGTGAACACAATGAACTGGTAGCCAGTAGCCTGTATATACATATGTATAGCAATTTAATTATACTTGATCCTTTTCAGTGCCACTGAGGAAGGTGGAAGAGGAGGAAGAAGGTCCGATTCTAGAAGAGGAACGTAGTAGCCAGAGTATAGGTGAGAAGGAACTAAAGGAAGTGCCAGAATTGGAGGATTCTCCTCCCCCAAGTGTTAATGTTGTTACGCCGTCTTCTATCCGATCAGGACTGAGAATCAAGTCTGATGTCTCAAGCGTGTGCAGTTTGGAAGAGAGTCAGGGTTTGTCGCAAGAGGCTCCTGAAGAAGCAGATGATAATCAGTATAGAGCTACTGAAGAGATGGATGTGGGTCATGACCTGGGTGGTGATAGTGTTAATGAGATGGAGTCTGAAGTCATTGAAAAGAATGATCTAGAAGTAGACAAACAGATGGAAGTTGAAACAAATGTGTTACATGCTGTTCAGGAAGCCCTTCCGCAGGAGGAATTTGATGTAGCAGAAGAAATGACTGTGATTGATGAAGTGACAGGTGATGGAGAGCAGGAAGAGAAGGCTGTAGCAGCAGGAGTACATGAAGTAGCAGAGCAGGCTGCAGATGGGGTGAGCAATGATTCTGTGCATTTTGTGTGCATGGTCTGGACACCCAGCAATTTTTTGCATGTTTTGTGACTTATGTTGCTGAGGGCAATATACCCACTTCCAACACACTAAATATTCACATAATTTGCGCAGTACCTTCTTTTTGTAAAGCATTTTGTGTTTGGCTTAGGAAGTGTTTTTATAATATGCAGTGTAGTCTGTTGCCAGTCTCTCTTTTTATTATAAAACATTCCTATTGGAAGGTAGATGTAAGAGAAAGGCAGTAATTGAAGTTTGAAATTCTTGTCATAGTGACTTTGAAGATTGTAGTCTTGTGGGATGTGGCACCTTGTGCTGTGGTATGTGTGTACTGGTGTTTCAGAGGATCCTGCAGTTCCCATCCTCAGGGTAGATTCAGGGGAGGTTTATCTGTTTAGATGATGGAGGCAGCAGGAACCTTAAACCAGACCACATGGCTTGCCATCCCAGAAGACTGCAGCCCTGAGATCAGTAGTTGATTTCAGTGTTTAGGGCAGGGTGCAACTGTGAAGTTACCCGTTTGTATTACTAAAATTTTAAAGTGAGAGTCTGTAGGAGCCTGCTTCCATATGAGTTGCTGCAGTACTCTCTGTAGAGTGCAGATCTCTTGAAGTACAATTTTTATCGTTTTGTGCCGTGAAGAAGGCGCTTGTGGATGCAGTTTCTAACCAGACGGTGAAGTGCAGCAGGTTTCGTAGGGTTGGTTTTACTGGCAGGCCAGAATGTACAAGAAAAATGTTGTGGTTCACGACCTGTCTCTACTGATTCCTGGTATGGACTTCGCACTCTTCCCTGTTTAATTTCACGTCTGTATGTTGTCTTATGGAGTATGTTTTTGTCCATATCATCATGACAAATACACTTACATGCAGAGGACACTTTCCATGCTTTTTGTAGTGAGTCAAATAAAAATGTTAGAGAACTTCTACCATCTGCTTTATTGGAGAAAGGTTTGGTACTGTTTTGTCACTTCTCAGTATACTACCACATCTATCACATGCAGTGCATGCTTGAAACCTGTACTAATGATATGTGCTAACAGCTGCACTTGATAAAGTGTGTTTTTAACCCCCACCCCACTTTTAAGGGTTTTTCTTGGTTCATCTTCATGTTTGTGTCATAAATTTGTGTGGACTTATTTATTTCCATCAGTTCTGGTGCATGATTTAATTTAGTTTCCTCTGCTCTCGGTTTATGCTTCTGTTGCTGCAGAAAATTTTAAAATATTGCCTTTCCACTGAATTATACAAAATGCACTTGGCCTGTCAGTTTTCTTACAGTAATTTTGAGAAAAATGGGTAATTATTTGTAACACATTGTTAATTAGAGTGTAAGAAAATAAGAACATGTAAGTTGACAAATGTCTGGTATTAGTGGTTCATTTCTTATTATGTGTCATTCTTTTCATTGTCATACCGATGGTGACCTACTTCCCTTGACCGATGAGAACAGCCTTGACATTGCCAGCGTGGGTGTGGTCCGTTTTTTCTGGGCTAACTTTGTGGAGAATACATATAGGTCCTGTCAAAGACTTGTCTCTATCAGTGCATCTGTCACTTTTTACTGGTTGCCGTTTGGTAGGTGTTCCATTTATAATGAGCCTAAATTCTAGTATGTAAAAAGTTCTAACCAGATACAACATGATAGAAAATTATAGCATTAACTTACATGCCCGAGGAACAACTGTGCTTGAGCCCAATGTATTTGTAACTGGAATACATGAGTTAGTGGTCGTAAATAGCTTAACATTCTGACTACCTCTTGCACTGCAACAACCAAGGTCAGAGATGGTTTTATGATTTGTTACGGTACTTGTTTTATCAATATAGTGTAAGGTGACTGGAGCCCAAAACTGGTGTCTTTAACTTCCATGAAGATTGCAAGAAGCTGTACCCTCACACCTTTAATGTTCCATCGGGATGGTGGTACATTGTCCCCTTTTCCTGGAGCCGTGATTTCTGGAGTACAGCACATAATTCTTATTTTTAGGAAGGTGGTTTTCAGACCGAGCCTGATACTGAAATGGTATCAGAGGATGAACTTCCAACAGAAAGTTCAAAAGAACCGTTAGAAACAGAAGCTGTGTCAGATGAAGAACTTCCAGATCCAACAGCAGCTGTAGATTTGCCAGAGACTGAGGCAGTTTCAGAAGATGAACTGCCACCAGAGAAGATGGACAAGAAGAAGAAAAAGGCTACAGCAAAACAAACCAATGTGTCGGGTAAATATGAAATGAAACATGCAGTGACACAAGTCCAACCTAATGACATACTGTGTAAGCTTTTCTAACAACGTGTTGTTACTGCAGGCTGTCATAATTTGATCCATATAGAGGTGTTCCTGCTACATATGTGTATGAATACAGCTTGCTGTATAAACACCTGTGGGTCTTGATATTAGTGTGGCTGTAAAGTTCCTGAAATTAATTTTATTACAAACAGCCCTTTATATGTAGAGCGTAACGGCGGATGTCCCTTTGAAGTATCTCATTAGCAGCTGTAAACTTAGCTAAGCAATGCTGCCCACTGTTAGATATTTATGGGATTCCTGTTTCAGTATAACTTTTAGTGCTGCCATCACATTTTTTTGGAGTGTCATTGATGACCTGTGATGTTCATCCCTTTTAAGGTGGACCTTAATTTTGGAAAGAGCTGAAAGTCATTTGGAGCTGAATTGGGTGAGTATGGGAGGGGGGGGGGATTTCCAAGTCTGACAATAGATTTTTTTGTGATAAACTTATTAGCTGAGAGTGCTCACTGTGTTGGAGCATTGTTGTGTTGGAGGAACCAATTGTTGGATCAAGTTCTAGACATTCTCTGTGCACTGCTTTGCATTGTCATGTTTGTTCCCCTATAATAAGCGTGGCTGACTGTTGGCCTTGTCTGAACAAACAGCATTCCATACTTTACATCATCTTCATCCAATCCGTGTGTTTTCAGATGACTGCTTCTTTTGGTATCTTTTACATTCATTCAACCCTCTTTGAGCCATTCATGCCACTGAGAAACACTTCACTTCTTCACAGCTTGTTTGCCATATGCTTCAGAGAGCATCGCACATGTTTCGCTTTCACTCTGTTCTAATGTCATGCAAAATTTCATGTTAATTCTTCCCTCTCAATTCTGATCACTTGTTTTTCGACGACAGGTATGAATACATGCCTCTTATTTCTGCCACAGCTTTGACGTAGCTGATGTTACACTGCTGAATTTGCAGCCTTTGCCAATCAAAACATGCACAGACATGATCTTAATGTGATGGAGTCTGATGTAATAAAATAGGCCACCCAGTGAAATCCTTCCAGGAACTTCACAGCTGCATCTCATATCTTGGGTAATTGTTCCCACTGTGTAGTGATGTCAGAGGTATTTTTCTTTCTTCTGTCTGTGCAGCAGAGTGGATTGATGTTGCCTAGAATATGCCTTGAATTCACTGCTGAACTTAATGTTCTTTCATGCTATATGCATACCAACCATGCCTCTAGAAGTGCAGCTTCAATCTGCTAGACAGTTAATAGAATCCATATGCCTGTAGTTGTGCTGTTTCCTTCACACATATTTTTTTATACTTGCCATTGGTCTCTCTTTAACCCTGCAACAGGGAGTCAGCAGACCTGGTTCAGAAGTTCTGGCTGTGAGAGTAAAGCATTCAGGTACTTAAAAGAATGTTAAGTTGTCTTTGTCCATGCCATGATGGCATAAAGGGGAGTAGAGGTATAGCTTCAGTCATTCTTACTGTCAGCTGTAAGTGGATGTCACTAGTCAGTCTCACAGCCCGACCACTTCGCCGCCCTGGGAAAGAGCCCCAGCACCCATTGAATAGAGGGCTGCGTGGGCTCCAGACCCAATCTGTATGTTTTGGAGAAGAGAAAAGTCTCTTGCCCCTGCTTGAAATCGAACCCTGGATCATCGAGCGTGTAGCCCAGTCACTATACAGATGCAGCTGTTGCTGTATCGTCAGGCTTGTAGCCCAGTTTTCATACAAACTGAGCTGTCACTGTATCTTCCATCTTTTGGCCCAGTCACTATACAAGCTGAATTGTTGCTGCTTCTCAGTGAACTGTCAGTGCCCACTGTTTCTGTTATTCACTTCTCCTCCCTGATTGTGTATGTTACAAGTTTGTTGTGTAATTTGGCAGGTGCTATTAAAGCAGCACTAATCATAAAGACAAGTGACCAGTTCATCAACCAAGAACGTTTCTGGGCTATTGTGAAAAAAATTTGATTATGACATACCCGTTGATGCCCCTGTTGTTAGAGGTGAATGAATCGGTTTTTGTACATAGTGTATCTGATCCTGAAACAGGCAAGAAGAAGGCTCGTTCGTCAGAGTCTAAGAAGAGAAAACTCCTGGTTGGGGACACATATGATCCTAGTTCTCCCACGTCAGAAAACAGCTGTGATGAGAGTCCTGCAGCCAAACGTGCAGCTGTGAGTAATGCAAGTGGGGCAACCCAAGCCAAACCAACAACAAAGGCCCGAAAATCTCTGCCTGAATTAGAGAAATACTGGAAAGCTGTGAAGGAGGACTCATCTGATTTCACTGGCTGGACATACCTTCTTCAGTACGTAGATCAGGAGGTATGTGCATGATTGTGTCTTGTTTATTTTCAGTATCAGGTTTCCAGTTGATATTGTACTGCAATAACTTGAATGCTAGGCCTTGGTCATTTTAAGTTTTTGAACCTTGTGTAAAAGGAAAAGTATGCTGCTGTATTTATATTGCTGAACTTGAGTGTTGTTGATCTCAGTCTGACTCTGAAAATATACCTGTGACTATAGTTTTATTGTGAGATATGAGTTTCTCGCGGTGTGTTGCTTAAGATTCAAGTCTCACAACATTGTGTGTCATTGATTGAGTGGTTCCTGACTTTTCAAAGGATTGTATCGCCTGCATCTTCAGAGGTCAGGCAGCCAAAGAAGAATGGTTTACGCCACTTGCCTCTAAAGGTGAAGGAACTATGGTGTTTTGAAACATGCAACTACTGGCCCGACACAGCTTTGCACCACAGAAGACAGGCGAATCTTCACATAATATTTGTGTGGAAGAACTAAGACAGTCGTAAATTTTTTAAGATGTAGAGGGAGGTATTTTTGCACTGATCATTTCAGAACCCAATAAGTTGAGAACAACCAACAGTTTTAAGCATTGTGTGTTGTATGTAGAAAGGAAAGGTTTAAGAAATAGTACAACATATCTTGTGTTGTTGGTATATACTGTATTAACTGGAATGCAGTGGTGCCTGTTTACATTCTTGTCTTGTTTCCAGAATGATATTGAAGCTGCTCGTGAGGCATATGATGCCTTTCTGTCGCACTATCCGTATTGTTACGGATATTGGCGCAAATATGCAGACTATGAGAAGAGAAAGGGCAACAAAGAGAAGTGTGAAGAGGTAAGGTTGAAATTAGTTGTGCCAGAGATATTCTTGAATGCACATTACGGTGGAGAACATCAAAGTCATCACTGTTTCAGTTTGTGTAGTTTATAAATATTTATTGTTAGTGTAACTGTGTACTACACATTATCCTTCATGAAGTTTGCTTTGCAATTTACAGTAAAACCTCCATTTAAGTGTTCTTTGCTGTCCAGGTATTTGAACAATATAAAGTGAGGAAAGCCGTGAGCACTGAATTTGCAAGTCTTGGGTGACTGGGATCGTTGATATTGACTGTTGCACCAAGGATTATTAAATGGGGGTCTGACTGTAATAAAATCACTATTATATTGTCTGTTCACAAGCTGATGTGTGTGGATTATTTAAACCATTAGTGCTGTATATGTCATTTGAGTATTTGAATAACTTAGAGTTAAAGGACACGGTCTCTGTGAACAGAGCAGATACTTCTCAAAACACTGTTTTTTTCAACAGCTTCAGCAGCTCCTGCCCAGCTTTGGCTACCCGTTTGTTGCTTTTCAAATGGCAATAAGACTGCCAGGATATGTGTAACATTAAAGTACATGGTAACTGGACTTTTTGTGCAATTGTGTTCACACAGTTATAAATGTATATCTTTATTTCACGGTGAGATTGTGAAATTTGTAATTAGGCTCAGCCTATTCTTGTGTGCATAGAAAGATGGAACTGTTGTGCGAATAGTGAAACAACTATTTCTTGTGCTGTTTGGACATGCCTAGTTCAAGCAGTGGAAAATAGTTGAGTTGTTGGTGATATGTATTTTGTATTGATTGTGTAGTTATTTTAGAATAATTTTAAATACCCAGAATTGTGTGTGGTTTTTGATAGTATTATTTACTTTTATCTTAGAATAATTGTTTATATGTAAATGTATGTTGATTAATATTGCATAGTTAATGGTGTAGATACAGTGCATATCTGACATGTTGTTCAAAATGCCAAAATTCTTTCTGCATATGTTGGAAATGGTAAGGAATGAAGAGGGGTGTCAGTAACATGAATGTAAATGTCTTTCCCCATTCATAGTCTTGAAGGGATAAAATCGTATAAGTTGTTGGAGTCAGCTGTTTTCCATATGGAAGAATGGGGCTGAAAGAAGAAAGGTCCTGGGAGCTCATGGTTGGGAAATCTGCAATGAAGACTTTTGGCCATGCGTCTGTAAGGTGATACTGTATTGCTAATATGGCTATTGCTGTAATTTAATTTGGGGGTGATGTGATGTATTGGGTTTCTAGGCTTAAGTACTTGTGTTAGTTTTGGGCCAGGACATGGAAAGATACTGTGGTTCTTTGATCCCACGCCATGCTAAGAGAAGTGGATTTGTTTTCATAGGTGTTTGAACGTGGACTGAAGGCTATCCCTCTGAGTGTGGATCTGTGGATCCACTTCCTCAATTACTCGAAGGCAACATACCCGGAGGATGAAGAGCATATCCGTGCACAGTTTGAGAAAGCTGTCAGTGCATGTGGCATGGAATTCAGGCATGTTGGCATAATTTGGCCGTAATTGTCATGTGTTGGTAGGGTTTTTGTTGTTAGTGTGAATGTGCCTTGTACTTCTGAGTGTAGGGTGCAGCGTATTGCTTCATGTCATTTGTTTTTGTACGAGATGTCTAGATTACAGCTACAGTGCAAATTAATTTACACCATTGTTTCAAGAATTTTATCTTCATGGTATGCATAAAGAAATATGTAAGGGTTTGGGCTTTCTTCTTCAATTAGACAAATCCTGGATTTTTAAAAGTATTACAGTAGAATGCTGAAGTGTCAGCCTTGATGGCGGTTCCCTGCTGTTTTTATAGTGTGTCTGGTTTGATTTTCCCGTATCCATTGTAACACCCATTTTGCTGACATACCTCTTACAGATTGTGTAGTTCTCTAATGCTGTTTCACTGTGCGTTAGTGCCCTGTGGTAGTATAGTGGTTGTAAGTTGCCTGACCTTTCTGCTGTCAGTTCAGGTAGTGTATTGTCCAGGCTCTACTTAGGACCAATACTTGGTGTCTGTTAAATCATTAGACCATGATAGCTTTCACTGGTGCATTTTTCACGTAATATTAAAACTGCTGTAACAGTGTGTGACTTCCAATATAAAACTTCCAGCTGAATTTGCACACCCTTGTCCAGTTGCAGTTGATGATCTGTTGTGCTGGTGTGGTTAAGCCATGGGTCATACAGGTTATAACGCTGGCAGTTTGTTTCTTAAAGAAGGGTGAATGTTGAAGACGCAAGTCTTTGGAATGTGACAGTGTCGTTGGGCATTTTTTTAGGGTTGTGGTGCCATCATTTTCAAGGTCTGGCTTTTGAAAGAATGGTTGCACGAGAGAAAAGGTGTGCCTAGCAGATGGCCAGAGAGGATGGGGAGCCAGAAGGGGTGGGAGTGGGAGGAGCCCCAGTGGGACTGGGGCTGAAGGTTAAGACGTAGAAGGGAATGAAATAAAACAGAAAAGTAAAGATCAAACAATAAATTAAATTTCATTCTAAAAGATTAAATAAATTGAAGGGATGGAAACAACTTAATAAAAGGAGAATGGAAAAAGAAGAGATAAGGGCCCATAGAAAGGGAATTGTTCAGTACTTGTTTGTTGAAAAGTCTCAGGAAAAGTCTGGTTATCAAGGCTTATGACCGTGCAGATACAGGCACTGCTGTTGTTCGAAGTGTGAGGAGCTGCTTGCCAGTGATGCTGTCACATCTTGCAAGACGTGATGAATCTTAAACAGCACCACTGTGAGGACCTGAGATCTTTTAATATTGGTCTGTGAGATGTGATGGATATCAATACCATTGCCCCCGCCCCCCCCCCACCCCCAACCAAAAAAAGAAAAAATGATGTGATGTTGAACTTCAGATTTGGCATGAAGATTGTGAATAGGTGATCTGATGTACTGGACTGTTTTTCTGCCCCCAGCAATTGTGTAACATAAAGTAAGCTGGAGGTGTCGTCATCATCATCAATTCCTGTTATCCCTTGAGGGACATGGGGCGTCAACAAAATGTCACCATCTGATCCTATTTCTGGCCATCCTCTTGACTTCACTCCAGCTCTTCCCTCTTTCTGCTGCCTCATTGTGGACCGATCTTTGCCACGTCTGCTTAGGTCTTCCTCTCTTTCTTTTCCCCTGCGGGTTCCAATCCAAGGCCTCTCTTTCAATGGCTTCATTTCCTTTCCTCAGTGTATGTCCTATCCACTTCCACTTCTGTCTCTTGATCTGTATGGATATCTCAGTTTCCTCTGTCCTTCTCCAAAGTTCTTCATTTGAAATCGCTTCCGGCCAATGGATGCTCAGGATTCTTTGTAGGCAGCGGTTAACGAAGGTCTGCAACTTTGAGGTGGTAGTTTTCATTACTTTCCATGTCTCGGATCCATATAACAGCACTGACTTAACATTGCTGCGGAATATGCGGAGTTTGGTCCTGGTTGGTATCCTGCTGTTTTTCCACACTGGATAGAGTTGTACGAAAGCACCATTTGCTTTTAGAATTCTTTGCGAAACATCCTGCACAGCTGCTCCATCTTTGGCAACCATACTGCCAAGGTATGTAAAGCTATCCACATCCTCAATACTTCCACCCCTAAGAGTAAATGGATCTTCCTTGTGTGTGTTTACCCTCATAGCCTTCGTCTTCTTCACATTGATTACGAGTCCTGCCTTCTCTGCCTCATTTATCAAATCCTCGAGCTTCTTTTGCACATCTCCATGTGTTTCAGATAGCAGACACAGATCATCAGCAAAATCCAAATCTTCTAACTTGTTAACCAGACCCCACTGAATACCTCGTCACCTGTCACGGGTCACATTTTGCATGACTGCATCAATTACTATCAAAAACATGGTAGGTGATAGAATACAACCTTGCCGCACTCCGGACTGTACCAGGATTGGCTCAGATACTCGACCTACGTGTACAACTCGACATGCATAACCCTGGTAGGTTTCTTTAATAAAACTAACAATTTGTGTCGGCACTCCATAGCGCTTCACTTCCACATGACCTCTCTGTTGATCGAGTCAAAGGCTTTCTCGAAGTCGACAAACACTGTGTACAGGCGAGATGACCATTCTATGCATTGTTCTATAACTATCCTTAATGTATTGATTTGATCAATACAGGAGCGATTTGGGCGAAACCCTGCTTGCTCTTTTCGGAGCCTTAAGTTGACATGCTGCTTAATGCTATTAAGCAATACCCTAGTAAAGACTTTACTTGGTACAGATAGAAGTGTAATACCCCTCCAGTTGTCGCAATTTGCTATGTCACCCTTCTTTGGTATTTTTATTAATAGGCCATATTTCCAGTCATTTGGCATCTCTCCCTTATTGCACATCTTCTCAAATAAGGGGTGCAGCATATTTGCTGTAATGTCCAGGTCGATCTTCATCACTTCTGGTGGAATATTGTCAATTCCTGCTGCTTTCCCATTTCGTAACTCCTTCAGTGCCTTCTTAATTTCTGCCACTGTTGGAGCTCTAGTGTTAATTCTTGGGTTAGCCTCATACTCCTCTTCGTCTTCATCTAATTGTTCATTTGGAGGGCGATTCAAAATTTTTGAGAAGTGTTCCTGCCAACGCTTCAACTGATCTTCAGTATTTGTCAGGAGGGTACCATCTCTGTTTCTAATTGGTCGATTTCTTTTTATCTGTTTCTTGGACAGGACTCTAGTAATGGCAAATAGTTCTTTAAGGTTGCCCTTATTAGCTGCCTCTTCTGCCTTGTAAGACAGGTTGTCTATCCAATTCCTTTGATCCCTCCTTGCACTTTTCTTCACTTCTCGATTTTTTTCTCCATATTTCTTTTGCAATTCTGCCTTCCTTGCCCGTGTCTTACATGCGTTCATTACCTCTTTAACGTTCTTCCGTTCCCTAATCTTCTCCCAAGTCTGCTGGGTCATCCAATCTTTTTTATTCTTTTCCTTAAAGCCCAAGACATTTTCACTTGCCTCTGTAAAAGCAGTTTGAATCTTTCTCCATTTTTCCTCGACAGTCTCATTTTCCATGTTCTCCATATCATTCAGTGCTTGAAATCTATTTTTCAATTCTATCTTAAAGGACTCCCGGACATTCTCATCATCCTTCAGTTTACTTATATCATATCGTTTTCTTGACTGTCCTGTTCTTCTATTATATGCCTGGATCTTCATTTTAAATTTTGCCACAACAAGATGATGGTCACTCCCAATGTCTGCATCTCTCTTATTTCTCACATCTTGTAATGATTGCCTCCATTTCTGTCCAATGGCCACATGGTCTGTTTGATTTTCGGTCTTATGGTCTGGTGATACCCACGTTACTTTATGACAGTCCTTATGAGGAAATATTGTTCCACCAATGACCAAATCATGGCTGGCACAGAAATCAACAAAAAGCTGTCCATTTTCATTCCTTTCTCCGAGACCGTGTCTGCCCATAACATGTTCAAGGCCTTCGTTGTCCTGGCCCACCTTTGCGTTTAGGTCTCCAACTAGTATGATAATATCCTTCTTCTGTGTCTTGAGTATATTGTTAAGCTGCATATAAAACTCCTGCCTTTCAACATCTTCTGCAACTTCAGTAGGCGCATAACACTGTACCATCACAATATTTCTAATATTAGCCTTAAATCGTGCCACAATTATCCTTGCTGAGACTGGTTGCCACTCAATCAAACTTCTCTTCGCCTCCTTATTCAACAATATACCCACACCTTCATGGCTCACCTTTTCTCCCTCAGGTCTTCCTGAATACTAAAATGTAGCCCCATCTTGAGTGGTTATCTCACCAAACTCGCTCCATCTCACTTCACTCATTCCCAATATACTCAGGCCATAACACTACATGCAGGCCACTGCCTGTCGTAATCTTCCACTCTCCTGCAGTGTTCTTACATTCCATACTCCAATTTTCGTTATCCTCTTCATGCCAAATGTCGATTGAGAATCAGTCTGGTTTCCTTTTCTCATTGACGTTTCGTTAATAGCTCAATTTAAGGTGTGCAGGTTATTAGCCCACAGCACCCGAGCTTGATGATGGGGCTGCCAACTAAAGTCTTCAAGCAGGCTGTTTGCTGTCGAGGTTGTCTCCCCTAGCCTTTGAAGATCCCTCTACACCACAAGGCAGTGGTTTCTTCTGTATTAACCCCCAAGAAGTAGGGTTGCCTCTTCCGCCAACTTCGCCGTACCCAAGGTCTCCTCCTCCGCCGAAGCTGCCGTTGAGGACTTTTCCGTACCCTGTCAAGGGCCCTTACATGGTACTACCAGCGGGGCCAACTGGACCAAGGTTGTTTTTTATTAAGAGGTGTTACTCCTCTATCACTGCCCACTTTGTCCTGGCTTGTGACAGGCAGAGCCTGGCTTCCCAGTATTGGGCCCAGGTTGGCGGGGTTAAGCTGGAGGTGTGGGTTTGCAATTTGGACACGCACAAGTGCTTCTGGGAGCAGAGGCTGCAGTTGTGGGACCTTCTGGGCAAGGTTCAAGACCATCGGTGTCCATGTCACGCAAGATATTGCATTCTGCCAGAAACATCATTGGTTTATTGAAATTGGTGTTAAAAGACGTGTGATGGGGGGGGCATGGACTGGATTAATGTGGCTCAGGATAGGTGCAGTGGTAATGTGTGGAGTATTTTTGGAGTAGCTGAGGAGACATTAGCTTCTTATGCAGAACTCAGCTCCATGGAGTAAGTTGGCAACATTGCATGATAAACTTTAAAACTGCTATGTCTCTGCTGAAGTTGTTACAAGAAAAGTGTACAGGTTTTCATTTTTCTTTTCCATTTGTATTTATTGGTTCGTTTTGTGTGTCCATTCTTTTATGTTTGTGTTTGTTGCAGGTCCGATCGTCTTTGGGAGAGCTATATCAAGTGGGAGACAGAGGGCAAAAGATTGCAGAATGTGACAAACCTGTATGATCGACTGCTGGCCACACCAACACAAGGATATACAAACCACTTTGACAAGTAAGATTTGTATTAAAATGTAGTTGTGGCCAGATTATTGCAAAAAGATGTTTGTTGGAGTGCTAGAATTTGATTTGAACATTTTCACTCTTGTGTGCTCAAGATGATATTGATGTTGCAGCTGCTTCTGCACAAAGTGTTTTTGGCCATGTTGCACCTTATTTTCTTTATTTAAAACTTGATCACCATGTGTTGTTGCATCATAACCCAAGCTCAGGGTTATATGTATATGAAAATGTTGTGACATTGCACATTTATGTAATCTTCTCATTGTAGTTCTGCATACTGATGCCACTGTTTCTTGTGTGATTAAACAGTGATTTGAAATATCTGTCTCCGTGAGCCTGTATCTGTTGCACGTGAATTTCTGACTTGGATTGTCATTGGCGTACTTTAGTTCTCCAGTTTTTTCATGCAGTAGTATTTCTGAATGTTCTAAATGTCGTATGCTAGAATTACATTGACCCAAACAAATTTCTGCTGTTACCACAACCTAATATTATTGATATTTCACTGTAAAGTATTTAATTTTACCCATTTACAGCCAAGGTTAAAATTAATTGAGCTGTACCTTCTTTCCTTATGCCTTCATGCTGTGCACAGGGACAATTTCACCTGTACCTTTTATCATAAACTGGCTGTGTACCGTACAAGGAGAAAGCTATGTCTTTGTTAACACCAGAACTTTGACTGTAGTTTTCAGGAGCACATTAGCAGTAATCCCCCACAGAAAGTGCTGTCTGTGGATGAGTTCTTGACACTTCGACGGGAAGTTCTGCAGTTGCTGAAGCAGTATGATCAGCCAACCACTGTTGCTGATGACACGGCTCCAGGTGAAGAGGTTGAAGCACCTCCAGGAGAGGAGCCGGATGAACAGCCATTGGTTGTAAGTGAATACACCTTCACTTGGTGTTGATTATTGGGCAGTGCTTCCACTAACAAGAGTAACTGACAGTAAGAAAAAGTATCTATGAAGTGTGTTATGATTGACGGTTTATATATTTCCTTCTTTGCTTTACACTAATTTACATAAGTGCATCATTTAACTACAGTGTCAGTTACTGAGACAGTGTAATGGTGATGATAGAGGAACAAGTGAATGAGTATGGAGCATTGGTGGAATGTAACTGAAGGCCAAAACTGAAGTACTTCGAGAGAAACCTCTCCCGGTGCCACTTTGTCAGGCACAAATCCAGTGTGGCCTGGCCTAGGATTGGATGTGGACCTGTGACAGGCTTATCATGCAGCAGCAGTGCCCAGTGTCCTGTGGCCAGTAGTCATGACTGTTGCCTGTGATGTGGCCCCCCCCCCCCCCTCTCTCTCGCTCTTGCTTCTACATTTTTTCCACATTTGCACTTTTCCAGTGTTTGTTGCTACATCTGAAATGCAGGAGCATGTTTAAAAAAAGGAAGAATGGTCCATGGAGACGAGATTCAGTTTGGGAAGTGTACTAAAATGGCCCCAAAAACAGGGGCATGGGAGAGGTTTGACTGTGGTAATTAACTTCTTACAAAAGAGAAAAAGTACACCACCAAATAATGCACATTTTATACATTAAATTGGATTGTTATACACATAAACAGGACAAGAATATGCAAATGAAAAAGCTCTACATTAAAATAGTGTTCATCTTTGTTGTTTGATGTGGGCTGTAGTTGAAGACAAACCAGCTGTTGAATGTTGTTAGGAATGATTACTGTAACCCAGACATCATATCATTACCTGATCAGGTTTGTGCACCTGCATTGAGGAACATATGACGGGAGTTAATGTTTGAGGACTGGTTTCTGTGAAAGGTGGAAGGTCAAGGAATTTAGTGTCTCACATCCCTCTCCATCCATCTGCTTGCTACCCACCACAACTATACTATCACAACATGGGCATTTTTAATGCCTGGATGTTCTTGGATTTCTTGACCCTGGAGGTAAAGGCACTATGGTCCGTCAGAACATTGCACACTGCTCGCCCAGTGACCGCATTGCAAGCCAAAAGATAGTGCTGCAGACTAGTATATTGCTGTTAGTGCTGGTACTGTGGTTTGTAAAGTGTCAAACACACTATAATGGTTATGTAGCGCATACTTTTTCTGACTTTTTTGTTTCAGTTGTCATTGTTTTGTGAAAACAGTAATTGTGAAAATTGTTTTTGTTATTTTTATAGAGAAAAGGAAGGAATAAGCCTAGAGGCACACTGCCAACCTTGCAGATACTATCGTTAGACCATTAAGGCTGTGTTGTGTGCTGGCAGACAGGCACACACAACACCATGCAAAACTCTTATGGTGCAGTTCCATGTCTTTTGTACTTCATGTCAGTTGATGCATTCTGTGTCCTCTCTAAGGAGGTTCCATGATGATGGAGTGTCCTTGTAGGTGGTGAACTGATGAATGAGAAACCTTCTTACACTTCTGTCATTCGTTTTTTTAACAGCCGTTGTGTCTTTATGCCTCCCATTTGTAATTGGAAAGCTTTTGTAGGTTGTGTGCAGAATGCCCCTGTTATTGTGTCTGTGAACTCAGCAGCTGCATCTGCCAGGATGTCCAGTGATTGCTGTGCTCAGGGACGTGATAAAAGGGACATCCTGTATTTATATCCAGTCTTGATCTGTACAGGTGAACATTCTTCTGTGTAGTAAATATGGTAGTGCCATTATCTCGTGATGGGTGGCCATGTTTGCGAGTAACTGTTTACTTCAGATGTATCCTGTACAGAACCCGTATGTTGTTCCGAAAATGCCGTTATTCTCATTTTAGAAAACGGATGAAGAGACGACTGCGCTCAGAGAAAGGATAATCTCCATTCGTAGGAAGGTTCACAAGAACACTGTAAGTGCTGTGGCTGAAAGGTGGAACTATGAGGAAGGGGTGAGTGGCATTGAAAATGTAGATACAGTGGCCTTTTGCTTCCAAAGTGTGTACTGAAAATGTAGATACAGTGGCCTTTTGCTTCCAAAATGTGTACTGAAAATGTAAGATACAGTGGCCTTTTGCTTCCAAAATGTGTACTGAAAATGTAGATACAGTGACCTTTTGCTTCCAAAATGTGTACTGAAAATGTGGATATGGTGGCCTCTTGCTTCCAAAATGTGTACTGAAAATGTAGATATGGTAGCCTTTTGCTTCCAAAATGTGTACTGATAATGTGGATATGGTGGCCTCTTGCTTTCAAAATGTATACTGAAAATGTAGATATGTTGGCCTTTTGCTTCCAAACTGTGTACTGATAATGTGCATGCCTTTTTAGGCTGTGTTTATAGTGATATTAATGAAATAGCTTTGATCAGCTGTAGGGATGAAGTCTTTTATACTCTTCCAGACGTGCTCTAGTTACTAATTGTCTGTGCTAGTGGTAGCAGTACCACTGTCTGTTCATCTTTCAGTATCTCTGTGTTAGTGATGGTTGTAACATTTCCAGTTAATCACACACATGTACACTGTGCTGTTCATATGTTGTGGTTCTTGTTTGTTGTCATTGTTGTTTCTAACAGTTTGTGTAATTTTGTGTTACCAGATTAAGAGACCATACTTCCATGTGAAGCCTCTGGAACGCTGCCAGCTAAAGAACTGGAAGGAGTATCTGGACTTTGAAATCGAACAAGGTGACCAGGAGCGGATTATCATCCTGTTCGAGAGGTGTCTGATTGCGTGTGCATTGTATGAAGAGTTCTGGATCAAGGTGAACAGTGTTTAGACATTTAATATTGGTAATCCAGCTCTTCATGACCTTTCATCCTTATGAGTATTGTGCATGATTCTTTTGGTTTCTTATTTTTAAAAATTTAAGGAGTTTTTATGTCATTTTCCATGTGTTTCGTCTGAAACTAATCTTCCACTTAAACTGTTGTGTGTCTCAAAAAGTAGGAATCCTAACAGCAGGTTGTGTTGTAGACTCCTAGTTTGCCAGGTGATCTTTATGAACATTATTATATTAACAACTGCTTTCAGTCAAACATTGTGGTAGAAATTCAGGCATTTTCCAAAAAATGTGCTGCTATTTTTAAAAATGTGTACCATCGTGTACCACTTAAAACAGTGTTTTTGTAGCATTAACAAATTGCAGTTGTCAAAGATGCATTGGGCAGGTGGGGGGTGGGGGGGTCTTCACGAGGCAAACTGAGTGGCTCAGTTGTTATTTGTCTAGCACTACACTCACAGTGCATTTTAATGCGTCTGTGTTGTGTAACTTGTGTGCTTTGCCACTGTGTCATGCCTTTCCAGTGCACTCTGTCATCGTCTGTAGGGCTGCCAAGGTATGAGAAGGTGCTTTGGAAACGTGAGAATAGTGTGTGATGTAAACTTTTGCCCAATTGCAGTCATTATTTTAAAAGACTGAATGACTTTCCTATTGTTCGTAAGGAACTTTTGGACGTAGGTAAGCGCCTCATGCTTGATGAATTATTACACAATTGTACGTATGTTAATTTTGTATTTACACTGTGTTTATTCTTTGTGGTATATAATGTTAGTATGAAAAGGTTATATGCATGATATATATTTATATATACCCATCAAATTGTGAGGTAAGGTTTAGGGTAGCAATGTTGAGCAACATAACACAGGTATTTTAATTAATTCTTGTGGTGGCAAAGCACTCCAGTCCATGTTGTTCTTGCAGTTTTCAGACACGTAACCGCACAGGTAACCACAGACTTCCTTTGATCAGTACCTGTTTGGTATTCATGAAGCGTGTGTGTGTGTAACTGTTGACACCCACAGAAGTATAATTTCGAACTTACAGGCTTACTGAATGAGTGAAAAACAATGTGTGTCATTATCAGGCATGAAGGTGTGGTTGGTAATTTTATTGAGTCTGTAACTGTAGTGCCATATAAGTGCACTTTTAGTGCACAGGTGCTTAACAATTAAATATGCTGCTAAATTTTATTTGCATTTATTTCCATTAGTTCATTCGCTACCTTGAAGGCTTGAAAGGTGATCTGATGGACAAAATTCGCAATGTGTATGAGCGAGCTTGCACTATCCATCACACAAAGAAACCAAATCTTCATCTACATTGGGCAGTCTTTGAAGAGAGTCACGGTAAGCAATTGAGGCTGTATTCTGTTACCCAAAGTAAAACTGTTAGGTGTTATTATTTTACACAGTGACACTGTTCATTTAGTGAAGTAGGGTGTATTACGCGGTATGTAGAATGAAGCCACCTGAGTCTGTTTTAAAGAGTTACACCAGCATTTGTCAGAGGCAGGAGGACTTCTTAAAGACTGATGTGCAGTCCGAGACTCACATCTTACCTGTTCTTTTGAAATTTTTGGTTCTCGAAGCAGTGTTGCTGAGGATTTGCATCTTCTGGGACATGATGCTCTATCTTTTGTTGAGTAGTTCTTGACATTTTCAAGGAACTAGTGTCTTCATAGTTAAGGGCTGAGAGGTCCAAAAAGCATTCACATCCCAGATGACTTGAATCGTTACCTGTTCAGACTTTATTAGTCATTTATTTGTGCGTGGTTATTTTGGAAATCTGTGACTTTGTATTCAGTTACAAAATTTCTTTATTTTTTTCACTGCAGGTAATTATGACAAAGCTTCAGAAATTCTGAGCAGCTTGGAAAAGCTAGTTCCAAATATGCTGCAGGTTGCATATCGCCGAATCAACTTAGAGAGGCGGTGTAATAACATGGACAATGTTTGTGCCCTGTATGAGCACTACATCTCCAACACCAAGAACAAAGTGATCTCCAACAACATGGCTATCAAGTACGCCAGATTTTGCTGGAAGGTATGTACACTGCATATTAGTATCCCCTTGAAACTGTTTGTATATTCTGCTGCAATCAGCTGTGTATTTTTTCTGTATGCAGCAAGCTATTTCTGATAAGTGCTGACTTTCCTATGCAGTATTGTTTATTGTTTCACCCCACATGACTTTGTGATTTTGGGGAAATGTAAACACAGGAATAGTTAACCCTTCATCAGAAAGGCAATGGAGATGCCATACACTAAAAATCACACATAAACATGAACATGTGACCAATATTACGACGTCATGTTAAATCTTGATTCCTACTTTCAGCAGTTTGAGGCGAGAGCAAGAGCAATGCCTCCACTTCCCTTTGATACGCTCTTAACACTGAGGTAAGGTGCCTCCTTGTGCCAACAGAAGGCTAGTATGTTTTGTTTTCTTTCTGCTGCAGTGCGTCGAAATGGATACATGTGGCAGAAATCTTCTGTTAGGTGGCTGCATTGCATAACTGTGAACATGGTATAATATTTATTTTTCTTTGACAGGTGAAAGGAGATGTTGAGAAAGCTATCTCTGTTTTGAATAAGGCTGTTGAGAAGGATAAGGTGAGTGTTAAAGGAAGTAACGAGGATATCTCAGGTGGTAAAGTGACCAGGCTGCAAGCTGCTTGATATGGGGCTAATTCCTGGTATGGGCTGGAGACTTTCTTCAGTCTCTGATGAAATAATCCAGAATGGTGATGGGGCCACTGAGCCTCCTGTTTAGTGTGTAAAACAGGAGTCATGTAGTTGACCACTTGCCACCATCACATGGTGAGGTTAAGCGTGGGTTCTGCTATACCTGTGGACAGGGACAGCTTTACATTTACCTGTGCTGTGGTAAGAGTAAGCTGTTACCTTAGTATGGCTGTTGACTTAAAGACTGAGTAGTTGGTATGCTGTAGTATTCACGTGTTGTGTAGTGTTACGTTGACCATCATACTGGAATGGTTCTGGAACCCATCACGGTTCAATCTATAGCCTACCAGGTGCCTCTTAAATTGGTGGTAATCATCCAAACAAGAAACTCTCCCCATATGTCATGGAGTTTACCTTATACAGTAAAATCCCTTCAGTCCAGCATGCATGGGACCACACAGGTGCTGGACTGTCAAGTATTCGAGATTATTAGACCGTGGCTATACAGACCTGAGTTCTTACAGGTGATTATTTGTTACTGTTCCTATACTTGGGCTGCACAGCTAAGCAGAGGCGTGTTACATTCTGATGTGTCCTACAGCTGCAGGTTCTTTAAAATTTTGCAGCCAGTAGTCAGCAGAGTTCTGTACCCTAATACAGTGAAACCCTATTAAGAAAATTTTGAAAATTCCAAGAAAATCTTACTTCTTAAGCAGGAAATTTCTTAAAAGGGTAATTTTTATGAAATTGGAGGATTTTGGTGCTTTTTTATCCTGGCTTCTTAGGCGGGAAATTTTTGTAACTGGGGTTTTCTTAAGTGAGTTTCACTGTATTTTACTTAATTTTTTGTACTGTCATAGGTTGTAAGGGCATGCGTATGTCAGGGGGAAAGGGGTGGATTGTAATTCTTTAGTCAGAATTTCTTGTGTGCAGTAACTGTGGTTGTGTTTTTAACTGTGTTATCTGTCTTTGTGTGTAGTGTTTATGAGCAGCATTGCTTTAGTAGTGTAGCAGAGTGTATGACTGGCTTTCTACTCTAATCAGATATTTAAGTGCATGCATATTGTGTACTTACAGGACAATCCTCGACTGTACCTCCAGCTTATTGACATGGGTCTACAGCAGAATCCTCTGAATGAAGATGATATAATTTCTATTATTGATCAGTTCCTTAGCAGAGATACAGAACCAGAACAAAAAGTTCTCTTTGCCCAGAGAAAAGTTGAATTCCTTGAAGATTTTGGGAATGATATTCTGAGGTGTGTAACTGTGTTCCTGTTGTTAAGTAGTTTGCTGGTTAAAATAACATGGGGCCTGTACATTCATGCATCACAGAGAATAAGCGGCAAGACAATAAACATCCCTGTTCACATCTGGTGAGATCCGACACTTTGTTGTTGGGCAAGTAGTTCTCTAACATTTTTTAAGAATTTTATTGCCTTTGAAATGTCAGAAACCCATGCACCTGACACATTGTAATATCCCAGAAGATCTTAATCTTTGTCGTGTTTAACATTGCCATGCTACAGCCTGAAAGCTTTTTTCACAATTTACATTTTCCTCTGCCAACCAAGACTGAGTTTATGAATGTTACGTTTCTCTGTAAACCCAACCTAACACACAAACACACCTACCAGTGAAGCGCAGGCTTTCCATTTCCAAATCACCGATCGTCATATATTGGGAACCGGCTGGTTACACTGGTTCTGGAAAATTTCAGTTTGGTGCGACAGATAGTGGTGAAAGTTATGGTTCAGGTTTCAGGTTCTCATGGTAGAGTTGCTGAAGATTTAAGTCTTCAGAATGTGATCCTATGCTTGTTGCACGAGTAGTGCCTTCAAAACATGAAGCAGTACTTGCCCATGACAGATCATATCACAAAAGACTTGGCTCTTCAGGGTTACTTTTCTAGGATGTGACACCATGTACTTAGTTGGTAGAATTTAATAATGTTTCATGTGATTAAATTGGTCATTACAAAAGGAATGATTTAAATATTTATTTTGATATTTCAATCAGTGTGTTTGTCCATGATCAGATTTTTAAATATCTGTACCCAGTCTTTTCATGTGAAACTGCTCGAATGTGACTGTCACACACTTCATCTTTACAGAGTCACTCGGTATTGGGCAGTCATTGATTCAAGGAGCTGTATCATGATACCATGATTTGGAGATGTGATTTCTATGTGCTTTATATATAGAACCATCTTAGACAAAGAATTTTCCTAACTGAAATGTGTAAGAACATTCCTGACCACATACCAAACCTGAGATTTTGTTTACCCAAAAATCAATACCTGTTGTCCCTTATTATTGATATTGCTTTTGCAGTGTTCAGAGAGCTCATGATGAGTTCCAGCGTTACTTCAAGCAAGCAAAAGACAGAAAGAAAAAATCACCAGAATTGGATGGCAAAACGTAAGTTATTTGATAAGTTTAGTAATTTTTTTCTTAATGGTATGAATTTTCAGTGCATTACACAGTTGTATACATAAGTCCAACAGATGCACTTATAGTCAGTATATGTATCACTTCGTACTGTGTATTCTCCTGCAGGTTTTAGCTTGGCTGAGCCATCGTCAGGGCGAACCAGATACAAGAAAGAAACATGCGTGCAAATGCATATCCTCATTAAAATGGGTACATAATGCATGTATAGGACATTGCAGTAAAATCTCTGTATTTTGACTAATGTAAACCATAACAGTAAATGTATATATAATATTGTTTAAAACTACAAGATTTAAAACATTGACAGATATGTTTAATAAGTATCTTTTATAATAATTTATATATATAAAGGTGTAATATATCGATTATTGTCATCTTAAGTCCTTATGTGGACAAATATTTCGTTAAATAATTGAATTGTGATGTGTGCTGTATAAATTAACTCACTCACAAAAGAGTGATGAAAGGTATTTATTAAACTTCTTTGCCAATGTTTTAAGTCTTCTAGATTTCAGCAGTACTATATACATAGATATGTATTGCTGTGATTTATATTACTCAAAATATTGACATTTTACTGCAGTTATGTACCTATTTTAATCAAGTTTACACTGGTGTTTACATGCATATTTCTTTCTGTTATTTGGTTCACTGTGATGATGGCTCAGCCAAGCCAAAATGTGTAGGAGAATATACAGCATGAAATAATATGACATGTTGACTGTAAGGATATGTAGTTGGACATAATTTAAATAAATAAGGGTTAGCAGTGGTAATAGTGGTAATGATGTTACTGAGTGTCCTGAAAGGTGGTTCATAGAGACAGTGACGCATTAGTGATTATTTTAATGTCTGTTAACAGTAGCTGAGATGCGAAGTGCACATTGAATGTGGCTCCTCATTGTCACTTGCTGCTGCTGGTTGGTTATCAGAACAGAAGTGTTGCTGGATCATGAGCGTAGTCGTGATAATGTTTAGTGGTGACAACAGGATTAATTGTAGTAAGGGCATTTTTTGTGCCAATGTAGAATCTGAGTGTTATTGCATCACCATGTAACCATGATGGAAAATTGTGTTCCTTTGTCATTGTTAGTACTTTTTGTAACACATTTACTGTATTGAATGATACTTGTACAAGTACAGAATCTTCTTATCCAATACTACATTATCCAGAATACTTCAAACTGGCTGTGTTGCAGAAAAAGTAAGTTTAAAACCAGTGCCAAATAACTCCAGGACAGGTGCTTTATTTCTGTGTTTTTTTGGTGATATCTCCTCAGATGATGACTTGTAATGGATGTTAACTGACAAAACCTACCTTGAATTGAAGGCACAACTTTGTTATGTGTTTTGGTATATTTTAGGCCTGGTGCTCCAAGGTACAATGCAACCCCTTGTTTGTAAATACCAAGCCTTCTGGACTAAAGGTCCCATCCCATATTTCTTGAAATGGTGCAACAAATTTCAGGCAGTTGTTTAATTATGTATTGTGTGCTTTTCAGCAGCTTGGATGGTACATCCAAGAAAGGAAAAAGCATCTCTTCAGCTGTAGATGGTACTCAAGTGCATTCAGGGCACACACCCTCACATTCTTCACCCCAGGCTACTCATGGAACGAGTCAGCAAGCCCCTCAGACTCCAACTGGGGCCCAGCCAGCGACCGCAAGTGCTGCAACTGGACAGTATCCACCTCCTAACTACAGTCAGACTGGGTATTCACAGCAACCTGCGGCCCAAGCAAGCTACCAAGGTGGGCAGTATCCTCCCACAGGGCCCCAACAACCACCAGCACCATACAGCCAGCCACCATACAATCAACAGTATGGCCAGTCCAGTGATCCCAATTATGCCAATTATCAGAATTGGGGCTACTCGCAGACGGGGTATGGCAGTTATAACCAGGGCTGGGGCAACTACAATTACTACTGAAATAGAACCCATATATGTGCACAGTGTTTTGTGACTGTATAATTAAACAAATCTTGAGTGTTTCCTGTATGTGTGTTAACAATAAATGTTGTTCACCCAAACTGTCAAGGCAACTGTGATGTTGAGTTTAATTTAGTTTAGTTTGCATTTCATCCTGAAAAGTGTTACAGAATGATCACAAACACGTCAAGAGAGTAATTACAATAAAAGTACAATAATTACAATAAAAGCAAACAAACACATAAAACTTGTAAGACTGAATTCCATAGGTATACAGAGCAACATAAAACACTAATCAACACAGTACACAGATTTAAAGTACATGCAGTTACGATTCCTACAAACAAAGAACTCAAAAATTAAGATGAAAGTAAGTGTGTGACAGGCTAATGCAGATATGGATGGTATAATGAGTACACATTGTGGCACATAGCTAGACAAGTCTGAAATTCAAAATGGAATTTTTTTGGTACGTGTGGAATAGTTGTAGATTGGAGTGCCTGAATCTGTGTGACCACAATCAGGTACTGTGTGCTGAAATCCCAGTTTCAGACTACTATTGATATTTGTTTTGCTCTAAGTGTGCATTTTAAAGCATCCTTGAATAGTATATTCTATTTGTAGCACATACCTCTAAAATTATCTGACTAATTGAGAAAGAGGAGAATGCACATACAGTGCTGTGTGTGATGCTGTGAACAGCTGCAGTACATGCTGGGCACTTACATTCTTGTTACTGGGGGGAGCAATTGTGGCCTCCAGTTTTTACCCTACCAGCAGCACAACACTAACCGAAAACTGTTGCCCCATCATTTTTCATAGAAAATACGTCCATATTTTAGTGGAGTTGTGAGTATATTGGCCTTAGACTGCATCCTGGGTGCCACAGACTTCAGTTTAATTTCTGTAAGTGTAGTTCTAGTGTTATTGGTTGATTTGATTTGCACCATTGTCAACATTTATGTTGGTTTCATATTGTCTAGACATTATGTTTGTACACATTTGAAAATATAGCAAGAAACAATCATACAGTGCAAGGAAAAGCAAATCAAAACTTTGTAGTACACACTGGACATTCATGCGTACATTCTCTTTGAAGTTCAGTAAAGGCTGTTGATTGCTGCGTCTGGATCTTTGTTTTGTTTGGACCCTGACAGAGGGCGCTGATACATACATTATATGTGATGAAATTGGATTAAAAATATTCAAGGAGATCATGCCACTGTGTGTATGTGATATGTTTTGTTAGAAAGTTGTACATTTTAGAGGTTGAGCAGTGTGCACTGTATAGGTCTTCCCCCACCCCACTGCCACCAAAATTTTCAAGCAGAAACCTAGGAGCAGGTCCCTTGTACAGGGCATTGATATTGGATTGGTGGGTGGAGCAGAGTAAATGCCCTGCCCCTGCTATCTGGTGTACAGAGTAGGTCCGTCTCCCAGCTTCTCAAGGTTCTTTAGTGGCTGCATTCAAACACATGAATTGTAATTCTTAAGACTCAGAATGCGGGTTACTTGTTTTTGTGATATGTGCCATGTAAACAAAGCACTATTTTTTTCCACATCTTAAAAATGTTCAAAAGAAAGTGTGTCAGCACATACAGGAGGTTCTTATGCACAGTTCGAAAGAAAATGACCATAGAGTTTCAGTGGGAGTCTTGAATCACCTGTGCAGTCGGCGCCGGGAGTAGACACTTGTGCCTGAAGCAGCGTTTGAAAAGTGTATGTCACTGCTGCCTCCTCTACAAAAACATTGCCATAATTTAAGAGTAGAAGCTCAAATTAATATAGTAAAATAATAAGTGTATTTTTAAAGAACTGTATTCCAAATTTATTTACAAAATTAAAAAGTACTAGGTCATATTTTGATTTAATATCTCCCTCCTGTGTATTGGGTATGAAGTTAGCATCACTTGTTTTGTCTTCTTGTGTTAGTTGCTATTTGCATGCATAAGTAGGCCAACTTGATTTGTTTTTAGTAGGCAGGGAAATGTATGGTGCCACTAATTTTGTTTGTGATTCGTGATGGTTACATTTCTTACAATGAGAGTTGCTCTGAGACACATGCAGGTGACCGTGTCATCAGTGACAAATTCCCACGTTTTTCATTTTTGTCACATTGAAATTTTGCGGATTGCAGTCCTAATAAAAATTCTGGAAGACTGCACTGTACACATGCACACAGTTCTGTGCTTTGAATTGTCACTGGCTGTATTGAAATAAAGCTGTATTTTGTTGTACTCCTCATTCTTGTTTTGAAAGAAATATAACCTTAATTACATTAGCCATTACTTCACTTGTAAGCTTATGCTTGTTTCAGGCTCTTTTTTCATAATAAAACTGTCATAAACAATCATAAAAATATTTCTTTAGTCATATTGATAATACAAATGAATATGATCTGCTGGCAAGCCAGAAGATGTCCCGTGTGTTGAACACAAATGCGTGTAGTCACTGTGTCATGGAAATATCTACAGCGTTTCTACTTCTGGGTTATGTAAGGTTTGAAAACTGACCGTTTCAAGTAGAAGTTGAGAAGATGTTACCAGAATTACTGGGGGAAGGATTTGATGTTTTCAGTAGCTACCAGTTGGTCTTTGAGACAACTTTTCTATACAGTGAAACCTGTATTTCATGTTCCTAAGGGAACTACTCAAGATCAGTGTAAATTCAAGCAAATGAAACTTTACATAAGTAGTGAAATTAATACACTGAAATAATGTGGTACTACATTAAACATGTAATCTAGTTCACAACAGAGTGTCACTGTTTGAAACCATCAGTCCAGCTATTACAAGCTCTGAAATCTCATATCAAACCTGGCAATGTATATTACCTTTTCTCTCAGCAGTGGGCCACTGATCAGTGCATTGCTGGCTCTAGCCTCTTTAACCCTTTGGCCTCAGGGCTGGACATTTAAATTTTAGCACACTCTTTATGTAAAACATGCATGTCTTATGAACCAAGAAAGATATGAAATACATGGCATTTTGTGGAGCGGAAAACTGCGGCTGTGTGCATGCCTCAAAAAGTTTAGCAAGTGTACTTTTTAAAAGATACATGAAATACAGTAAGAGGATGGTAGTATGGGATGGCTGGTGTCTAAGGGTTAAACCACATGATCAACATATTCACAGATGTCATCATGCAAACCTTATCTCACAGTGGTAGCTAAAATATTATTTTTAACAAAATAATATTTTAGCTGCCACTTCAGCATTATAATGTTTCTACCTTTCCATTGAATTTTAATGACTGCAACGTTTGTGTTAGTAACATTGTTAGGAACACTTCTGTTGGTAAAACTTTTCCCAGAAGTCTTGAAACTTCTGTTAATAACGCTGTTATTTAGATGTGCATGGGCCTTCCTTTCCCTGTGCCATTTCTGTTTGAAACACTTCATGTCCTAGTAAATACATAGGAAGATGAAATGCATGTAGCTCATAATGTAAAATTGTATGTTACTTTTGTGCAGTTTTAGCCAAAAATTAAATGGCTCAACATGTGTAAAGTTCTTGAATATTAAATTTCATGGAAAATCCACTGTATCTAGTGCTTACAGAGGGACAGCATCATCATACAGGTGCTTTGCATGTGTGTGGAAGTGCCCAAAGACTGGCTGTTGTAATTTGCCATGAGATTAATTGTGAGAGCATAAAAGGAAGGATTCTGTTGGGATTTTGAGAGTGAACACTGGGGAGTAGTATTGAGTCTTAATTTGTGTATCTAGTAAAAAAATATTTTAAACTCTGCTTCGCATATTACTAGAGACTGTTTTGTTAGTTCTTTATTTCGCTTACATGCACTGTGCATTTTGAATTACACTGCACACTGCTAGCTCGTTATGAATTACAAGGATCAAGCGAAGAGAATGGGGAAATTCTTACTGTGAGGAGCAATACCCATTTTATTCTGTTCACTGAAAGTGTCATTATACCAGTGATGTTCAGACCTGGCATGGTAACAGTCTGTTTGGGTTTGTGGTAAACAAAGAGGCACTGGAACAGGTTTTTTCTCTGAGTACATCAGTTTCCCTTGTCAGTGTCATTCTACTAATCCTACATATTTGACTTCAATTCATCTAAGTAAATCAGCAACCAACAGCCAGTAAATAAAACACTTCTGTCCCAGTCATGATGGGACATAACCAGTGCCTTTTCATTATACATCGTTCGATTCCAGTATCCTGCGTAGAAGCTGATAAGCAAAATATTGCTGTAGCCCTGCTTTTATGACATTTGCAGCATACGTTTTTAGAGTAATACACTTACTACCCCTTTATGTTTATGAATTTAAGACAATATCACATTTTCCATGTACATATGTTTTGTTCCAACATGTACCATATTTCTTCCACATGTGGTTTTTCATACCTTACTTCCGCAATCAAAGGTTCGCTCATCATACAGTTGACATCTTAAGCTGCTTGAGTATTTTTGTGTCATGAATACAGTTACAGCGTCAGCATTTGTAGGTGCTTATTTAAAAGTAAAATAGAAAAGAAAATTTCAAAGAATCTTTGTTTCTGGTACTGCCACCTAAAGTGTTGACAAATATTTCTAGAATTCAGTATAAGAAACTGCTATGAAAAATTGTTGGACAGTTACAGTTTTCCACTCACAGTGTCTGGTAATAACATCCTGTTTACTGTAGGCCATAAATGGGCTTGTTATGTGTCTGCATGTATGTTATATTGTAAAAGTTTAGTCAGGTTTCATATGTTTGTTGCATAGTGTTAGGTAGATGTCATTTTAGCTATATTTACCAGTAATAAAGCCATAAGCTACGCTTGTGTTAACCTTTTAAAGCCTAGCGGTTTATGTACCACCAAGTTTAACATTCAGCAATTGTACATGGTGCTCGCATTGCATTTATTTGTCTTGTATTTATCTCAGAGCAAACAGCATCTTTTACTTTGTACAATACCAGTGTATTGGATTTGTATAACCAAGGTGGAGGGTGTTTACTGTGTAGTACTCACCGAGTCCTTATATGAAACAGATTACACTTCGTCTTTAAAGGGTTAATGTTGTATAGGTAATTCAAGTACAAACATAAGTGTATGTCAAGGGGACAACATTAAGTGTGATTCTGGGCTTCCGCCACGGTGTGAGATCTTCGCTGTTCTGTGATGTTACTCGGCATAGAGTTGTATTTATTTACTGACATTTTGGGACAGCCTGTCAGTCAGGACTGCTTGACCCATGAAGGTGGGACCGATATGTTGTCCTGAAACATCGCTAAATAATTGCCAATTATGCCACATACCAGTACTGTTTACAGCGTTTTCTGGTAGGGGAAAAATAAAAGAAGCTCACAGTGTGCTGGCACACTATTGACTTTTTGCAAATTTGCTGGTGTACGTACCAAATGAAACATTGTGACTCATTGCTGTGGATGGATGAGATCAAGTGTGCATTCAGAACTTTTCGTTGGTGGGGGACTGACCCTGAGGCTGTATGTAATTTGTGTTACATTGTAAAAAGTATGTTATAAAAATCATGTCATGAGTATAACATAGCACTGTTTGCAACAGTGTTTACATATGTGTATACACACACACACATGAATGTGACTACATTTACATTTACATACATTTGCATTCCATCAATCTGCCAATCAGTGACAGGTGGCACCAGATATACAGCAAGTCCCCAATACAAAACATGATCAAAAAGATCAGTGGTCAGTTGATAACAGACAAAAACATGCATGACAATACAGTTCTGTAAGTTTAACAATTAATGACAGATTCAATAAAAGAAGCATAAAATATAAAGTTCACATTACTCCACCAATAAAAAAACATACATGACAATACTTTACTAAAATTGACGAGTGCCTAATAAAACTCTGTAAAAGACTTGAATAAGCACATCCTCATTCCGTGCATATAAATTAAAGTATTCTTCACTCAAGTAGAAGGGTGTATCAAGTAGGAATATCTTTAAATTTTTTTATAAAGCATTTTCTATTTGTTACTTGATTTGCAGTGGATGTTGGTAATGCATTAAATGTCCTTATACTTGCATAGTACACACCCCTCTGATAAGATGCTAGGCTAGGTATTGGTTTATGCAGTTGTGTTTTTTCTCCTTATATTTATTTCATGGATTCATAATTTAAAAGTATAGTAAGACAAAGTTGTTTACCAAGAACATCTTAGAGACAATGTGTATTGAGACCACATAGTTAAGATTTTCGATTTTCGAAATTAAGGTTTACATTTACTTTTTTTTGGGGGGGGGGGGGGGGTTGAAAGGCTTTCGTGATTGATGGTGAGTTGCGCCAAACTATGATACCGTATTCCACCACTGAGTCAAAGTATGCATAATAGAGCGTTTCAAAGCAGATACATCATGTAGGAAATACCCAGATCTCATTACATAACAATGACTCGGTCACAGTGTTCTATCTCCTCGATATTTTAAATTTTAATTTACTTTTCAAAATTCGAATGTACTAGTCATCGGCCGATTTCGGCGGAAGGTGAAATGACATGAAACTTTTGATATAATATTTATAAAATCTGTGTTTTTTAAATTTCAGTTTTGGGTGTCCGCAACCACTTCCCCCAGCCCCACTCGCCGACGCCTGGGTACACCACGTGACGAGATGATCTGAGCATGGACGCATGTTCCATGACAGCAACGGAGTCTTTATGGGTGGCGACACAGGGAATGTACATTTGGAAGAATGTTAGAAATATTACGTTAGTTATTCTGCCAGCGATCCATGGCTCACATACACGAATTTGTGATCCGTGAAAAGTTACTTTCTGGTAGAAGTAATAAAATACCATTTGTGTACACTGGTGGAGCGAAATGAACGTTCGTTAATCCGTCTAGAATAATATTTCCAACTGGTTTACTTAGCATGCCGGTAAATTTCGTGTTCTCAGGCCCAGTTTGCTTCGGAGCACAAAGTTTCGATCGACATGCTATAACGTTAGACTCTGCGGACCAGGGTGCCTAACGTTCGTCAGGAATTATTTTCACTTTGTTTTCACCGTGCATTTCTATGTAATACTATATACTAATAATTTATATATAATGATCTTCAAGGATATTACGTGGCATCGTGTGGTAATTGTTCACTGACGTTTCAGTACAACGTATGGGTCTTATCTTCAAGGGTCCTCAGTCCGAGACGGCATGAAAGCCTGCAATCAGGGTGCCTAACGTGAAAGGGTTACCTGTTACAATCTGTGGCTTCCACAGTCGTGTAGGTGGTGATTCTGATTTGTGGTAGGGGTTGCACGTGTTCGGTGGTGTAGTAGTGTGTGTAGTGTAGTGTTTTAACGTAACTGTAAATAATTTAAAACGATGGAAAGTAAGACAGGTGGAGGTTCATTATCAGTTTTCAGGGATTTGACAGCGGATGATCCGGAACCAGAAATAACGGAAATTGAAAGCTTGTGCATGAACTGTGGTAAAAATGTATGTGAGATTAATGTTGTGTGCATATTCGTAATTTTAAGCCTGTCAGTATGAGAGATACCAGTGAACTGAAGCGATTGAAGTATGCTGTTATTGTGGTACTTGCGTTTTATTAGTTTAGTTTGTGTGGTGTGATGTTATTCAGATACTACTCTTCGCTTTCTGTATTTCGCCTTACATAGTTTTCTGTGTTTTCTGGAAGTGTAACTTTTCTGAGTATTTCGTTTCAGGGCATTACAAGACTGTTACTTACCAAAATACCTTTGTATAAAGAGATTGTTTTAATGTCATTTGAATGTGAACATTGTGGTTGTAAAAACAATGAAATCCAACCGGGAGGGAAAATGGAAGAGAAGGGAGTTCGTATAACACTAACTGTTCAATCAGAACATGATTTAAACAGACAAGTTGTAAAGTCTGACTATACCTCTGTGAAAATTGTGGAACTGGATTTTGAAATTCCTGCACAGTCTCAGAAAGGGGGTAGGTAATGGGATCAATACCATGATCTACTGTTATAATTTTAATTATAGGATTTGAATGTATGTCATGACCAGAACTGCTGATGAGGATTTGACTCTTGTGGTGTGTGATGCTGTGTCACTGGGTTGTTGGGTAATACATGGGCTTGCTACCCTTGAAGATGAAATATGACATGATCCTTTAAAATGTTGGGAATCACTGTTCTAGGGATGCAGGATCACATCCCATTAGATGTGAAGTGTCATTAACACTAGTGTCAGCCAGAATCTCATCACAGGTGTTCTTTATAATTTTTTGTGATGGAAAGTCCTTAGTAAACTATCTTACTGCACATAACTAACTGCATGGAGCAGAGGCCTTCTTGAAAAGCTAGCAGTTTCTCAGCTAGTCAAGAAATTCCCCACACTTTATGGAACCTGGAGGTTCATTGCCACATTCACAAGAGCCTGCCACCTGTCCCTATCATCTTACTGCACATAATGAAATTATATGCAGTAGAGTGTTGATTATCCGAACATCAATCATCCAAACTGTCAATTATCTGAACTACCGCTGGTAACAAAAAAGTTACCATGTGCTGTATTTTTTAAATAAATGCGTGGATTTGTTGTTCAAGCTATGTAAAACAATTAGGTAAGTTCCAAATAAATTTAGTATGGATCATTATTTGAATACTTGCTGGTTATCATTTACAAACCGTTTTCTAAATCAGTTACTTGATAATAATAGTTTGTATTTCAAAATACAAAGTGCTTAAAAATATGACCTTGTGTACACCAATTTAATAGTGATTACACTTTGTTTGGTATAAATTGGGTATTCTTATGCATGTTTGATTATCTGAAAAATTTGATCAAGTGAACTTCCTCAGTCCCAATTAGTTCGGATAATTGACGCTGTGCTGTAACTCCGTGGAGTACAGTCCTTCTTGAGAAGCTAATGGGTGCTCAGCTAGTCAAGAAGTTTTGTGGAACCCAAAGGTTCATTACTGTCTGCACCAGAGCCAGCCACCTCTCCCTATCCTGAGCCAGATCAACCCAGTCCATGCCACCCCCATCCCACTTGAAGATCTGTTTTATGTTATCCTCCAGTCTATGGCTACATCTTCAAAGTGGCCTCTTTCTCTGAGTTTTCGTCACCAAAACTTTGTATACACATGCCCTCCCCCTACACATGCTACACACCCTGTCAGTGTCATTATTTGATCACCCAGTTGATATTTGGTAAGGAGTACAGATCATAAAGCTCCTCATTATATAGTCTTCTCCACTCCTGTGTTACCTTGTTCCTCTTAGGCCCAAATTCCCCTCAGCACCCTATTCGTGGAACACCTTCAGCCTATGTTCTTCCCTTCATGTGACAGACCGAGTTTTACACATGTACAAAACAACAGGTAAAATTATATTTCTGTGCATTATAATCTTTATATTTTTGGATAGCAAACTGCTATACAAAAGATTCTTTGTCGAATGATAGCACGTATTCCCTGACTTCAGTATGGTCTTAATTTCTTCATGACTGGAATTCTCATTCATTACGGGTGTTCCCAAGTATTTGAACTGTTCCACCCTTTCAAAGGATTTATTACCTAGCTCTATGTTGTGATTTTGTCCTGCATTCTGATCATGAGACATGACCATGTACTTAGTTTTCTCAGCATTTACTTCTAGACCAGTCTCCTTACTAGCGACTATTAAAGCTTCTGTGTTTCTGTTTATGGTATGTATGCTTTCACCCAGTATACTAACATTATCAGCATAACCCGTTTAATTTCAAACCCTCCTAGTTTGCCTGAACCATTGTAATGACATATCCTAAAGGAAAGTTGAAAGTAATGGCAATGCACTCCTTGTTTCAAACCATTTTGTTGCAAGCACACATGTAAATGTATATGTGAAATAATGAGTTAATACATGGATGAAAATTACATTGGTGAAGGAACAAGAGGGTTTGAGTGTAAAGGGAAATTGAAGGTAATTTGTGACAAAGGAAAAAGAGAGTTGATTGTATGCCTAGGAAATACACGATAGAAAGTTTGTATGCCTATTCGAAGTCTGAAACATAAAGAGCTGTGTGTGGTAAACTCTGTTTGTAAAAGAGTCCCAAGGTGTTTGTGTGACACATGTATGTGCGTATTTGGAATAATTTGAGAGGACTTAGATGGAATGTATGTACTTTATATTCAGTGATAACAGGAAGAAAGAAGGAGACACATTTTGAATGCTTACTTGATTGAGCCATGAAGGTTATGAAGACTCCAGAGGTTTACTTGTTTGATTTGGTTATGTAAGTTCATATTTACTGTGGAGTTTTTTATTAATATGTATAGAAGTACTTGTGTTAAACATATCCCTTGAGATTTGTTTCTAAGCAAGTTTTACTGTGTAAAGTTTTTTGAGTTTCAGAGTTTGAATATTTCTGAGTATTTGATATTTTTCAGAGGTCACAACAGTTGAGGGAGTAATTGAGCGTGCCATAATGGGTCTTCAGCAAGAGCAGCCATTGAGAAGCATACAAGATCCTGCTACAGCTGCACAGATTGATGAATTCCTAACCAAATTACAGAACACAAAATCAGTGAAAAGCCCATTTACCATGGTAAGTAAGTATCTTATTTAATTCTGTATAAGCATACCCAGTTCAGGGTCATGAGTTAACATTGCTTCTTAAAGTAAAGATACAGGGGATAAATGTAGATATAAGGAGAAATATGTTGTGCGGAGCACTTGGAACATTTTCATGACTTCTACAGTTGTGAGTGAAACAATGAACAGTTAAACCAGTGCAAGGATTCTAAATACTGTATGAAGGTTCTAGTGGAACGTGTGATGAAAATGAATGGAGAAATTTGACAAAGGCCATTTCTATCTACATTTGCCACTGATAACCCTTTTGTGGATATACTCTTATACATTTAGTCCTTGAGGGACTCCTTGATGGCACAGTTTCAGTGACTGTGGATGCTGTGAACTTGAAAACTTTTGGAAAGGCAGACTCATGGAGTAAAGAATAATAGTAATATTATTACAGAAGTACCTCTTTTCCAGAAATGTTTGACACAGTGGCACCGACTAAAGCATTCATTCTATTGCCATTCATTGCTGCTGTATGGTGATACTGGCATAATTAATCAAGATTTTAATGTGGAAACAAACGACTAACACAGACAGATGCATATCCTGACAAACGAACAAATACCCTGCTAAGACCAGCTATACATAAACTAGCCATGTACACCCTCTGTGGTGGCTGTCGTAATATTACATGGCATACTATGGCCTCCTGTGCCACCCATTTCTTTGTTCTTACACCAATTCATGATTAATTTCATCTATCCAAGTACTGCTATCTTGTTGTGCTATGCTGTATTACATGGTAGGCTTGATGCTCAACTCTTTCTTCAACTTCAGTTTGTACCTCACAGTGAGCACATTCTCTCCAAATTATGAAAACCATGCCTTTGGTCTCAGCATGTACCTCAAAGAGGACTCATAACACTGTGACAATAGTAGACTTGGCACTCAGGGTGTTTGAGTGCCTGCCTTGTAGTGAACACACAACTCAGTAACAGTGGTTGTCATGGCAACCAGGTTGGTACTCACTCTGTCTCTCACTCATGTCAGTGGTATTATATGAGGCAGACAGTGAAGTTGTGTTTGAATATTATAGTGTCCTGGACTCAAATTAGACATTGTGCTCTTTGAATGAATTTCTTCCAGAACTTGAGTGTCTGCCTTTAGAGTCTAAAATAATGTGGTAGTTAGTGGACAAGAGGAATACCTTGTGGTGTAAGTGAACTTGCATGATGAACGGTAGCATCACTGCAGACTGATGGTACTTTAGATGTATGCAGTAATTAAGGAAAGAAATGTTATTGACAAATGAAGTGGGATACATCAGTGACTACCTGTGGGATGGATGACTGAGTTCTGGCGTCTGGCTAGAGGAAGGATTGCTTTGTATTTGGCACTGGCTTTTGGTCCTACCAACTGTGTTGTCCACTGCTGTCTGTAGGAATCCTCCATAGCCATAAAGTGTCCAGAGCATCATGTTGCCCCACTTGCATGTCTGGAATGCCAAGTGGAACTTTATCTTGGCTCCCCCATATGTCTTATAGGAATGCTTAAAAATTTGATGGTCCTTTTTGTGCCACAGTTAGTAATGATAGTGTATAGTGCATGTTCTACTGAGCGAGTCTAAAGTAGACAGGCGTTCTATTGACGATTGAAGTCTTCTGTAGTGTGACACTGTGTAATTGGGTGAGTACTTTGTCATGTTTTGATGGATCATAGTGCCTTTATCTTCTCTGACTGCTTTATGTGCTTGACTCTGAAAATGAGGGCAGTAGATCCTTTGAAACTGTGGGAACTACTCATCCAGCGATATAGCTTTACGTCCCTGAATACCTGAATCCTTTGCAGCCACTGAAGTCCTGTTTTGTTTAACAAGATCTCCAATATGGTGGTCCTGGTAAGAATTTTAATACCAACCCTCACAAAATCAGTAATGTGTTAATATCTGTATGTCAGACACTGCCCTTGTAAGGCAGGAAAAAGCACAACACTCCTTGCAAAAACAGTCGTGGCTGAGATAAGAAAGTGTATGTTGTAGTTGTTAATTTCTCCTGAATATGGCCCCTCCTGAAGAGTGTATTAATATTTGGTGGTGACGTAATGATTATGTTAATGTGTTGGTGGTGGGGGTGGTGATGATGCATCACCATGTAAGTTAGAGATAGTGTGTAGCATTCAGTATCATCTTATGTTTGACTGTTTGTTACATAGCTTCAATAGTTGATACGTGTTGTAAGACAGGGGAATAAGTAAACTGTTGAAAAGCATGAATGAGTCATAGCTGACTGTATAACAGTTACAGTAACTACAGGATGTGTGTTGTGTCATGTCATGTCATGTCCCAGCAGACACAGGTGTTGCATGTGATAGAGCTGTCTGTTGTGTTGAGGAGCACAATAAATGAGACACTCTGTATGTTATATTCTTGCTGGAGTTGATCTTTTGCACTTTTTGTGTGCTTACTGAACAGGTATTTGAAGATATCAGTGGCAACACCTTCATAGAGAATCCTCATGCTCCCGTAAAGGATCTGGGAATGGAAGTTGTAAGATTTGTACGCAGCATTGAACAGGACCATATTTTAGGAATTTATTCATCCAGTGAAGTTGGTATTGAGCCTGAGATTGTGAAGTCAGACTCAGCACTGTTAAGAAAAGTAGAGGAAGGGGATTTTAAATTGGAGGATCTTCATGGTGAAGTACTCCAGTTCAGAACACAGTGCCCTCACTGCAGAGCAGAGTGCCAAACGAATATGAAGGTTACGAGTATCCTTTATAACTTGCAGCAAGGGTTGCAGAGGAGGACTGTTACTAATACAATGTAATGAACTTGACACAATTTGCAGCTGATTCACTGCATCACCACGTACTTACGGTAATGTGCAAGAAAGAATAACATCATTGTGCACATAATTGGTTTTGAATACCCTTTAGTGAATCTTCAGTGTGTTCTGATCAGGACAGAGTATCGTCAGGGACATGGTGTAGGAATCAGCAGGTGGTGCTGCCAATGCTTACATTATTTTGTGCTTTGACAAGTAAGACATAATCATAAACAGTTAAAATATGAGTATTGTGCATAAATTTAGTATAAAATGAAAATAATTTTATACCCTATTTTAACCTTTTCAAGCCTTGCGGTAACTTTACGTACCACCAGCTTTAATATTCAACAATTCTACATGGTGCTCACGTTGCATTGATGTGTTTTATACGGATGTCAGAATAAACAATAGCATTCGTCTTATACAGCATTAAATGATTGGTTTTTATAACAGAGGTGGAGGACGTTTACAGCGCGGTACGCACTGAGTCCTTATATAAAAGAGACACACTTCATCTTTAAAGGGTTAATATTATGTATGCTGTATTTCTGAATATTTGCCTTATTTTGGGTTTTGTCTGGAGATGCAGTTGCCATCACAAGTAGTAATGCTTCACATTTCTGTTGTTAAAGTGTCAATGTATAATGTTCAGACAGCTGGATACATGGCACTACAGAAACTTTCCCAAAATCAAGTACATCTGAAACATATATGTATGTATATATAAAGATAAACCAACTGTCTATGCAAGAGTTGTAAATCATGACCATATTTTTATAAGACACTTGGTTTTGATTCACACCTCTTGTGTATGGGGACATACATGTTGATCAGTACACAGTGAAAGGCACAACACTAAAACATTATCTCAGACAGTGAGCAACATTCAACAGAAACATAAAATTTTAGTATTAAATAGTATCAGTAGTAGTAATGAATGATCACAGAGTATTCAGTATCCAGACTGTTTTTTTGCTGCACACTGTTGTCAGCAATCATGATGCAGACACTGTGCAGCTGTTCATCTGCAGAAAGTAACGTACCAGAAAATGCCATATTGTGTGAAAGGGAACAGTATGGAAGTATTTTCTTGAATGGCATTAAACAGACATTCCCCATTTCAAAGAAGTTATCATCATGGCAACAAACTGTGATGTGTGTGGTCATCGAAGCAGTGAAGTGAAATCAGGTGGTGGAATTGAGCCGAAGGGAATACGGATTGAAGTGAAAGTTAGAAGTAGAGAGGATTTTAGTCGAGATGTTTTGAAGGTGAGAGCATTTCTTTTAATCTCTGGCTTATTACGAACACATACCTTGTTTCCCCTAATATATGACAACCCCGCATACAAGTTGACTTCTTTATACAATCATAGATTTTCAGGAAAGTAGCTATAAAGGAGGGTTTAGGTTCATATATGGTTGTTTCAGTATTTATACATGTCTGATCTTTGGATCACATTTTATATGGTACATGCTACACTTTGGAGTACTTTTCAGCATAATTTCTCAAAAATAGTTTAAATTTTTACAAGCTGTATATAGTCATGCCTTAGTGTGCTGAGGATTTTATATCTCATTTGAAAATTAAATATTGCAGCATTATATTATAGGTTATCATTTTATGCCATAATTATCAAAACTGTTGCCCTGCCACCTACCTCTGGGGGTCAGGGACAGATCTGTGAAGTTATTTGGCCCCAGCTGGTCATGGTACCTGCATGTGTGTTGCCATTACCTTGAAAGTATATACAGTAGAGGCTCAGTGTTTGTGATTAATTGGGACTGGTAAAGCCGTCATAGCCACCAGAATTGATTTTCAATGTAAAATGGCAATTTGGATCCAAGAAGTATGAAATAGCAATAATAAAAATATAACATAACCACAACAGGTAGCAAGTGTGAAATGTTTAATGCAAACACTTTTTGGAAGCATAAAATACATTACAGGTTTGAAGGCAAGTGTCATTGCATTAAGTATGATGGCAGTCAGCCTCACTTGATGAAAGACAGAGCTTGACCGAGCTGAGAGTGAGCTGCACAATACCATTAGAGTGGGGGAAGCTGACTTGCCAGCCACATGGTCCTCAACTCAGTTCCAGGGTTGAGGTTCTCACAGAGGCATTGCTGAAGATCCAGGTCCTCTGTGATGTTATGTGATATTGTGTTGCTGAGTGAGTGGTTTCCCAGCATTTTGAAGGATTGTAGTGCCTTTGTCTTCACGGTCAAGCAGTCCAAGAAGAACTCCTTGCCACATCCCAGAAGACTTGCATGTTCATTTCAGTTTGTTAGAACCACTAAAATAGGTCATACAGTGGTATTAAAACAGGTGATCATAAAAGGTCAAAAGCCTGAATGTTGATAATGTACTGTGCATATGTTAGCAGCACATGTTATAGGTCTAGTAGAAAAGTGCACATTGCTTGGAGGAATTTATCAGTGAAAAATAATTTTGATTTTAGTCTGAGACATGCTCCTTGGAGATTCCAGAGTTGGATCTGACGGTCGGACCATATGCTTTAGGAGGCCGCTTTACGACTGTGGAGGGTATTTTGGTAGCTATGAAAGAGCAAGTGACATCAGAGGGATCAGTGTTTGTAGACAGTGGTGATGATGAGGTCAAGAACAGAGTTGCAGAATTTGTGGCTGAACTGGATGTGGTATTGGAAGGAAATAAGGAAATCACACTTGTGCTGGATGATCCTGCAGGAAACAGTTATGTGCAGGTAACAACTGGAGTGGAGTCTAACGTGTATGTGGTGTGGCTTGTGGCTGTAATTGTGTTTTCAAGGGATAAGTTTATTTTGAGTTTATTTATTGTAGAAAAGATCCAAATTGATTAACCAAGGATTTTATGTAGTACCTGTGTAGGCAGAGTAATTTCTGCACATGCCATGAATGGGTATGGGGGAGTGAAGGTATAGCCACACCAATTCTTAAATTTTGCACTAGTTGGGAGTGAGTGGTAAGCTTCATGCCCTATCTGCTTTACCCCCAGGGAAAGATGCACAGGTATGGCTTGAACAGGAGGCTGAGTGGGCCACATAGCTGGTCTGGATGCTGTTACATCAAAAACAAATTATATAGCTACAGGGACCTGCACAGTTTATATTAGATTGTGCTCTGTTATATATATGTCTAAACTAATGACATCAATAAGTGAATATGTGTAAACCTTGCTCATACTGTCAATAATTACATATGCGTAACCCTCACTCAGTGTAATAAGGAACTCCCAAATTCCATGCAGCATTATCCTGACTAATTGTCAGAATTTCAGTAATGTGACTTATTAATAATATACAAGGCTGCACAATCCCATTCTCTGCAAATAAAACACAGGTAAATGTACAGTAAAACTGGTTTAAGAAGTCCCCGGTTAAGAAAATTTCCCGCCTAAGAAGTCAGGATAAAAAAGCACCAAAATTCTCCCATTTGATTAACATTACATGTTGCCCTTTTAATACATCCCTGCATAAGAAAATTTCCCACCTAAGAAGTAACAAATTTCATGACAAAACAATTTTTTTGCGCATTTAATACATTTTCTGTTTCAAAATCTTAAAGGATTTCCCCAAGTTTCCATTCGTTCTGTTTCCAAAATGCAGCATTCAAATGGCATGGTCAGTTCATAGAGGTTAATCTCCAAGGTCATTTCCCTGACGTTTCACACAGTGGAATGGTGCAACCTCACGGCCGATGCAGGGGTGTCATATTTCTTCCGCGATGCACAGACTGTAGTCAGTCCCCACTACTCAATCTCTCACAACAACTGAAAAATTGCATTGGGTGGCCAGAAGCTGATCCTAGCTGTTCCATGACCTGCATAAGCCTGTGTTTGCAACAGCTGGCATGTAGCAGCTCACTTGCCGCTTCAGCTGCCGGAGACTTGGAGGAAACAATGGCAGTCAATAAAATTTGAAGAAGTTTAGGCACGCACTAGTCGAAGTGACACGATGCTCCATATTGTTGGAGGGACAGCGGTTTGACATGAGATAAGTGAGTGGTCAATTGCGACAAGTTATTTAAACGTAATTTATCAGCAGTAATACAAAATGTGTCATGGTATAGCATGATCCTGAAACATTTGTGGTGACTGTGTGCAGATAAGTTACATGAGTAATTCCAGAAAGTAAATTCAAGACACTGCAGAGTTAGTGAAAGTGACTTGGAACTGCTGACCACCCCTTATGGCATACCTAATAGCAAACCTATGGAATCTGAAGATGTATACTGCTACTGTTTTTGAAAAAAGAGCGACAACCCATGCATGAAAGATATTTCAAGGAAAAGTATACATCTGGAATGAAATATGAACTTGTGAATGAAAAGTCAGTAACAGTATAGGTAAAGGTGTAAAGCTGTGAATGAAAGGTTACGGACAAAATGATTACATGGTCAGATACAAATGAGAATGTGTTAAGATAGCTGGAAATTATACAAATTCAGCATACATATGTAATAATTTCACAAAAAATTTAAAAAACTGAACTTTTTGGTCCTACCCTTTTAAGAAATTTCCCGCTTAAGAAGGCAGATTTTCTTCGAATTTTCAAAAACGTCTTAACGGAGTTTTACTGTACTTGGTAAATTCCTCTCTCACTTCTTCTACAGCTACACTTAAATGTACCTGCTACATTCTTCTTCCACTTTTTCTACAGTTTGCTGTATTTGCACAGCATGCACACTTAACAATAAAATTACAGCATATGTATATATATATCTTTGATTAATTTTCCTATTTCACACATTAATAAATGTCTAAACCTCTTGCCATTCCTTCTCTTGGACTGCTTAATTCTCAACAACAACGTCATGTAGGGTTTACAGCTGCTCACTGCAACACAAACAATATTCTAATCACAAGCCAACTTCGTCCATTCTGACGGATTAACTAACTAACTAACTCCATGGAGCAGAGGCCTTCTTGAGAAGCTAACAGTTTCTCAGCTAGTCAAGAAATTCCCCGCATTTTATGGAACCCGAAGGTTCATTACCGCATTCACAAGAGCCCGCCACCTGTCCCTATCCTGAGCCAGCTCAATCCAGTTCATGTCTTCCCATCCCACTTCCCGAATATCCATCTTAATATTATCCTCCCATCTACGCCTGGGTCTCCCAAGCGGTCGCCTTCCCTCGGGTCTCCCCACCAAAATCTGGTATGCACCTCTCTCCTCCCCCATACGTGCCACATGCCCCGCCCATCTCAGTCTTCTCGATTTGATTACCCGAATAATATTTGGTGATGAGTACAGGTCATTAAGTTCCTCATTATGTAGTCTTCTCCAATCCCCTGTCGCCTCGTCCCTCTTAGGCCCAAATATCCTCCTCAGCACCCTATTCTCGAACACCCTCAGTCTTTGTTCCTCCCTCAGTGTGAGATACCAAGTTTCGCATCCATACAGAACAACAGGTAAAATTATAGTTCTGTATACCCTAATCTTTGTGTTTTTGGATAGCAACCTGGAAGACAAAAGATTCTGCACCGAATGATAGCAAGCATTCCCCGACTTCAATCTGCTCTTAATTTCTTCATGAATGGAGTTTCGATTCGTTAGGGTTGCTCCCAAATATTTGAATTCTTCCACCCTTTCAAAGGATTTATTATCTATATTTATGTTGTGATTGTGTCGTGCATTCTGATTTCGAGACATGACCATGTACTTAGTTTTCTCAGCATTTACTTCTAGACCAATCTCCTTACTAGCAATAATTAAATCTTCTGCATTTTTCTTTATGCTATGTACGCTTCCGCCCAATATATTAACATCATCAGCATAAACCAGAAGCTGATGTGTACCATTCAATTTCAAGCCCTCCTGGTTTGCCTGAACCCTCCTAATGGCATATTCTAAAGCAAAGTTGAAAAGCAATGGTGACAGAGCATCTGCTTGCTTCAAGCCATTCTTAATAGGAAACGTGTCAGACAGATGTTTGCCTACCCGAACTCTGCTATACGTTTCACTTAGGCACATTTTTATTAACCTTACTAGTTTCATGGGGATACTGAACTCAATGAGAATATTATACAAGACCTCCCTCCTAACTGAATCATAGGCTTTCTTGAAGTCTATAAATAGCTGATGCACTGCCTCATTGTATTCCCATTTTTTCTCAAGTATTTGACGAATGCTGAATATATGATCAGTAGTTGACCTGTTACGTCGAAATCCACACTGATGATCCCGAATAATTTCCTCTGCATATGGAGTTAACCTTGACAAAAGGATGTTGGATAGAATTTTGTACGTAGTCGACAAAAGTGATATGCCTCGATAGTTACTGCAATCTGTCTTATCACCCTTCTTATAAATAGGCACAATGACCGACTCCTTCCATTCCTCAGGCAGTTCCTCCTTGTTCCAAATAGAAATAATAAGTTTATGGATTTCAGACCGAATAATCCTACCCCCTGCTTTAATCAATTCTGCTGGAATCTGATCAATACCTGGTGATTTGTGACTTTTTAAGTTTTTCAATAGCCATCTCGACCTCAAAGGCACTGGGCTCAGGCACTAGTGGCTCTGCTGTGTGTACTTCAATCTGCCTAACATCATTAACCCCGTGTATATTCAACAGCTGGGAGAAATGGTTCCTCCACCTAGCCAAAATACTGTGGGAGTCTGCAACCAGGTCACCCTTCTCATCCTTTACTACATTAATTCTAGGCTGGTACCCCCTCTTAAACTCATTGATACCCCTATACAAGTCTCTGATATTCTTATTCTTACTGTTTGTTTCAAGTTCATTAATTTTAGCTTTCAGATATTCCTTCTTTTTTTTCCTGAAATGTCTACTAGCTTCACGTCTTACGTTGTGCAGATTATCTCCATTATTTTGGTGTGGATTCTGTAACCACTGAATTTTAGCCTGCTTCCTTTTATCTAAAAATTCTGCACATTCTGCATCAAACCATGGTTTATGCTGCTTCCGTTTGTGTAGACCTAGACTCTCTTGAGCTGAGATTTTTACATTCTCTTTAATGTTTTCCCAAGCCCTATTCATGTCCTCACTAACATTTAAGTTTTCCAGAGCTGCAAACCTGTTTGAGATCTTAAGCTGATACTGTTTCCTAGCCTCTAGTTCACTTAGCTTCTTGAGATTAAATCTCTCTACATCAAACCTCTGTGCTGCTTGTTTACTTACTGCCAGTCTTTCCCTAACTTTCGCAACCACCAGATATTGATCAGTATCACAGTCAGCTCCCCTGAAAGATCGCACATCGAGTATACTGGAATGCCGTCTCCTATCTATCAATATGTGGTCGATCTGATTGTGAGTCTTCCCATCAGGAGAGGTCCAGGTGTATTTATGAATGTTTCGGTGCGGAAACATAGTGCTCTTAACAACTAGATTCTTTGATGTGGCAAAGTTTACTACTCTAACACCATTATCGTTGCTATCCTGATGTAAACTCTCATTCCCAATAGTCGGTTTGAAAATATCCTCTCTCCCCACTTTTGCATTAAAATCTCCTAACAGAATTTTCATATGGTTCTTAGGAAAATGATCAAAAACCCCTTCTAATTCCTCATAGAAGCTGTCCTTTGAATCATCACCCTTCTCTTCCGTTGGTGCATGTGCATTCAGAACAATGATATTACACCAGCGGCCTCTCAGCACTATGTATGACATCCTAGCACTAACAAACTCCACTCTCTTGATTGCTGATACCATTATCTGGTGCACAAAAAAACCTGTTCCCAATTGATGATTTTCCTGCCCTTTGCCATAGAAAAAAGTATACTCCCTGGCTCTTACAGTCCCTTCTTTGTCCCACTTAACCTCCTGTACACCCACTAAATCTAACTTATACTTAGCTAATTCCCTGACCACTGTCATAAGTGACCCTGACCTATACATGCTCCTCACAGTCCATGTTCCAAAACTCATATCCTTTTTCCGTAGCTGGGGTCGTACCAAAGAATCGGTCCAGGTCCGAGGCCTTGTAGGCTGTTTCGTAACATCATAATTTTTTACGGTGAGGAGTTGTTAGCACCTCGGCCAACCCCCAAGCTGGAGGACCACCCCTTGTTGGCTGTCCGCGACTGCTTATTCAATGTATTCGCAGCTACCCTCCATACCTGGAGGCCGTTCCTCCATCCGCAACCTGAGGACGCGCCATGCCATGGTGACAGGAACCCACTTAACATGGCCATTCTGACGGATTACTTAATTTTTGTCGCTTATGTCCTGCCTTCCTTTTCTAACATCACTGACACACAGATCTGTACATGTGGCACAACTTTGCTGCTTTAACCGTACAAAGTAGAAAGAACTTCTATCCCTCCATTAAGACCACAAATTGATGTTCCACTGAACATAACCGAAAATGCATAGTATTGAAAATCAGCATCATTAAATAATTATAATCCACTCTAACTAATCTTGGATAAAACACAAGCTTGCTATATCAGTTCTACACTTTATGAGTATAATCTTTATTCTGCTGATGTTTCCACAATTGCCAGTATTATTTTCTGCATTTCCTCCTGCACTCTGCCAATCTATAAATTGTACCCATTCCTTGTACTGGTGTGGTTGCACTATTTGGGAAATACTGAATTTCCTTCTAAATTTTAACTTCTCTTTTATTACTTAGCCTCACACGTGCAATTTAAACCTTGTACGTAACTGAGATCATCAATACCAAGCAACCTACATGTGCCTGAAACTTCCGCTCACGTCTGCTGTGGCTGCTGCTTCTACCACCACCACCACCACCACCACCACCACCACCACCACCACCAGAGCCCACCAGTTGTCCCTGTCATGAGTCACACGAATCCAGCTCATGACTTCCCATCAAGTATCCTTAAGATCCATTTTAATATTATTCTCCTCTCTATACCTGGGTCTTCAGAGTAGTCTACTTCAAATTTCTCCATCTGAAACCCTGTATGTACTTCTGTTCTCATATGCACATACTACATGCCCTGCCCATCCCATTCTTTGTCATTTTATCAAACAAATAATATTTTGTGGAGGAATACAGATCATAAAGCTCTTCGTTTTGTAGTCTTTTCCACTCCCCTGGTACCTCGTCCCTCTTAAGCCTAAATATCTCCCTCAGAACCCTGTTCTTGAACACCTCAGCTTATGTTCCTCCTGCAATGTGAGAGGCCAAGTTTCACACCCATGTGAAACATCAGGCAAAATTATAGTTCTGTATATTTTCTTATTTATATTCCTAGGCAGCAAACAAGCAGACAAATGTTTCTGGACCGAGTGGTAGCAAGCCTTAATCTAATCTGCCTTTAATTTATTCATGCAAGTGATTTGATTTGTTAGTGTATCTGAACTTTCCCAAATTTATGCACATGTGATTTTAAGTTCCCTGCTGTGGTTAGAAACACCACTGGAAATCATAATGTAACACTGCATATATGTATGTTTATGTACATTAAATGAGATTGTTTCATTAATATTTTCAGTCTTGAGAAGACAGAAGGCATGTGCGGCAAGATGTAATGAGTAGAGTGAGTGTTTGGTTTATGGCCCAGAATGTTCTGTACAGAAAGAACTGTGTATGACAGGACAGTTGTAGTGCAATTTCCGCTTGTTGGTTTTCATTAGATATGCTGTGATAAACAATAAAGAACCTGCAAGCAGGATGAGTGACTGATTACAATGAAACAAATTAATAATCAATTTGCTACTGCAAAGAACAGGTGGTGCCATCACTTTCAGCACATGCACTTTGGAAGATCTGAGGTTCGCACTGCCATGTTGCTGTGAGGACTCGGCTGGACTAGGATGTGATGGTGTGTCATTTGATGAATGGCTGCTGGTGCCTTGTGTGTGAAGGCACTGCAGTCCTTTGAAATGGCTACTGGTGCCTTGTGTGTGAAGGCACTGCAGTCCTTTGAAACACCAGGAACCACACACCCAGCGACACAGTGTTACTTCCTAGAAGACTCGAGTCCATACATACTTTTGTTTAGTGTGGTAGTGTTTGGACTTCAGAATTTTGTTTCGCAGTTATGCTGAGCTGCCCAGGTGTTTAGCCTGGTAACAGCATTTTTACAAAAGCACAGAGTTTACAGAAATTCATCCTGAAAGCTGTAAAGACTTTTTTATCATGTTCAAGATTCTGGGTCATACCCAACCTGACACTATTACAGTTGTCCTAGTTATGGTAGCCCATCATATGACAGGCCACAGCACAGCTTCTGTCTTTGTCCTCACACCAATCCAGCTGTTAATTTGATCCATCAGAGTGCTGCCATTTGACTGTGATATGTTGTACTGTATGCTCAGTGCTCAATTGTTTCTTCACCCTCAGCCCATACCTCTCAGTAACATTTTGTCTCAATTATAAAGACTGTTTCTTTGTCAAGAGCACATACCCCACAGAGAACATACACGGAGGGCAACCAGGGTGACTCAGGCACACCAAGGATATACAGCATAGACTCCATCATCTGCTGATTTTGAACATTCACTTCCCAGTCACATCCCCCTTAACTTTTCAACATTTAAATCAGTTGTGTCATTGGATAAAGGTAAAGGTAAAGCTCACCACAGAACAGGCCACGAAGGCCCAGAGAGGGAGTAGAGGTATAGCTGTACTCTTTCTTTAGCCTCAGCACTTGATGAGGGTGGGTGATTAATGGCACACCCTGGCTGTGTCCCTGGGAAGGTCATTGGATAGCTGGATTGTGTTTCATCTTTAATATGATCCCTCCATTATTGAAATCCCTTAATGCCACCTGTAGAATACAAGGATTTCCATTTTATAATGATTTGTATAATTGTTGTGAGGAGTATTTAAGAATACACATGAATTATCTACTAACACTGCATTTCTATGTTGTATGTCTGCCATCAGTCATACAATTAAAACCCACTATGTGCGCTGCTGTTGGGCCTGCTTGACTGTCTTCACTATTGTCTCCAACATGTTTCTTAACCATTACTAAGAGCTCCGTATAATATAAGTGAATGTATGAAAGGTTCATACATGAGGTAGTGGGTACATTAACAAGAATTTAAGCTAAAAGAACACAGTGCATGATTAAAATCTCAGTGTCATATTATATGGTAGGTTGTGCATGAAAGCAACTTCCTGAATTTTTGTGAGTTTTCTTTCCTTTCAGAGCCTTACTCATCCTATACCAGATGCTGGTCTAATGATCACGGACTACGAGAGGGCACATGCACACAATGAGGAGCTGGGCTTGAGTGACATGAAGACGGAGAACTATGATTCAGATGATAGCTAATGGGCTTTCATATTTGTTTCCCTATTGTTTCATGGTAGGCATGTTTGTAATAAAATGCTAAATCATTTTTAAGTGAAATTTGGTTTTTTTTTCACATTTCTCATGATGTAAAAACAGTTACTGTTTATAATTACCAGTAAATTGGTAATGTAATACCTATTAGTACTTGTTTTATAGAAATAGCAAGGAGTTCCAGATAGACCTTAGTAAAGCTTTGTGAACTTTTGAGTCCCAGAGATCTTGTGTTGCTAATGCCGTATATACACAATGGAAATGTATAGTACAGGGACATTACTTAACCTCGCCAATATTGATGGTCACTTCTCAGTGAATAGACAGTCACATAAAAATTAACCTGCACATGACTTATTGTAGAGAACTTCTCAAGTCTATATGAATTATTAGTTGTAACGAACAACTAACTGGAGGACTGTGTGTTTCATATGGTATATATGCTAAGTACAGTTCCTGCAAGATGTTAATTCTGTGATGTGGTACCGTCATGGGGTGTATGTTGGAGAAGTTGAGTCCACAGTCATTCTGTCATGTACTGAAGCTTGGTGTCGACTCGGTGGATATGTGAATTCTCAGAATAATGGGCATTCATCTGTAGAGGATCCCATTGTAATCCATGAAGTGCTGTTACATGATGTTTTGGCCGGTGTGTGGTGTGCTATGATTGCAAGGAGGATTCTTTGGTCCATTTTTTTTCCTGAGACCCTTCACACCAACATGTTACACAGATTGACACCACCCTTTGAACACCTTTCCGGTGTGAGAGAGCCGGTGCCTTTTTGCAGCAAGATGGTGCAACAGCTAACAATTTTCTGCATTGTTCAGTGAGTGTTGGTGGTGACTAATTAATAAGCGGGGGATTGTGGCATCCTCATTCACCAGATATGTGTGCGTGCGATTTTTATCTGTGGGGCACGTTAAAGGATGAAGTGTGTAGTAATAAACCTTACACTGCCAACGATCTGAAAGAAAGCATCCAGAATGCAGTGTCTTCAGCTTCACCAGCAGAACTTTGATGTGCTGCATGTCTTTGAGCTGAAGGAAAACATTCCCAGCAGTTCCTACAAATGTGGTTTGTAAAAACATAATAATAACTGCAAAATATTCATTCTTGAACTTCTCTGATAACAGGTTCACCATCCAGCTTCTTCAGATTTGGAAGTCGTTTGCATGCTTCGGCCTTCCATGTAGCTTCATCAAGGCTGTCGTACAGTGGGTTTCCTATATAATAGAGAAACTTTTATATATAGGCCTATATGTCTTATAAAATTTGGTTTCTTCATTAAATTAAAAATGAAGCTTTATCAAAGGAATTATGGAAGATAGTGTGAACAGTGCTTTATATGTGACAGTAGAGGTAGTTGGAATAGGGCTCAGATATTTTATCATGAAGGGTCCTGAAACGTGTCGGGGTAAAGTGACTATTGTGTCACATATTGTAAGTGCATTTGGTTTGTACTTAAAATGAAAATAGGGCCTGTTTATTCAGCAGTACAGTGGTATGTCAGTGTCACATGGTTAACAGTGCCTGTTTATTTAGTAATATAACTGTCTGTCAGTATTAGCCAGTGAACAGTGTTGCTTTATTCAATAGTATTGCAGTATGCTAGTGAACATAGAAGATACAGCACACTGGATGTCTCCCCATTGAAGATACAGCACACTGGATGTCTCCCCATTGAAGATACTAGCACACTGGATGTCTCCCCATTGTCCCATCTGATGACAAACAGGTGCAATATCTGAAATGTTTTGATCTGTTCAGAACAGGAAATGATAGAGAAGTCCAGGAGCATGGTAATCCTAAATTTTACCCTGCATGTAACACAATTTTACCTTCAGTTTGACACAGTTTGAGGTCACTATTTCTGAAGTTTTAATATGCAGGTACTATATTTGTTGTGGTCTGTGTGGCTGCTTCTTTCTTGGAAACTTCCTGAGATCCAAGTAGTGAGCAGTGAGTAATAAGATTACAGTCTTCTGGTATGTGACATCAATTTAGTACACAGGAGCTACTGTATATATTAAACTACATGGTATCACATCACAGAAGACCATAATTGAAATTCCTGAAAGTACCTAAATCATTTCACCATGGAACTTTTATACAAATGCAGTAGTACTGTTCCTCCACACTCTTGGGTGGGTCAACATTTCTCTTCCTCTCCTAATTTATGTGAAAAGATTTCTTTCCTCAGAGATACAGTGGCCAGGGTATGAAGTTGACTACTTGTCTCCAAGGCAGTACAGGATTATCCATAGATCTTTGTCTTTATATGGAGGAGTTGCTTGGGTACAGAGAAAATTTTATGTGAGCATTTTTCAGCATACCCATGTCAGCATGGCAGCAAAACTTTATAAAAGATGGGAATTTCCTATACAGCTGAATGACTAATTCTGGAGACACCAAAGCAGACAAGTCACACACAAGACAGATACTGCAGTCAACCTTAGTCATGATGTCCAGTGCAGGCCAGCCTGGTGCACCGTTTCTGTATTTGGCTGTGCTAATTGCAATGGTCATGATTCTGTGATCATGCTTCAGACAAAACAAGAGGAGCCTTATTGTAACTGGCTGTGACTTACACAGCTGGACCTGTTATCATAGTTCTAAACAGTCTGATCTGCTGTGATTGGTTCAATGTGTCTTCATCCTAACACTTTAAGAAGAATTTTGTTTCACAAAGTCAGATTTTATTGATCAATTAAGCATACTGTTTATTCCATTCAAAGTGCATTGAGGGTGAAGTGGTGTCAGATAACAGTAGCATTAAGAATAAAGGACTGTAATATTATTGTGTCTTTTCATTCAAGACTTTGAAGTTGCAGATTACATAATTCTCTTAAACTGATATCCCATATATCTTAATAACTTACTATCAAGGGACAGTTAATTTCAAACAGTTAGTCAAGGGTAAAGTGTGCTGTCAGAATCAATCAGGCTGAAACACTGAACTCCGTGAGAAACAAGACACAAGGTCACCATAGAACTAAAATGAAGTATGTTGTTTACAAACCTACAAAAACCAGATCCTCCAGGTTTGGCATATCTTGCAGCTTACTGAATTCTGTCCAATCTTTGACGAGATTATTTGACATGTAAAGTACTTTTAGTTTCTTCAGAACACCAACACCTTTTAATTTTTCAATTAAGTTGTATGAGATCCACAGCTCTTCGAGTGTATCACCCACGCCTTCCTGGAAATCAAAGAACTTATGTTATTAACAGAGCTGTCATTACAGCTGTGTGAGCCTGTTCCTGCATAGTGTGTCGAGGGTAGGGGTGTCACAAGTTGTGCTTATCTGTATAGTGATGGTGTGCAATGAGTAGTAAACATACCATGTTTTGTGCTCCATGGCCATCGTAAATTCTTGTTTTCTTATGATGTTTTACAAATGATCGCCTTGATTAGTCTTAAATAGCCCTCAATCTGAACAGGGAGAGCCTGGATTATTGTTCATACAGCGCACCATAGCAAAAGTTGTAAAAATTGCATTGCTAAGATGATACATTCCTGGGACTCAGTGCATAGGAGAGATGAAATGTGCACTGAACATGATGGTGGACAACAATTTGAACAAGTTCTGTAGCACCTCGTCATTTTCTGCTGGCGATTGTATGTAAAGTGGTGTTTCCATGGAACCTGTTATCTTGGCAAAGCGAAGTTTAGGACCTCCTTTTATAGCTAGTGCCAGTGATAAAACTGCTAAAGGCAGAGCGAGAATTCTGCCACAGAAAAATTATGTTGTAGTGGGAAAAAGCATATGATGATGTTGAAAATTATTGTGTTGGTAACATCCTGTAGAATGGTGCATGCTGCTGACATAGACAATGATTATTGTGTAGTAACATCCTGATAAATGATATGTGCTACCTAAACAAACAGTGCTGGTTCAGACAGCCAGTCTGTCTGTTGCTAACTTTACCATTACTCTGACTAATCAAACCAGCTCAGCATGGGGTGCGCAGACTTCATTTTGGAATTTCCCTGGACTGTGGACTGGAACTGGTGGTACCTACTGATGTCATGATACCGTCTGTGTTAGTTGTAGCTGAAATGTGGGCTTTTACAAAGTAAAAGAAACTGCTGTTCTACAATTCTTAATTATTGGAACATTTATTGCCAGGCAATAGAAAAGTAGTGTCCCCTGTGCGTGCCATGAAAGCATACAGGTGGAGTAGACAGTTCCACTCATTCTTAACCTTTGTGCTAGATGGGGATGAGTGGTCGATGTCATATCCAAGTAAAGAACCTCCATTGCGCATTGGAGGCTAGGTGGGCCCCAGAGCCACTGTGGGTGTTTTTGAGAATAGAACTTCCTTGCATTTGCTATCCTCCATACCACTGGATTGGCAGCCCAGTATTATCCCAGGTGTAAGAATTAATATTAAAAGTATTTAAGGCTTTTCAAGCTGCAGTAGTGCAGCACAAGACCAATACAAACTAACATCAGTGGAATATCAATAAAATGAAGGCTTTGCAAGCTGCCCAACAGCAGTAGTGCAGCATGTGACCAATGCAGATTAACACCAAATGTCCAACATTCCAGAATTGTGGAATGTGAAATTTCAGAAGCCTGTTGCTGGCTCCTGAACTTCTTAGTATTGCAAAGCATAGCAATATCAACAGCAAAGGAGGATAGTTACCAGGCCAGACAAATTCTTTATGTAATTTCTCCCAACTGACAGGATTCTGAGATTCTTCAAACTACTAATTCCAGTTATCTTCTCAATCATATTAGTTGACAGTGATAATTTCCTGTTAATGAAGACAAAATCTAATTAGTTAAAACTTTATTCAATTAATACATGTCATAAGGACTGTATGGAACATAAGGAGACATTGCTGGTCAAAGTTTTTATTAGAAACAGGTACAAATGGTGCATATGTACTTCATGTGTTAAGTCAAATTTGAGAATGATTTATATTTATTTGTCTTTATGCATATGCACAATGTAACAGCTTCCAGTTGTTGACACATTTTACTATATTTTAACTTACTCGCACTTAACTAATGCTGCTAATGAATTATCCATTTTTTCTATGGGTGGCCACTGAAAACACAACTGAACTTCTGTAGCTTCTGATGCACTCATTCCATATTTTTCCTCCCATCTTCTTAAGGCCTCTTTTATTGATGTAGCCATGGACTGAAATGTAGCGGCAAAAATTACTGTCACAAAATTTTCCACAAGATTTCCATATAATGTAATTGTGTAAAGAGTGTAGACCAGCTTTCATAAAGAGGATTTACAAGGTAAGAGACCAACAGTAATTTATTTACCAAGGTATGTGATTACGTCTTTTTATTTTAGCATCTAACTGTGGGTTGTTTTCTTCTGTGAGATGTATCGCTGCAATAGATGTAACAACAAAGAACTATCTGTGATTTCAGAACTCTTTGCCTGACATCAGATACTTCTAGTGCTGTACACTTGATAAAAGCCAATACAAGGTTACACAATTAGGACCATTCATGTTCTCGACAAGACAGCAGAAGTTCATTCTGTGGACCCTGTTAACCTTTTAAAGCCTAGCGGTAACTTTACATACGACCAGGTTTAACATTAAAAAATTCTACGTGGTGCCCACATTGCGTTCATGTGTTTTGTACGGACCTCGGAACAAACAGCAACTTTTGTTTTATAAAACATTAAGAGATTGGTTTTTATAACCGAAGTGGAGAGTGTTTACAGCGCGGTACGCACTGAGTCCTTATATAAAACAGATATGCTTCGTCTTTAGAGGGTTAAAGTCCCATGATCATGCTTCCATTGTAATATACCTCAATAAAACAGTGCCTAAAGCCATTTAAAAAAGGGAAAGGGATCTTTGTTCTGTGTACTCCAAGCCACGTATGAGAACGCTGAAAGTAAACTGAGTAATTGGTGTATGTCCTGTAAACACTTGTACAAAGTATTGATACTCTAGAACACACTTTGAATATTTCATAGTGAGGGGCTTCATGATTTGTACTCCTCATCAAATATTATCTGTATGATAAAATCACAGAAGTTGTGAGTGGGCATGTGGCATGCGTGGGGGAAAAGAGAAATACAGGGATTGGTGGAAAAACCTGTAGGAAGGTGACTGCTTACGAGAATAATATTAAAATGGATTTTAAAAGCTGGACTGGGTCAATTGGGATTAGGATAGGGACCAGCTGGGGGCTCTTGTGAACATCAACTTTCAGGTTCCACAAATTGCAGGGATTTTCTTGATTAGCTGGCCCAGTGAGTTATTTAATTTGTTAGAACACACTTCTGATGAAGGTTTCTGTAACTAACTGGTCTCATCTGTGACACTTAATTCCTTCACTGATGATGAGTGCTTCACCCCTTTATACTTCTGATGTAGTTATGAATGAAAGCATGTATTACCATGATATTTGAGATAGACTGCATCAGCAGGTTTACGTTTCCAGGAAACTGAGATGGGCATGGCATGTAGCACTCATAGGAGATGAGCGATACAAATGTTTGGTTGGAAATCCTATAAAAATAGACCACTTCGAAGACCTCAGTATGGATTGGTGAGTCACGTTAGCATTGATATTAACAAAACAACCAAAAGGTTTGGACAGTATTAGTTGGCTCAGTAAGGACTGGTGACAAGTTCCTGTGAACATGGTAACAAATCTTCAAGTTCCACAACAGGTGATGAACTTCTTTACCTGCTATGCAACTATTAGTTTTTCAAAAAGGACCATGCACCATAATGCTAGTTCATGACTTCACGAACCCCAATTTCATTTTAAACAGATGTCCGAGAATCATATGCCTTTATTCTTACTGCCAATATTTGTTTTTGTGTTAAAAAGTGGTCTTTTTAGGTCATTTTCTGCAACTAGCAGTGCCTGCTCATATATATAGTGCTCAAATATTTTGTGCCAGCAATATTTTCATTTTATGTGGTTTGATATACTTTACATAGTTCAATTTTTATGATGTTTTGTGGGTTCCTGCTATGTCCATATATTTTTGCTTGTCCTATCAAAACTAGTACAGGACTACACCTTTGCCACAAGGAAGAAACTAAGATGGGTTGCAGTGCTATATACCATGGCTTACCTTCTTCACGTTATTTTGTTTTATTATATTTGCCAATGTCAGCATCTAACGCTGAAGCTACAGTGTTAACATGCTATTTTTGTTTGGTCATTAACTGTTGCGAACATACAGCAGATGCTTCTAAGGAGCAAAATTTAAGTGTCACATACACGGCTAATAAATATGGTGCCAGTGCACGCTTCCATGCTGTACACCAATTCGAAACCGTAAGACGGATTTTACAGTCAGTACGTCTTGAGACTCCACGTTGTTTATTACTTGTTACCACGGCAACGGGTGAACACACTCCTGAATTTCAGAACCTGGACGAAGTTCTGGAACGTAGATATGGATGAGATTTGTAAGGTACAATGACACGAAACAACAGGAATATGACAGACTGTCTTTGATAGCATTTCAGCTACAGCGTGCGGTGAACATCCATGTTAAATTGTCGTATTAATATACCTTCGTACAATGGCTTCGTCTCACCAAGACAACTCTGCTCCATTTTTATTGAAACTTATTATTCCTCACATTCATGACCTCTTAGACATGTCCACGTGACTAAACCAACCAATGGTGGTGTACTGTAAGGTTGTAAGTGGTGGTGTTTTGTCTTCATGCTATAAAACATAGAAAAATGCCCAACAAACCAAAAAAGGAAAAGGTACGTAATATTTTTTGTTACTAGAACAAATTTTGGATTCATGAAATTCGTTATGCGTTGGTATGATGTGATAAACATTAGTGTAGAACGTGAATACGTTGTGGGAAGATGAGGGTGTAACGTTGACGCCGTATCGTGTTTGGCTTCAAGAATTGCTGTAACCTGCAGTGCATCCTTCCTTGTTTAGTAGAAATAAAATGTAAAGAATTATTACAGCGTTTTACTTAATAAAGAATATGTGGAGCTCAGTGGTCTTGCGGTGATTTCAGGAGCCAACCAAAAACAAGATCGGAAATGGGAGGAATGGTGGGAAAGAAAACCTGGGTAGCAGCGATGAGGTAGGATATACCAGTGTTATATTTACTAAAACTAGTAATATTATTGAAACTTGAAATTCTTGGACTATTGCGAAACATGATTTGATTGTTCGGTCGCAGAAACATGGTTCTGCTTCTGTTATCTTAGAACTTAACCTAACTTTTGACAAGGTTAATTTACATCAAAAGCGCACAGTTCAACAATAATGGTTATTAATATTATTCAAAATACGATATGTTTAGATTAATTATTAAAGAATACTCAGGGGCTACATCGCAAGGTTGATTTTTTAAAAACCTGTTATGATGTGGTACACTGATATTGTGCAACACATACAATTACAGTTTTGAATGAAAAATGCTGAAGTATGTATATTTACAGTACGTTTAGTGTTTTCTTAGAACGAGGTTGTAGAACTGTGTGTAATATTGATGAGTTTGAAAGAATAATGGAAGTTAGCTTTATGCACTTCAGTTGTACACACATACATACATACGTACATACATACATACATACATACATTCCATGGATCCATAATTTTGTCACAAGACAGTAGGATGTGGAGTAAGCCATAAACATACAAAACATACAAAATCTACAGAACTTTACATTGCAAATACTTTAAACATTTTATATACAGCCTTAGAGGTCATTATTATACGTTATCAGTACACATAAGAAATTTGTCTGCAGAATAAAAGGAGTGTGCATTTAAGTACCTTCTTAGTGGTACTTTAAATTGTGCCTTTTCATTCTTAAGATTTGTGAGACTACGTGGTAAGGTGTTGAAAATTCTGATGCCAGAACAGAATGCACTCTTCTGAAATCATGATAGGTTGGCAATTGGTCTATGAAGATGGTGCTTACTTCTTGTATTAATGCTGTGTACTGATGAATTTGTTCAAAAATTTTCTTGTGTAACCTTATCTACTATTTAGAATTCACAATGTATCAGAAAGAATAAAAGTGTGATCCCTTAAATAACATAAATCGTAGTTTAGATTTGTCATGGTTTCAGGTGGGGTTATGTATGTTCATTCGTGTTGACAAAATGCGCATGGCATGACAGTTTTTTTGTAGTTGTAGGTGTGCTATAGATATCTTATGGTATACTGTAAGGCAGCAAGTTATAAGGTGTTTGCTGTATTCATATATGTATGTAAATTGGTAACTGATGAATGTGGTGTATAGATGGGTTCATGTTTTAGTGTTTATGATGCTGATTTTTATCTATATATGTGCTCATGTGATCAGAAGTAGTAGTCATGTGGTCACTAGTTTAAGTGTGACTGTGAAGGTGGGCCTTCAAGGTACATGTTTATGCCAGGGGGTTATCTGATAGATTCTATGTGTAATTGGTGTACATATCTGAGGATACTAAATACCAAGAAGTAATGCAGTTTATACAATTATTTTAAAATATGTTGCATATTAAAATATATATATTTGCATTGCGGTTAAACACCGTACTTTTAACATTCTTTTATTGGTTGATGATATGAGCTTGACTTGTGGGTACAAGCTTAAGAGAGGACATCCCATTGTGTTTCACAAATAAATAGCAAAAAGTAATAGCATCTACACAACTTAGCACATCCTGTTGTGTCATGGAAGTTGAATTGTGTAGACTGCGTTACTCCTTAGTATTTAATTTACAAAACACAATGGTATGTCCTCTGTTAAGATGAAGGGCACTGTTTTCCTCATAAACTGTTTGCTGTTCACAGGAGGTGTTGTTTCTGTTATAGCGGTATACATAAATGTTTTATGAGATGTTGATAAGCACCTCATTTTTTGCATCTGCTAATTTTCTGTTGCTTTTTGTAGTGCCGTAAGAATTGCTGTTCTGCAGAGTGTGGGCTGTATATCCAGAAATTAATTGGGGTGTACGTAGTGGATCTGTTTATATCTAATATTTGTACTGGATGTGTTTATTATATTTGACATTCAGATGTCTGCTTGTTTGTCTTGTGTGTACCTTGTTGCACATGGGGCATTGGAGTTTTTGAATTCTGCTGGTTTAATTTCTTGGGGTTGTATTTTTAGGTTTTAATATTTTCTGAAGGGAGTTGTTTGTGTAGAATGTTATTCTCAGATTTATGTCTTTGAAAATTTTTGTGATTGTCCTCATTTACAGACATAAGTAGGCGAAGGGATTGTAAGTGGTTGTTTTTTGTAACTGGCTTTCTTGACTTGGACTGACTGCATAAACACAACAGTATTTTATCATACAGTTGCTTTGTCTGTGATTGATACGAACGATTAGATTTTGGGATTGACTGTCATATTTTGATGTTCTCTTTCTCTTTTTCTTTGGTGTATTTGTATGCAGCCATTTTATGTTCTTTTGGATAGGTACAAAAATTACGTGTGGGTGTGCCTTTCATTAGTTTCTGATGAATATATTACATCCACACATAGTCTTGTGTTAATTAAATTTAATTGAAGGATAAATATTCTCTTATTTTTTTCCAAGGGTGGGCGTGTTTTGGAGATATTTGTCTTTTATTGGAATCTTCCGTAATTTTATTTGCACTATTTTTATGGAATCTTGTAGATTTTGGTTTAGTTTACTTTATATTTCATCCTAAAAATCATTACAGAACGATGTTGGATACACCCAGAGATTAATTACAATCAGGTACCATAATTACAGTAAAACCAGCAAACATGTGAAATTGAAATAATTACATACATAAACAGAAACAACACAAGACACTAAACAAGCACCAAACATGAAACACAAAAACACTACTTAAGGAAGTAACAAAAGTACAAGCAATTACAGTCTGGAAATACATCATTAACCCTACATAATTTCTGCGAATTAAACGTCAACCGTCATAAATTCTTCGACTGAATAAAAACTCTGTTTAAGAAGGAAGCTGCTGAGTTACTTCTTGAATTTTCTTATTGACTGAACGCTTTTGATTTCATGAGGTAGTTTGTTGTAGATAAGAACACCATTTTAGGCAATACTCTGTTCAAATAGTTTTGTGTTGTGGCTTGTGATAAATAAATCTGCCTTATTTCTTGTATCATGTGAGTAAACATAGAATCTCTTTTAGATTTATGTAAGGACCCTTTAATGTGTGTAAGAATTTCCAAAATGTGTATACAAGACAGAATCAAAATCTTTTAATTTTTTGAAATATGGTTTGCAACTTAAAGTGTTGGAAATATTAGCTATCAGTCTTTTTTAAAAACTTTCTGAAGATTTCTAGCATCTCCCCAAAATAAAGTGCCATACTTCAAAAATGAATGCATGTATGCAAAATACATGATTTTAACAATGTTTTTATTTACAAATGAATTGATTGTTTTAATTACATAACAATGTTGACTTAGTTTAATTACTAATTTTTTCGTGTGCAAATCCCAATTTAAATTGTGGTCTAACCAGATTGCCAAAAATTTTGTTTCGGTTGCATAAGTAATTTGTCTGTCTTTCGATATTATGTCAGGAAATACTATACATTTATTTAATTTGTGATGAAAGCCTAATGCCAATGATTTATGTATATTTATAATCAACCTATTATTTTCAAACCAGGGTAAAATACTTTTAATAGTTTTATCCAAATTTAAAGTTAAATCCTGCATGTCTTTACCAGTTATTAATATGCTAGTATCATCCACAAAAAGTGTTATTTTGACGCCAATGTCATTGTTGATACTTGTGTCTATTTGATTCATGTATATTAAAAATAACAACAGCCCTAAAACGGAACCCTGAGGAACTCCAGATTGAATTATTTTCTTGTCTCCTTGTTTTTGTTGGATCTCATTACTTGTTTCATCAAAATGATCAATTACTACCAGTTGTCTTGTGTTTTTTAAGTATGAAGCAAACCACTGCTGTGGAATTCCTCTAATGCCGTATGTGTCTAATTTTTGTAATAAAATGTTATGATTTCCCGTGTTAGATGCTTTCGATAAATCTAGAAATAAACTTGCACATATTTCTTTATTGTCTAGTGCTTTATACACACCTTCTAGAAAATTCATTAATGCTGCATTAGTGGATTTACCTTTACGGAAACCGTGTTGACTTTCTGTAAATATGTTGTGTTTTTCTAGGAAGTTTATTAATCTAATGCATACTGTTTTCTCCAAAATTTTGGAAAAAGTTGAGACCAATGAAACTGACCTATAATTCTCAACTTCATTTGGAGCTCCCTTTTTAAATAAGGTTTTATTTTTGATATCTTAAGATTTTTTGGGAATTTTCCAGTACTAAGTGATAAATTAGTTAAAAAAGTTAATGGTTTAATTAAATATACATAACATTTTTTGATGAACCGATCCAGTCCACTTGATTGTTTTTTAGACCTTTAATAATAGTAGTTATTGCCTCATCATTTGTGGGTGAAAAAATATTGAGGCTGAAAGTTTTTGCTTATCATTGGAAAATTTAAGTACCCTGGGGGTAAAATTAGACTTCTGCTGTCTCAGTAAAGTATGTATTAAATAGCTTTGCTACATGTGTTGTTTCAGAAATTGAGCTTCCATTCCTATTTATAACAATAGGCTTGTGTTTTCTCTTTTCCAACACACCTTTTTCATCTTTTATTGAGTCCTTTATTTTTTTGATTCATGATTTGATTCTGATATTAGTGTGTCATTTTACTAGTCTGCATAATATTTTTGCACTGGTGTGTGATTTCTGTTTCGATTTTGGGACTCTGTGATTCACTTGTTTGCATGGTATTTTTACACGACCCCAGATAAGTGTTTTTATCCACCTCATCCACCACCATGACTATGTTTCCCAGAAGGCAAGAATGAATGACTTTACCAAGAAGGTTCCCAAATTTTGAGCTCCCCTCGTATTCAGGTGTATTCCGTCCCTGGCCATGTCAAATTTCCCAATCCAGCAGTTGCCATCAACCATGAGGCAGTCACTTACAGAACACAACCAGTCCAGCTCTGTGTTAATTCTGCTTATAAAATGTTTACTTACCTTTCTCCGATGCAGGATTCCACTGATCAAAATTTTTGTTTTAGGAACTTGTTTCCTTATACTGTCTTATAGGTCCATGGTATCCCCCATAATTTTGGTAGCTGATATTGCAGCTGTAATGTCGTTGGTGCCAGCGTGTATCACAATTACATCTGGACCTGCTGTTTTCAAATCAGTCTTCTGCACTTGGTGTTGTAGCTCTTCTATTCTGATTCCCGGGAAACAGCAAACATCATAGCCCTTGCTTTTACATTCTTCCCCAGCAAATTTGGATACAGAGTCACCCAGTACAACCACTTTCAGAGTTGCTGTGCCACGCCGCTGTGATTCATATTTGTTTGCTGTTTCCTTTAGCTCTGTTGAGATTATGTTTATAGATGGTTGTATTTATTTTCAGCGAGAAAGGATTTGTTTGAGGCTTGTCTAGAAACTGTTGGCATAACTGTTCCACCTCGGCGGTGCTGTTGACGATTTCTAACCTGAAGAAATTAATTTTTATTTCATGGCGCCAAGCAGTTGCTGTTCTTTTTTGAGTTCTCCTTTAGCTTGTTTTGGAGTTCTTCATTTTCCATTGTTATTTTTTTTTATCTCACCCAGTGCATTCTTTAGATCTTTACTCAGGACATCGCTTCTCAACTGCAGAGACTGTAATGTTTCCGTGTCGCACAATGCTATCTTGTGAGATCATGAATCAGCAGTTTTGTATATTCTGTTTTGGCAGACAATATCATGCACTGATTTTACCATCACTACTTCTTGATGCGACGCCATTCGTTATTCCACTCACACCCGATTTCTAGAAGTTATCCTTTATGAAATGAGTACTACTTAACTATGTGTTCTCAACCAGAACCATATCATTACATATCTCTTGTAAAATTTTATGTCAATACATTGGATTTAGCATGTTACTAAGTTATTCTCTAAGCTTGATGTAAGTAAAACTTATAAATTGATACGAAGCACTTGATGAACATGAATATGGTCAAAATTAAGATGACTTTGTCATATTTTTGTGGTTAGCCTTCATAGTGGGCATATACAGCGTCCAGTCTATGGCCATGAGGCAAAATGTTACTGAAAGGCTGCATTTTGTTGCTGCTGGGAATACGTTGTCAGTTCGTTGTCAGCCATGCAACTGAATTTTTGGCTTATGTGATTAAAGGAAGAGTGAAAGAATAAATACAAGTTTAAAAAACATTGAATGAAACTTTTCACCATCTGGAAGTTTGGTTAAATTTCTTTTCAGTCTAATTCAGACTATACAGGGTTGAGTTATCGGGCGATTGATGAATTGAAAATGATTTGAAAAGAAGCAGTTGTGGTGTGGTAGAGATATGGCATTGCCATTGGGAAGGAAGTAGTTGTGGTGTAGTTGAGATATGGCACTGGCATTTGGAAGAAAGTAGTTGTGGTGTAGTTGAGGTACGACACTAGTGTTGGGAAGGAAGTAGTTGTGGTGTAGTTGAGATACTACAGTGGCATTTGCTTTGAGGAACTGAGGAGAGCCACAGAAATCTTCAGTCAGAACGACTTGTGTTCTGGCCCTGACTTGAACCAAAGATTGTTGTCATGCTGTGAGCTTCATCAGCTTGTACAGGTAGCAATTTTGAAGGCTTTGTTGTCTGCAAAGTTTAAAGAATAAAAACTAATACTATCATGTCAACTGACAGGTAGACACACTTCTGTAGTGACTTATTATTGAATCAAATGTGTATAAATTTGAGAAATATGTATGTAACCTGGAGTGACATATGTTAGAATCATCAGTATACAGCACAGATGTAAGAGATTCTCAGCCAGACAAATGCATAAGCTGTTGCAGTTTACAAATTATTGCTGCAATTGGCATGTATGTAACCCTGTTAATACTTATTAAAACCTCAAGGTTTCGTTAAATGATTCAGATACATTGGAACTTTTAATTTAATGGTCAATAATTTGCAGACCAGTTCAGTTGTTAATTATAAGGCTTTTGGGTTAGTTGTGTCATTTCCCGTAATTGTGTTAACCCATTCAAGGTGGGCACATCAGGTCACGTGGCCATCTCCTGGCCAGAGTAAAAACATTCGTGTTTTGTGTGTATTAGCGTGTATTGTAAAATTAATATTTCATATTTTACATTTCAAAATTGTATTATTTTTAAAAATATTAAAAAATTAAGAAAGTGGTGTAGATGTGAATTGTTTGAAAGTATGTAATACTGCATCTGTATGGCATTCTATGTTTAATCAAGATATAAAACACGAACAACATACCGGTGCAGCAGCAGGCCTGCATGTTAGGGTATCATAACATACTGGAGCAGCATTCAGACATTGACATGTGGTGGTGGAAGGGGGGCGGTGGTGAGAGAGAGAGAGAGTGGCCGCACCAGTTGCAAAAGAAATGGTACTGGTGTGAACAGGACATACAGTAAACTGTGGAACTGTGGTAGCCACCTGACAGGGCCAGTCTCATTGTCAGTTTGTTTCAGTTGCGTCTTCTGTGGTCTGCACTAGCTGAGTGTTGCTGTTGGGTTGGTCTGTGTTGATAACGTATGTGCTGTTTGATGTTCAAGGCACTGAATTCAGATTCCATCGTAATTCACCCTGAATTAAGGAACTTCACTTTAAGTAACATATACATAGGGTATGTCTGCTGAGTCACTCGACACTAAATTACAGACAGAATTAGAAAAAGCGGCTATAAAAATGTGGTACTCATTTTCGTTAATTGCAGAATATTATCCACTGTGACAGACAGACCACATGTCAACAAACAAATAATAAAAAGAAAAGATTTATCTGTAATGCTGTTCAGATTGCAACTGTAGATAAGGAAGTGATTAGGCCATAAACTCAATAATTAATAATTATAGCAGTTTGCAAATTGTTGGTTTTTATATTAAATTAGTTAACATTTTTCAGCTCTTTAACCCAGGAGTGTGTTCGGCCAGACCGGAACACACTGATATACGCTGGAATTCCACTCACCCTATGCTGTGCTGTGTCGTGTCATCCCAGCTGACACCTAACACATAAAAAGTCTGCAGTTTGGCTTGGTCAGAGTTCGTGTGTGTGGTATGGCATGGGGTAGGGGGAATTGTGCCATCATCATTTTTAATTCAATTAAAGTTTTGCATTACCGAGGGACCTGAATACATGTTTGGCGTATGTAGGTGGGCATTCCTGTGCAAGAAAAGGTTCTTGAATAAATAGATACCCTCATTCTCAGGTAATGTTTTCATAAAACTCAGTGAATTTTGGAAAGCTGTAAATATAATGATACCTATTCAGTGTACACCATCACAGTATTTTCATCTTCCTGCAATAGCTGTACCATCCAGCTGTTGTCTGCTTGATTAACGCAGTCCTGCATGCAGTATCGTTTACATACACATGAGCGGTAGACAGATACCGTGTGCAGAGTATGTCTAACAGTTACTGAACAGCTGCTGTGTCGATTTTAATGACATTTGATGTTCGGTAGTATCCCTGCAAGGTGTTAACACCTGCCGGTTTGCCTAAAAGTCCGACAGCTATAAAGGACACTGCGTGAAGACTGCATGGGTTTCTGCATGCATGTTGAGCATAACCCACTAGATGTCTTTTTTTTAAATTCAATATTGAACATCCCCGTTGGTGTACGTATACAATATACAAAATCTTCAATTCCATGAAGGAAATCAGTCCCGACCAACCCTGTTTTTATCTCTTTATTTTAAGACTACTGGGCTGCCGGTTTCGGCCAAATACAGCCAACATCAGAATACACAAGAAACGTGAACACGTGAAACTCTGCTCAGATTAGAAGGGGGAGGCCTTCCTCTTTTACAATGCGATTAAAATTATACAGTGTAAAAGCCTTGTATGTATATAGTACACAAAGCTAAAATACATATAAAATGTAGAAAAAGGTACATAAAATGTTAAATATATATATATATATGTATATATACCATGCGTCGACCACAGAGTATGTATATAAAACGGGGGTGCCAAAAAATGTTTACACATCTTAAGAGATGTTATCTATGTATTACTTTTCGAAGTTGAATTGAATTACGGTAGCAATGTGTAGTAGGACGTTCGATCAAAAGATGACGTTAATCAAATGAATGCTAGCGTCACCATGCGACAGGCAGGACAGTCAAAGAAAATGGCGGAAGCACGGTTGTCGTTCGAGGAGCGCAAGACCATTTTGAAGTGGTATTTGAAACTCGAGAACGTTGTGGAAGTACAACGACAATGGAGGCGTGAGTATGCAACATAACCTCCAACACGCCTAACAACTGCACACATTCGTGATAAGTTTGAGACGCATGGTACTGTGTGTGATGTGCAGAAGGGAAGATCCGGGAGGCCTCGCACAGCAACAATTCCTGCTTCTTCTGCTAAGGTGTTGGAATAGTTTACACGCTCGCCACAGAAGTCTACCAAACAATGTGCACGTGAGACAGGAGTTAGCAGAACAAGCATACGACGCATTCTTAAAACAGCAAGATGGAAAGTTTTCATCCCAAGATTGTTACATGCACTGAATGAAGACGACCCAGATCGAAGGGTGCAGTATTGTGAGTGGCTCCAAAACATGGCACGAGAGGATGAGGAGTTTGTGGGGAAAATGGTTTGGTCTGATGAAGCACAGTTTAAATTGAACGGAACAGTGAACCGACATAATTGTGTGTATTGGGCTCCAGAAAATCCACACGTTCATGTGGAAAAAGAAGTCAATTTACCGGGCCTCAACATCTGGTGTGGACTGTCACTAAGGGGACTAACTGGACCATTCTTGTTTGAAGGTACCGTTACTGGTCAAGTGTACCTAGACGTGCTACACACATCCATTTTACCTGCAATTCATACACTTTTTGGGAATGATCGATTTTACTTCCAACAAGATGGCGCCCCACCGCACATCCACCGAGACGTGACAGCTTACCTCGACGAGAATTTGCTAGGACAATGGATAGGACAAAGAGGTGCGGTTGAGTTTCCCCCAAGTTCGCCTGACTTAACACCCCTTGACTTCTACCTGTGGGGGACCTTAAAGGATGTGGTGTGCCGTAGAAAACCGGCTACACTGGCGGTACTTCGGGAAGAAATTGAAACGGCATGCGCAGCGATACACGTGGACACTCTGGTCAGCGTTGCTCAAGCAGCAGTTCGCCGTAATCAGAAGTGTCTGGACGCTGATGGTAACCACTTTGAGCACCTCTTGTAATTGCAGAAGTCAAACGTGACTTCTATTCATCTTTTGTTATCGGTATATATTGAGTATTACAATTTTAATACAGTTTTTTCCTTTCTTAAAATGTGTATACATTTTTTTGGCACTCCCGGTATATAATATGTCTTGACAGTGCTAACAGCTTCTTTCCACGCCTGTGGAGAAAGTTTCTTGCGTATTCTTATATCGCCGTATGTTGTGTATTTAACCTTTCTGAGGTTTATTCTTTTTATGGCTCCACGGTTAGGCCGCAAGTGTGGGGTTTGTTAGCTTTTCTTACGAATTCCGTACCTATAAATATACAAACGTAATGAGAAATAGTGGGATAATGACAGTTAGAAGGACAACATACGGCGATACAAGAATACGCAAGAAACTTTCTCCACAGGCGTGGAAAGAAGCTGTTAGCACTGTCAAGACATATATATATATATATGTACGTACTCTGTGGTCGACACATGGTGTATATATATATTTAACATTTTATGTACCTTTTTCTACATTTTGTATGTATTTTAGCTTTGTGTACTATATACATACAAGGCTTTTACATTGTATAATTTTAATCGCGTTGTAAAAGAGGAAGGCCTCCCCCTTCTAAATTGAGCAGAGTTTCACGCGTTCATGTTTCTTGTGTATTCTGATGTTAGCTGTATTTGGCCGAAACCGGCAGCCCAGTAGTCTTAAAATAAAGAGATAAAAACAGGGTTGGTCGGGACTGATTTCCTTCATGGAATTTAAGATTTTGTATATTGTTCACTAGATGTCTGCAGGGGTGAAAAATGTTTTGAGCAAAAGTTGTAGAGAAAAGTAAAATATATTTTATGGGCAATGCACTTCTCACATCACACAAAATTTTGAGATGTGTTGTGTTCCTGTGTCAGTACTATGTATACATTTGCTGTGAAGATGAAAGACAGCGGTAGGTTTTGCATGATGACCTTTTTGTCCTTCTGGTGTCGACAGGATGAACGTAACAGGGCTTCTACAGGTAACCACTGTACTGTGTGGTGTGACACTGACTTCACCACAAAATTAGTTACTTGTTTCACAGGTACTTGTAACATTTCTAAATACCGGGCTGCATTATTGATTTTTTCTCATGATGCCTGGCAGTCAAATGAAAGATTTGGAAAGACAGCATTACACAGCCATTATAGTGGTTTGGTACGCTGCCTGCCAGTGTGCGTCACAGTAGCAAAGAGCTGAAGGATGTGCTGCAGTATTGTGCATGTTCTACAGATGTGCTGGTCGCAGTTTTGTGTATCTTGATACAATATTCAGCTGTACTTATGACATATATATATATCAGATACTGTAAAAGTCATCACCAGGAATAATTTTGTTATGGTATTTCTAGAGATGTGCACCTTGATGAGGTCCATTGTGTGCTGTCGTTTTTTGAGCTTGTTCTGTTATTAGTAAATCAGTATGGTGTAAGTTGAACTTTGTGTGGTGTCAGAAGTATATCGAACATGAAGCAAATTTAAATTAATTGCACCACATTTTGACAAACTGAAATGCAAAACAGTGCAAATTCGTTGAGTATTTGACTTCACCTGTGCGCATTCATTTAGTGCTGTTTATGTAACGAGCACACAGACCATACAGACTGGGCGTTCTGATGTGGTTTGGAAGAGGAAAAGTTACGGAGGTGCCCAGGTGGGAGTTTTTCCAACAGGCCTGATGTTAGCTGCAGTCAGTCGGTGTTTCAGAAGGTGTGCAGTAACTGTGTGTCTCTTTCCCAAAAATGTTCGTGCAGTTCAGTTAAGGGAGCACTCACACCGGCCAAAACTTGGCACCCACAGTTGGAAGTTACGGCTGCCCAGACTGGCCTGCTTGTTAGAGTATTTCTCTCCATTAAAAGTAAAACACCACCATCCATTTTAGGCGGGCGGGCGGGCAGGCAGGCAGGCAGGCAGGCAGGCAGGCAGGCAGGCAGGCAGGCAGGCAGGCAGGCAGGCAGGCATAGTGTATAGCCACCAGTGTCACAGAGTGACTTCTAAATAAGCCTTTTTTTAGTTTACACTCTCATATTTTTTGTCTTTAACTGTGATTCTGAAACTTAAAGTAATGTAGGATTTATCTGGCATGGAAAGAAGCAATCCATAATGCACCATGCAGAACTTAGAAAGGCAGTCTTTGCTTAGATTGGGTGCTTGTAGCCAGTTCTGAGGACAGAAGGTGGTCCCTGCAGCTGCTGGTAGGTCGTACTCAGTCATTCTGCGTGTATATGAGTCGTTTTAAGGATATTGTCTGCATGCTGCCACCAGTTCTTTCTGGCATGCCGGATTTCCCTATCACGGCCAGGATGCGTCGGAACTCGGAGGAATCCTCATGTGCATTTTTTTGTTGGGTTCTGTTTTCAGATCCAGCGCTCCGTGGTCCAGGACTTATTGAGATATAATTTGGGCTGTACTTGTGTTCCGCTTCGCGTAAGGTCGGATTGTCTTTTTTTAATTCATGATTTCTTCGTAACACTGCACTACACACACGTCTACTGTACAGTGCACTCACGGTCTTCGCCTGCACACACCGAGGCACAGGGTGTCGCTGACTGCCTTTGCCCACCTCTCATTCCTCTTTCTGCCAGAACCCTGTCTTTATTATACCTAAAAAATTCGTCCCAGATGGAGCAAGCGACTAATCCCCTTTGGCCGTCTAAAGTCACGCCTGTATTTTGGCTTTTAACTATGACTGCGCACCTGCAGTGGATGGGTCGTCTGTATGGACGGACAGCGAACATATAAGTTACTAGTAATATGCAAGGCGCAGGTCGCCCACGGATTGGGCCCGTTATACTGGTATATGTATTTGTGTCCGTATTGTTGCCAGTTGTGATTACCAGGGCTGTGGAGTCGGTACACAAAAGCTCCGGCTCCGACTCCGGCTTCTCGATTTTTAAACTTCCGACTTCGACTCGTCGATTTTTAAAACTCCGACTGCGACTCCGACTTCTTCATAAAAGCTCAATATGCATTAATAACGGTGCACCTCTAAGACATTTCATTGCCACCACGTAAATCATCAGGCTACTGTTTAGACTTATAACCTATGTTTAAGTATAAGTCTAATGGTTACTGTAGCTATCAGGGCTCTGGAGCTGGAGTATCTAGTTAAGATTTTAGATTGAGGTTGGAGTCAGAGTGGGTACATTTTTTCCCGACCCCGACTCCACCTAAAAATTCCTTCCGACTGCACCTAAAATTCCTTCCGACTGCACCTAAAATTCCTTCCGACTCCACCTAAAAATTCCTTCCGACTCCACCTAAAAATTCCTTCTGACTCCACCTAAAATTCCTTCTGACTCCACCTAAAATTCCTTCTGACTCCACCTAAAAATTCCAACTCCACCTAAAATTCCTTCCGACTCCACCTAAAATTCCTTCCGACTCCACCTAAAATTCCTTCCGACTCCACCTAAAAATTCCTTCCGACTCCACCTAAAAATTCCTTCCGACTCCACCTAAAAATTCCTTCCGACTCCACCTAAAATTCCTTCCGACTCCACCTAAAATTCCTTCCGACTCCACCTAAAAATTCCTTCCGACTCCACCTAAAAATTCCTTCCGACTCCACCTAAAAATTCCTTCCGACTCCGACTGCATAGCCGTGGTGATTACGGGCATTTCATGTTTAGTTCCTCCTCCTCCTCGTCTTTTATTACGCGTTCTTGTAACCTGTGTTTGACTGCCGCAATGTAAACAGTTCAGATACCTCGCTCGACGTAACTTCACTTTCCTTGGTCTCATTTTTATCACTGTACATTCACAGTGATATTTCTCATGCTTAACGTTGGGCCTGCAGGTGCCGTACGGTAAGGACTTTGTCAGCTTGGCCTCGCTATGCTGCTTGTACGTCCACACAGGCTTGCGTAGTTATGGTCAGAAGTTGGTAACTGAATTTTAATGCTTTCCGTACCGTGTTGGTAATTCAGTGTCAGATACAGTAACCAACTCCAACACAGTGTACACCAGATTTATTTCAATATAAGATGAAAATTGAAATAAATCCAGTGTACATTGTGTTGGAGTTGGTTAATGTATCGGACATTGGTAATTGAAGTTGACTGTATCTGTGAGACTCAGAAGTGCCACCGTTTTGTGTAGCCAGGTGCTGTTTGGGTTGTTTATTTTATTTATTTATTTACTTACAAATTTAGTTATAGTCCACCCAGACACGCATGTGATACCACATACGGCAAATTCATTACACGTAGCAAAGATTTCATCAAATATTAATTTATAAACCATACATCACAGAAAGGAAAAGCAACATTACCATACTTCACATAAGAAAAACAAATATGTATAATAACATGCAAAGAGTCACACATTCATGAGTTCAAATATTAATATCTTCTTTGACAGAATTATTAAGATAACAAAACATGCATAGCAATGAACAAATGATAAATATATTTACTAAGTCATATATTCATCCACAGAATGAAGAATGTGTTGCAGTAAAAAATACGTCAGCTTTCTTTTAAATTACGGCAACTTTTCTTGTTTCTTTACCTTATTTGGTTGTTTATTGTATACTTTAACCTTTTAGATCCTAGCGGTAACTTTATGTACCGCCAGCTTTAACGTTCACAAATTCTACGTTCTGCCCACACAGTGTATTTATGTGTTTTGTGTGGATCTCAGAACAAACAGCGATTATTTCCCTATACAGCATTAACTGACTGGTTTTTATAACCGAGACGGAGTATGTTTACTGCGCGGTACGGACTGAGTATATAAAAAACAGATATGCTTCGTCTTTAAAGGGTTAATACCCACATTTACAGCATTATTTATAAAAAGAGTAGTTCTGCAGACAAAATGGAAGTGTGGGTACGTTCTTGATTCTTCGTATGTTTACAGCCCACTTGTCACAAAATATATGTACCCGCATCCACGTATGTAGCATTTGTATCAGCCTTTGTTTGTCCGGGGCTGGGGGTGGGACAGACACAACATTCCCGATGACCCAAGTGATACAATATTAATGTCAGTTTCTGATTTCGCTTTTTGAAATTAAGGACGTGTACCTGCTGTGCTACCGAGTCACGACACTGTCACTAGCCCAGACAACGTACTGTGCTACCGAGTCACGACACTCACTAGCCCAGACAACGTACTGTGCTACCGAGTCACGACACTGTCACTAGCCCAGACAACGTAGCAGCGAGTGATAAGATGTGGAAGGAAACGGTCGTGACGTCTTTTGAGGTAGTGTGGCGATATTTTGAGGTGCTCTGGCGGTATTTGGAGGTATTATGGCGGTGTTTTGAAGTACTGTTTGCGAGGAGGAAGGCAGGAAATTACGATATATAATGGGAATAGCTGGTCGCCGGTCCGAGATGGGGATATCTGCTCACAGTGCCGTTGGGCATTTATGAGTGCCATGAAAGTCGGCACAAAGAGTGCCGTGCTTTTGTTGTGGTTGTAAACGAGGTTACGTTCGGGTGCGTACCGTGAACCCGCGCATCCTGGCGGTACAGAACGCCTTGGTGAAGTCTGTGGACTACGTGACGGAATACAGCATTAGCAGTCTTCTTTGGACGCGTAATTTATATACTCAGCTCGTACCGCGTAGTAAACACACTCCGTCTCGGTTATAAAGACCGGTCAGTTAATGCTGTATAGGGAAATAATCGCTGTTTGTTCTGAGATCCACACAAAACACATAAACACACTGTGTGGGCAGAACGTAGAATTTGTGAATGTTAAACCTGGCGGTACATACAGTAACCGCTGGGCTTTGCAGGGTTAATGCATGACAGAAAGGATGAAGCAAGTAGCAGTACTCGATGCTCGTGGCGCGTCCTTCCGATTGTACCTGTACGTGGAGCCACAGCACAGCTTTATGGTTCGTAAACAAACACGGCCAAACGAATCGCTGCTGTTTTCGTTACGTGACCTTCACAAGCTGAAAGTCAGAAGTCACTGTAGGCCCACGTACCCGAAGCGAAGGTGTTACTGCATTCCGTTGGGTGCGCAGATTCGGGAAAGAATCGCTTGCCTGATGAAAAGAGGAACATTACCAGACGGAAATGGCCTTTCAAATCGTATTTCACGTTAGTTTTGTTATTTTTTGTACTACGAGAACGCCTGCATCTTGTTAATAGAGCTATATCATTGGAGTGTTTATTATCATTTGTAACTGTGAAATAATTTTGGCATTTGCATTGGACAGGAGAGCCTGTTCTTCATGCTGCGTGGATCAGTACACTCAGAGTGGCCCCGTGGATCAGTACACTCAGAGTGGCCCCGTGGATCAGTACACCTGTAGTGGTCCCGTAGGTCAGTGCACTCAGAGTGACCCCGTGGATCAGTACACTCAGAGTGGCCTCGTGGATCAGTACACTCAGAGTGGCCCCGTGGATCAATACACCCGTAGTGGTCCCGTAGATCAGTACACTCAGAGTAGCCCCGTGGATCAATACACCCGTAGTGGTCCCTTAGATCAGTACACTCAGAATGGTCCCGTATGTCAGTACACCCAGAGTGGTCCCGTCGTAATCGCTGTTTTGTGACCTGTGAGGTGTTGAGGTAAACAATTTTTGGGGGCATTTGATCTTATGTTTTTAAAATCACATCGTTCCGGGAATGGCCCAGTCAAAGTTGTGACTAGACTGGGGCTGGTCAGTCGAGGAGTTGTGCTTCGAATCCCTGCAGGGCAATAAACGTTCCTGCACTCCAAAGTGTCCAGACCGACTCTGGTGCCCACACAGCCTTGTGTTCCGTCGGCACCGGCAACTTACCCAGGGGATAAAGCGGCCGTGCCGTGGAGCTGACTGCTAATCCCCATCTAATGCCGATGTTGGGAATGAGTGGAGCTTTACCACATTCTCCCATATGCCTTCACGGCCTGAACAAGGACATCTTTATCGTTTGTTTTGCGTTAGTCTTTAATGCACAGTTTGACATCTCTTGTTGTACTGCGTTTTGCATAGTTCGAAATGCGCTTACTTTGGATTCCGTTTCCGGTTGAGGCTTTTTATTATTGTTAATGTCGAGAGGATACTACGTGAAACAGTAACAGTGCGTATGCACCATCTGTTTCTGCACTAACCGTGCACGTTACTTTTTCGTGACGAGTGTGTGGAAAGTCCGTGTTATTTGCTCGATTCGTGTAGCTGAATTCAGATATACCTTGTGATAGCCGGCAGATCTCTCTCAGATGTACTATTCGTGAAGAAATATTCATGTTATTTGTTTAAACATCTCTATATAAATCTCTCTTGCATGATTTTTCATAAAGTATCTTCGCGGGTTGGTACAACGTCGTAAAATGGATTTTAATACATTATTTGTTACAAGGATCTCCGTTACTTGATACATGATGAAATAATTGTTCGTACATTATTTGTCACGAAGTATGTTTGTTATTTGATACAGCATCATTAACAAAATCTTTCATGCATTATTTGTTGCCAGTTGCCTTTGTTACGTGATACAGTATTAAACAACTTGTTTTGAATTTTTGTCACCAATTATCATTGTTATCTGATACATCGTTAACTAAATCTTCTTTACTTTGTCACCAAGTACATTATTTGATGTATCGTTAACTGTTTTTCGAACTAATCGTTCTCTGCACTAGGAGACATGCAATGTATGGCACTGAAGAAATGAACTTTCAAATTAAGTGGGGTGCGTTGTTGGGAGGTGCAGTACACCGCGAAAACATACTAATCGTCCCTCATTCCGAGTGCTGACAGTACGCACGTATTTAACTGACTTGCTGCACTGTTGGTTGTTAAACTGTGCTCGAGTGTTAGTAATTTGCGGAGATGGCAGCATTACGTGACTGTGAATACAGTTATTATGTAATTATGTTGAACGAGCAGCAGTTACGAGCTGTTGTGGTAGAGGTAACAATTGCTGACGTCACGAAGGTCGCGTGGCAAGGTCTTTTCTGCTTATCTCGCGCAATCACAGCAGCTACACCGTACCATGTGACAGCTGTACTGCTAAGCGTCGGTTGTGCTTGATCCAAGGTACAAGTGTAGGAACTGAAAGTATTGAGCGCTCTTGTACAAGTCCAGGAGGCAAGGTTTTGTCGAATTTCAGGACCCTATTTATAAAAGCCCGCTGTTGGACCCAATCTCGAGACGGTTAACCTGTAAAGTCCAGTGGTTACTGTACGTACCACCAAGTTAAACATTCAACAATTCTGCGTTCTGCCCACACAGTGTGTTTATGTGTTTTGTGTGGATCTCAGAACAAACAGCGATTATTTCCCTATACAGCATTAACTGACTGGTTTTTGTAACCGAAACGGCGTGTTTACTGCGCGGTACGGACTGAATCTTTAATTATCCCCTATAAAGCCCAGCGGTTACCGTACGTACCGCCAGGTTTAACATTCAACAATTCTACATTCTGCCCACACAGTGTATTTATGTGTTTTGTGTGGATCTCAGAACAAACAGCGATTATTTCCCTATACAGCATTGACTGACTGGTTTTTATAACCGAGACGGCGTGTGTTTACTGCGGGGTACGGACTGAATCTTTATATATAATTCAGGTTAATTTCTGCCCACACAATGTGTTTGTGTGTTTTGTGTGGATCTCAGAATAAACAGCGATTATTTCCCTATACAGCATTAACTGACTTCTTGGTATAGCCGGGACGGAGGGTGTTTACTGCGCGGTACGAGCTGAATATATGTATACTGCTTATAATTAAAGTAACACTCAGTGTTTCAGAGGCTTGCATGTAACTGGATTCTTCACTTGTTGACAATTTCCAGTTGATTACTCTCAGAATGTTGTTGTATGAAACGTGACAGAAGTGACGAGAACGTTTATGGTCGAGAGCTTGAGTCTGTCCCGACTGTACTGGCAGCTGCACGTCACTTGAAGTGACTGTGCTGTTCAGGAGAGCACCGTGGCCCTTAGGCAACTTCTTTGACGCGACTGTGATGCGGGCAGCGTGCATGCCCGGCGCACGGGGCAGTTTATTTTGCTGTTGGTAACTGGCGCCGTGATTTTTAATGATGCGAAACTGACTGCATCACAGACATGGCAGACGTTCCAGGCAGAGTAGTGATAAACTGTTACGGATTATTTTTAACTGGTTTTGAGTTTTAAAGTAAATTACGTCTTGTAAATATGAAACACACATAAATAGTCGTGTGTTTGTTGTAACACTTCACGCAGCCGCACGTGTGTTGACACCTTGCATTGCGATTTGTTACGGCAAGTGCCAAGAGCGTGTGATGTTCCGTGATCAGAGTGCGTAAGTGTGTTCTACACTTCGCCGAACTGACTGCTGACGGGCTCCCAGTCTTCTGCAGAGGTTTCTTATCTTTAGTGGAGCCCTAAGGTCCTTATGGTCAGAGTTGTCGTGAGCCAGATGAATCCGATCGACAAGCCCCCTGCCAACTCTCAGTAGGTTTAATTAGGCTAGGGTTTAGGGCGTGTCTGAAACACCAACAAAATTAACGGGGGTGTCCATCCCGTCGCAATCAGTCGCCACTTTACACCACTTCTAGCCGCCATTTTAGGACAAGCTGCTCTGAAATTGACACGTGGAGCACAACCTGTCAGTGCCGGTCTGCGCCTCATCTTCGGCCTTCAGCAACTCCGTCCTCTTTGTCCTGCTAGTGTGTGATGTAGGGACTGAATTAATGTCGAGGACTGAGGTGTTGCGGAATGTGACGCCGTGTCCGTAGGCAAACACTAAGGTAGCGGCACGGCGTCACATCCCACAAGACTTAATTCTTAAACAAACCCGCCGTAGAAACTTCAGATTTCTTATTATTGTTTGTATTCGTAGTTGAAGCCCTGCAGTTCTGTGTGGCACATCTGCATGTAACTCAAGTGTAACAAGGCGCGTTGTGGACAAGGAACAGACTTGAGATTTAAATGCTTTGGTCATACCGTCGACAGTGTTCGTTATTGTGGTTTGTGTGTCACGGTTACTATGCAGGCTGTAAGAAATGCCAGTTTTCTACTGAACTGTAACAACCCTGTTATTGAATTTCTGCGAAGGTAGGTGTGACAGTTTCTGAAATCCCTGTATCTGAATCTTTAGTCTTCGAGTGGTGCAGGGCGCTCAAGGAGTGCGAGCAGTGTGCAGGGAACGAAGGGCTTTGATTTGGGCAAACAAATTGAGCCCTGATGTAACAGCAGGTACGTAGTAACTGAACAGTAAATGTGGCTGAATTAGTGTCGAAACGTAACGTAAGGGTCGGTAGTGATGGCGTCATGCTCGTTAAAGTCATCCAGTGTGCGATGGTTGCCCGAAATTTTTCGACAGATCAACTAGCGATACAACTTAGTTTCCTCGCACATCTGTCCGAAGGTAGTTAAATAACAAACTGCATGCAGTAGCTAATGGTGGATCAGCTGATCATTTTGTCCGCTTGCTATTGTCACCGACTGTACAAGAGCCTGCAATTTGTTCCTGTCCTGATCCTGCATTTCTGCATTCCGCGTGATGGTTACGAACGTACAAACCTCGCGGTAACCAACTTCATCCTTTCCTTCTACTTGTCACACGTATTTTGACTTGACATAACTCAGTTCGCACGTGTATGTCATTGCACTGCCTGTTGCACTTCTCTACCAAGAACGTAGCGTGTAATTTTACATTTTGTATGGATTTTGTCAGGAACTCAAGCCTTTTTTGTATTTGCTACGGGCTGGATGGGCCGGGGATCGAATCACGGTGGGGGCGAGATTTTCGGCCTCCATCCAGCCCGGCTGTGCGGCCCACTTAGCCTCCTGTGTAAAGGGAAAGAGCAGAGCAATGCGTGGTCTCCCCTTGTGGGCCTTCATGGCCTGTTTTAGGGTGGACTTTACTTACTGCATGCTACAGTTACCGTTGCTATTAATTCGAACTACAGTCTTTCGATGCAGTGACTAGGCTGAGGGCTGCTCAGCTGAGGAACTGGAGCGATTCTCGGCAGGGACAAGACATTTTTCCCCTCTCCAAACCGTCCAGACCGACTTTGCGATCCACAGCCTTCTGTTCGATGGGTACCAGCGCGTGAAGCTGACCACTCAGTTCCATCTAGAGTCGAGGTTAAGAATGAGTGGAGCTGTACCTCCGCTCTTCCATGCGGTTTCATGGCGTGTATGCATAGCTCTGCTTTACATAACTTAATCTTCCTTGTGGGGGTATTTCAGTGCTGACTGAATGCTGAATTCTTCGTTCGAGCTGTAGTAACGTGATACAAACGCGATAACCTTTTAAAGCCGAGTAGTTACTTTATGTACCACCAGGTTTAACATTCACAAATGCTACGTTCTGCCAACACAGTGTACGTAGTTTGTCCCAAAAGTAATGAGAATGATTTAAAAAAATTTTCTATTGAACATACATGCAATTACAGTTTATCCCCTTCAAAATAGGCTCCTTGTGATCGAATACAGCGATTCCAGCGTTACTGCCGCTCTTCATAGCAGCGGAGGAAGTCTTCACTTGAGATGTTGTTCAAAGCCCTCGTCGCAGCTGCCTCGACGTTTTCAGCTGTCCCAAATGATGTCTTTTGAGGTGGGTTTTGAGCTTGGGGAATAAAAAGAAATCGCACGGAGCCAAGTCAGGGCTGTACGGTGGGTGGGGAAGCGTTGTGATATTATGTCGAGCCAAAAATTCCCTCACAGCGAATGATGTGTGACAAGTCCTTTTGTTCATCGGACAAATTCTTCGGGACCAGTTTCGCACAAATTTTTCTCATGTGCAGATCTTCCGTAATGATTCGGTGGACGTCCGGTTTGGTAGTCCTACCTCCTCTGCGATTAACCGCACACTCAAACGTCGGTCCGTGTCCAGAACAGCCTTCACACGAGCCACATTGGTCTCAGGTCTTGAAGTTGAAGGACGCCCAGCGCTCCCTTCGTCCTCAACGCTCTCCCTTCCGTCCTTGAACGCCTTGTGCCACCTGAGGACTTGGGCCGAAGACCAATCAGCCTCCCCATCAGCTGTCCTCAACAACTGCAACGTTTCGGAACCAGATTTTCCGAATTTCGCTCAGAACTTGATCGCGTAACGCTGCTCCAGTCTCCTCTGCATTTTCGCCCGTGACAAGACACAAAAACTACTACGCACTTTGCTAACGTACCGACTGCAACAAAGGCGCGGACTCAACTGAGGAAGGTCAAAATGTATACCTGGGTTCCCCTTCCACCTGCCTCGACCCACACTTTCCTTTCCTGGCCCTTCTGCGCTGCCCAAAAAAAATCATTCTCATTACTTTTGGGACAGACCTCGTATTTATGTGCTCTGTATGGATCTCAGAACAAACAGCGATTATTTCCCTATACAGCATTAACTGACTGGTTTTTATAACCGAGACGGAGTGTGTTTACTGCGCGGTACGGACTGGATCTTTAGATATAATTCAGGTTAGCCTTAGTCTGTGAAGGGTTAAGCTAGAAACCTTTTAACAATTAAGCAGTAACTCAGTGTCGGCGCTTGCGTCTGTCAGCAACCGGTTATTGGCATTGTTCAAAGCGAGTAAATAATACTCAGACCAACTGACAGCGGCGCAAAGAGCACCAGGGACGCCATTGACTCTTAGCTGTCTTGTTTCCGTAGCCGGAAAGGACGAATCGAAATGAAGTTTTTCACCTTGCAGAATGCTGTTAATTACACGAAGCTGTCGTTCTCGTTATCTCGTGTATTGTAGAGGAGTGACAATAGATGGCAGATATTCATGAGATGTTCCACAAGATGGGATTACGACAGGGCACATTTGTGGAGCTGCTAGATGTGATTGGTTCCACTTGACTAAGGTTACGACTGTACGGCGTCAGAGTGTGTGTGTGTGTGTATGTGTGTGTGCGCTCGCGCGCGCGCCTTGTGCACACAAGGTTAAGTTGTGCCTGTGCTTAATTATCAGCAGGCCGTGAAGACGTATGGAGGAGTGGAGGTATGGCTGAAAAGGGGCATGAGCAGGTGGAACACTTTGTCCTATTATTCTGCGCATCTTTTCCTCTGCACTGCAATATACCCGGGTGGCCAGCTTCACACCCCAGCTGATTTACCGTAGGAAACAGCGTCCAGTACCAGTTGAGTGCTTTACAGCCGGTCTCGACGAGGGGAATTCTGCCCGGAATCCAACCGCGGCTGCCCTGTCCACCGTAGCCATTTGTTTGTGTACTATAGTGTGCAGACGCGTAACGGCAGTACTGGTTTGTCGAGGAACGCGTTGCGATGACGAGGTGTGGAATGGAATGTGTACAGTGATACGAGCGGTTGAGAAATTGGCTTTGTAACTGAATTGCGAGGGCTGTTGTAACGACTGGAGAACATCTCATTGAAGGGAACTGGGAATTTTAAATGTCTGACAGTTTCTGAGCAGAGCATTTCATGCTCAAGAAAGGCCAGTACAGCACAGTGCAGCAGTCATTTAGACGGAAAAGTAAAGTGAGCGAGGCTTATTGCCTACAGTGGCATGCAGCGCACACGTTTAAACGGTAACGCAGGTGTGAGGTTTGCACGGTCAGTTGCTGACAACGGAGTTATTGTCTCCAGACTTTTCAAAGGAATGCTTGAAGATGACACTCTGATTCTTTGGAAACGCGGGTGAACGCTAATCCAACGACCGTATCACATCCGAGTTCTCAGCAGCTCGAGCCACACGCTGAAGACTGACTGTCATTCATACAGCACGTGACGTGAAGGAGCCCAGAAGTGATTGTATTGACCGTACCGCTTTTTATGAGCAGGTTAAACTCATGTTTGTGTGGTAGTACGGTACTGCCCACTGTCGGCTGTCTCGCCAGTCACGAACCTTAAGTGTCTGTGGTTGCCCATTTGTGGGAAGTTAGGTTTGGTTTTGTGTATCCTCGGTTCTTCTGGGTTTGCAGCATTCGGAAATATCGAAGACTTTAGCGCCAAGAGGTTCACATTGCGGAGGCAGCGCGGGGCGGTGCATTTGCTGGTGAGCCTTTCTCGTTCTGTTTCTTTTTTCTTTTCTTTTCTTTTCTTTTCTTTTCCTTTTTTCTTTTCTTTTCTTTTCTTTTCTTTTCTTTTCTTTTCTTTTCTTTTCTTTTCTTTTCTTTTTTCTTTTCTTTTTCTTTTTTCTTTTTTCTTTTCTTTTCTTTTCTTTTCTTTTCTTTTCTTTTCTTTTCTTTTCTTTTCTCTTTTCTTTTCTTTTCTTTTCTTTTCTTTTCTTTTCTTTTCTTTTCTTTTCTTTTCTTTTCTTTTCTCTTTTCTTTTCTTTTTTCTTTTCTTTTCTCTTTTCTTTTCTTTTCTTTTTTCTTTTCTTTTCTTTTCTTCTCTTCTCTTCTCTTCTCTTTTCTTTTCTTTTCTTTTCTTTTCTTTTCTTTTCTTTTCTTTTCTTTTCTTTTCTTTTCTTTTCTTTTCTTTTCTTTTCTTTTCTTTTCTTTTCTTTTCTTTTCTTTTCTTCTCTTCTCTTCTCTTCTCTTCTCTTCTCTTCTCTTCTCTTCTCCTGTGAACCAGAGGCATTAACCTTCACTGGTCTTCTCATATTTACCCTCTTTTATCATCTTTTCTTTCTCTCTTTTTTCTTTCTCTCAGTTCCTCATTTGAATCTCCGGCACATCACTTTTCAATTTAGTCTCGCTTAGTCTACCAATCAGCAATTCTGCGAACACCATTTTCTGTCTCTTTTTGCATAGTTTCTCATTTGTCTGATCTTTGCAAGTCTCAGGTTTGTATTGCATGGAGACAACCACTTTCTTTCATTTGTCATTTGGCATGTTAATAAAATAAATTACTTGTTTCCATAGTTACTAACTTATGTCAAAAAACTGAAACATAACTGCACTCATGCTGCAATCGGGGGCAGTAACGAAAGCACACGAAAGCATCTGACGGGGTGTATATAAATGTGTGCTGTAAATAATGTACAGATGTACACGTAGACGCGAGGTCGTGTGTGGCAGTGGTGCAGTTCGTTATGTTAGACGCTGAGGTGATTGTCGATATAACATGATATGAAGATTGGCGTTCTGAAACGTAACATCGTTCCGACGACACGGCGCATCGGATAAAGCGGAGGTCAGATAGTCAGGACTGTGCGGTTATTTTTATGTAGCGACGCGACTGAGGCTCGGTACGTGGCAGCACGTTCGTACGTCATAACCCGAAGTGGCGTGATATCACAGAATTTCTGTATTTTCCAACATCAGGATGACGTCGGCATTGGACTGAATAAGTCATATGCAGCGCATGGCAGCCGGCAGTTGTCAGATAAAATAATGTCCCTTCTGCCTCTGTGGGTGCCGCATTGTCTGCCGCGTTTGGAAAAGTGTTGTGTGCTGATCTTGCTGCATAAGGCACTTATTTTGTCGTCAGGTATGTACGTTGCTGTAATGGCCTCCGACGTGTCAACAAGAACCTTGTCGGGCCGTGCGTGGCTCGTGAATTGACAGCGGCTGGTTAGCACAGATGTGCGCTTGCCACATAAACCATGTGAGATGTATGCTGTCGACATAAGCCTGTTAATGTGCCCAAATGTTGTGTGCTGTCGACATAAGCGTGTTAAAGTACCCAGGTGTTGTGTTCTGTCGACATGAGACTGTTAATGTGCCCAGGTGTTGTGTTCTGTCGACATAAGCCTGTTAATGTTCCCAGATGTGTGCTGTCGACATAAGCTTGTTAATGTGCCCAGATGTGTGCTGTCGACATAAGCTTGTTAATGTGCTCAGGTGTTGTATTCTGTCGACATAAGCCTGTTAATGTGCCCAAATGTTGTGTGCTGTCGACATAAGCGTGGTAAAGTGCCCAGGTGTTGTGTTCTGTCGACATGAGACTGTTAATGTGCCCAGGTGTTGTGTTCTGTCGACATAAGCCTGTTAATGTTCCCAGATGTGTGCTGTCGACATAAGCTTGTTAATGTGCCCATATGTGTGCTGTCGACATAAGCCTGTTAATGTGCCCAGATGATGTGTGCTGTCGACATAAGCCTGTTAATGTGCCCAGATGATGTGTGCTGTCGACATAAACCTGTTAATGTGCCGAGATGATGTGTGCTGTCGACATCAGCGTGTTAATGCTTTCAGTTTGGAACGCTGCAAGATATGCATTATGCCTTAACGCTACAGGCGTTCAGCGTTTGAACTTCTGTTAAGTCGATATTTTCTTGCACGTGTAGCACGCATGGGGAGAGATGGGAAATGCCTGAACACGTTAATCGGAAAACCTGAAAGGAAAGGACCATCGAGTGGAAGACGACACAGATGGGAGTGCAATAACAGGCTAGAACAGACTGAGTGATGTAGGTCATGGTCAGTGTAGGGGACGCGCACCGCAGAACCCATTTCTTGTACTGTGTACTCGCGCCTCTGCTGCTGCTGCTGCTGCTGCTCCTGCCGCCGCCGCCACCACCACCACCACCACCATTCAAGCAGTCGGATTTACGTAAACAGTCCTTGAGGGCTGAATGTATTCGTGCGTAGGTGGGAGCTCCGGCAAAGGCGGCCCGGTGGGCTGTTTGTCGTGTAGTTGGCCGTCTGTTGCCTGCTGAATAAACAGCGTTTGTATCCGTTTTCAGCAGAAGCGTGTAGCGGTTGAAACGTGTTGTTTAAATTGTTCGTATTTACCAGACATACAATGACGGTAAATCAGACGTCTTGTCATATTTGTCCGTACTGTAACATAGTGCTTCCATTTTTTCCCCACGGTTTTGTAGACACGCAGTGAGACGTCGAGCGCCTTATTGACAGTGACACCGCCCGGTCACAGTAGCGCCGGTGACTGACATGCGGCAGATAACAGCTGTTCTGATAAGATTAAGCTGACCCAGTAATGCTGTTTTTTGAGTGCTGCCAAATACGGATTGTGTTACCCCTTAGTGTGGTTACGGTATGCCGCCGGGCCCCCCCCCCCTCTCCTGGGCGGTCCTGTGACACCAAACTGCGGAAGCGAAGAACACCACGTGCTGTGGCGTTAGTGTTGTACTGGCAGGTGCTGGGTTAGTGTTGAGAGTGTGAGTGATGCGGAGAAAGTGACGTTGCTGAAGAGTGTTCCTTAACGTGTGTTTGCTAGTGTGAAAGCCGCTGCACTGGATGCCAAGGAAAGTGAATTCTCCAGTCGGTCACCTGCCGTTCGTGTTCTAGAAGACCTATGTGGCACTGCGTGCGCTCTGTTACCGTATCAGATGCGTTGAAGTCAGTGTCATAGTATTTCTGTTGGCTGTGTTTTTTCCAATGTTTGTACAGGTGTTGCTTTTAAATGCAGAATGTGGCTCGGTGCTGGTGTTGTACATCACATCTTTACATCGCTGTCTGTTTGCGCGTGTAATAGCACGGGCTTACTCAAGTGCTTGAGAAACTGTTTTGTGTTGTGACTTCGATTTGGTGTTGTTAGAACGACGCACCTTCATGCGTCGCTGGATGAAATGATGGCACTCGGGCTCATGTTCCGCAGAAGGAAGAGCTGGACACTTGCGCCGGTATGTCTTGTTCTAATCCTTTGTCGAAGTTCTTGTGCCACGTGCAGAATGCAGCAGAACTGCTGTCATAGTCTGTGTGCCTGTCAGCGCATTGTGCAAAGTAGCTTTGTTAGTAATCCGGATTGATCAGAGATGAATTGGTCAAAAAACGTTTTGGATTTTGGCATGTGTTTGATCTTATAGATCATAACCATTGTATTGACTGTTCCCATCTGTTGTCACGTATCTGTCGCAGTGTGTGGTATTTAAAGACAGCGTTGCTCTCAAATTATTGTCAATGTAAAACTCAAGGTATTTTGTTCTAGAGCGTCGTCTCAGCTTCACTGTTTCATTTCTTTACTCTTTTAATGTAGCTAAGTTCGTTGCTAAGAAAATGGTTAGTATTCTGATGGAATTCATCCTATTGTACTTATAATAAATCAGTGGTAACTTGTATTTAAGGTCAAAGACCATTTATTGTTTTATTGTTATCATTCTAAAAAATTTATTGTATTTGACAATGCTCAATAATGCTACATGTTTCCGTCTCTACCGCCATCTTCAGGCACAAAGTATATGGTTTAAAAACAAGTGAAATTCTTCAAACATGTGTTGGAATTTGCGAGACCTCGTAAATTTTACAACTATCGTAACATTGGAGTGTTGGGTGTTATGCTCAGTGTACCTTCTTGTTAGTAAGACCATGCTGCATCATTTCTTGTTAACATGTTTGTTGAAATGTTCTGCACAAACTGTGTTCCGTTTGCTTGTTGGACATTTAGTTCCCCGGTGTGCTTATATTGCGGGCACACTTTGTGATGTACCCGACACGTCGTAGTTACATCCGTAATGAATGATAAAATTACTTAATATTTTAAGTTTAAATATGAAACTTATTAAATAATATATTATTTACGAAATAATAAACACCAACTAATGCACCAAAATGTATATAGTCTTTATTCGTAAAAGTCTCCTACATGTTTCGACCCTTCTGGGCCATCTTCAGGGAGAATGGTTTCAATACACTATGGTTGCGATTATACAGTTAAGTGTGAATGTGCCCTAGGTTTCATCCTTCGTTTGAGAGGTATCGTGTACTGTCCGCGGTCTGTGTATGAACTGTAGATTGTGAGGTATGCTTGGAATATGTGTAGGCCGGATGGTTGTTGGGTGGGGGCTAGTTTTATGTGTTGCCAAGTTGTGTTTGGGTGTCGTATAGCAGTTGAAACGGGGGGTTATATGCGTGCGGTTTTTGTTCTGGTATGAGCCGGTGTTCTTGGTGGTATTTCTGGATCTGCAATTGTTCCATGGTGTCCATGCACTTTCCTTTTCTGGCGTGGTGAACTAGAGTCGTAATTTCTTGCATGGGGCCGTATTCATGTCGTTGTTGCAGGATGTGCTGTGCGTATGCAGACTGTGGGTTGTTGTGGTGTATGTATCTGGAGTGTTCTGCGTAGCGTGTTTTTAGGTTGCGGCCAGTTTGTCCAACATGTGCTAGGTGGCAGGTGGCGCATCTGAGGCTGTAGTTGCCGCTGTTTTCATATTCACAGTTGTTGTGTTTGGGTTTTATTCGGAGTAAGTTAGCGATCTTGCCGCTGGTCCTGTGGGTCACTTGTATGTCCGCCTGCTTGCATAGGTTGCTGATGGAGGGGATGTATGGTCCCTAGTGTGTGGGTGTAATCCGTTTTTACGGGGTTCGTTAGGGTGTTTATGAACTTCGTCTTGCTTCTCCATTCGCATTTTCATAGTGTTGAGCAATTGTAGTGAGAGTGTTAGCTTCTGCGATGTGCGTGACGGTTTGCCACTCTCTGTTTGCGGGAGTCTGTGAGTGGCAGTGAGTTCATCCGGTGTGTAGTCTGTGAGTGGCAGTGAGTTCATCCGGTGTGTAGTCTGTGAGTGGCAGTGAGTTCATTCGGTGTGTAGTCTGTGAGTGGCAGTGAGTTCATCCGGTGTGTGAGGAAACGGTACGCTGCCATTTTGTGCCCTGTGGGGTGGCTGGACAGCACACGGTACCTCTCAAACGGAGGATGAAACCTAGGGCACATTCACACTTAACTGTATAAACGCAACCATAGTGTTTCGAAACTATTCTCCCTGAAGATGGCCTAGCAGGGTCGAAACATGTAGGAGACTTTTACGAATAAAGACTATATACATTTTTGGTGCATTAATTGGTGTTTATTATTTCGTACGATACAGTGCACGGACATGGAACACATTAAAGATATATTTATTAAGACGTGTTACTAGCTTCGATAAGTCGTTGCGTATGTCACTGATGTCAGTGATTTTGTAAAACATACAGCTGGACAAATGCTGAGCAGCGAAGAGTGTCAAATTATTGTGAATGCGTTTAAACTAATTTTTATATAAAGGCAACGTTCAAGGAAAAATGCAATTTGGATTAAGAGTTTGGCTACAGTAAGTTTTTGAGTTGCAGTTTGTACAGAGTTCAATACTGCCTCTGCAGTGCATCGTGGTCAGACGCTGTGCGTTTCCGTGTCTTCAGGTGAGAGCCAGTGCGCCATATCCGACTCATTGCGTGTACCAGACCGCGCGCTGTGCTGGCGGCGTAGTCTGGTGACGTGAGCAAGCAGTCTGCAGTCTCCGTGCTCCGTTACTGTCGTGCTTTCTGTAATGACGGTAGCGTTACATGGTGGGATAGTCAACCCTGTGGTGACCGTCCTATTGCATGTTTTGCTTCTCTGAGTAACTGTGTGGAGATAGTCTCCTCCGTGGCTTTCTCGAAGTCACATGTCGTTTCTTGTAACGAGTTTGTGCAGCGTGCTGGCGAATAAATTCACCTTGTGTTGCTCGGTGACTGCAAGGTCGTCTTTTAGTGTCAAAGGAGGAATAGTTGTGGTGTTGTTTGTTGGAAGTTCAGTTATTCTCCTTGTGTCCTGCATGTATGGCAGTAGTGTCAAGATGTGGAGCGCTCGATGCTGGTTGTTACAGAGTTTATTTTTATGGCGCTGATTGTATCTGCGGGGCCGCAGGCGACGTTGTGTGTGCTCTGCCGTAATGTGCGTAGTATATTACGCTCTTCAATTCGGAGGCGTGTCGAAGGCGGTGAATATGAATTATGTTTAAAGACCCAGGTCGTACCGCGCAGTGAACACACTCCGTCTCGGTCATAAGAACCAACCAGTTAACGCTGTGCGGGGAAATAGTCGCTGTTTGTTCTGAGATCCACACAAAACACATAAATACACTGTGTGGGCAGAACGTAGAATTTGTGAATGTTAAACCTGGTGGTGCATAAAGTAACCACTGGGCTTTACAGTGTTTGTAAGGAGTGTAACGTTTCCTTTTCTAGGCGCACTGTTTTAAGTCGCATTTGACAACGATTTACCACAGGCATCTGCTGTGATATTTCCTCAGAACAAACAGCGATTATTTCCCTATGCAGCACTACTGGTTTGTTTCTGTAACCCAGATGGTGTGTGTTTACTGCGCGGTACGGACTGAAGTACGTGTTCAAGTTTAATGCCCCGCAGTTCGTCATGTGCCATGCCTGTATGGTACAGGACATGGGTTTTCTTTCAGAATGAGGATGTCCGTTTTGTTCAGACAACTGCTGTAGAGCAGGCGAGTACATTGTAGGCTGTTTGTTAGGCCCACTTCGCGAAGAATGTTTCTGAGGGGGGAGGAGCTTGTATGCTACTTTATTTCCGGACGTCAGTGTGTGTAAAGTGGCAATAAAAATACGGACGTTTCGGGGGAACCTGCTGCCTCCATCTTCACGGTATAAAAGTGGGTGGGGGGTTTCTGTTCCACATGCATGTCTCCACTGGACTACACTGCGCCCCGCTCACCGCCGCCATCCACACGATGTTCCCACGATACTGAGCAGCTGTAGACCGCTAGTACTGTGATTATTTCTCATCATATTGAGTATCTCTGCACGTTCCTGGTCCTGCCGCGGACTCCACGATACCCGCATACATCGTGTATCATTATTTTATTGTAATTCATGTTTTATGCATATTTTGTTGATGTTTTCTTCCTGAGGACGATTGTTAAAGAATCGAAATATGTTTGAGTTTTAAAGTTTTAAGTGTAAAATTGTATATTGTAGCCCATTTTATTGGTTACTGTATCATAAACTGTTGTGTTTGGTAAGTTTCAGAGTCATAGCTGTCATGTTAACCAGCATACCATGTGACTGTCGTTACCACCCGTACAACTTCGTGTTTTCTGCTCGAGACGTTACGTGCATTGAACTTCGCAACAGGTTGTCGGAGAGCCGGAGTAGCTCAGTCGGTATAGTGACTACGCTGCAGATTGGAATATCCGAAGTCCGATTCCCGGCAGCATTTTTCTTCCACAACGTCCGGACCGGCTGTGGGGCCTACACAGCCGGCTCTTCAGTGGAGTGTGTGGAGCTGTACCTCCAATGCCCGTTTGCCTTCATAGAGTGCACAGAGACAGTTATACCTTTCCCAGTCCTTCAGTTATCCCACAGGTGTGGGTCCAGTCGGAGTGCACCAGGCTTCTTGCTGCACTGCACAACTGCAGCTGTACATCAGCCGCGAGGCACGTACTCTGCCCGTCCTCACAAGTGATGTTTGTGCCTATATTTTCGGAGGCAGTTCTCCGTGGTTCGTTTATCGACGCTGCCAGTTTCTGCTAACTAGTGCAGTGAGTAGGCAGTCGTGGTGCAGTTGCCGGTAGGGGCAAGAGGCTGTGGGGTCCTCGCAGTCTCGTGTCCAGTGCTGTGGGTAAAGCGGCCCGGGCGTGAAACAGACCGGTCCCTTTACCTAATTCCGACGTTAAGAACGCGTGGAGCTATGCCTCGACTCCATCATATTCCTTCACGGCTTCCACAGGGTCAGCTGTACGGCAGCGCTGTTATGACGCTATGACGACTTCTGACAGTGCTGTTGTGACGCTGTGTTAGGTGAGCGCTTCCCGACGTCTCTAAAGACCGTAGTGCTTTCGTTTTCAGGGTTCAAGGGTCGTGGGATACTTGACCCTTGAAGATGGAGGTACTACGGAAACGCTCGGATAGAACGGTTGACGTATGGCACGCCGCGCACTGTCGTCTGCCCGTTCGCTGCTCAGAGCCCCGTAAATAAACCAGAAACCAGCGGTGGCATGAAATGCGATCGGGAACATTACAGTCAGAGCAGTGAAGACGTTTCTTCGCCTTGCATGTAGTGGTGACCAGACAACTTCCTAGATCTGCCCGTTAACACTGCATATACGAGGGCTGAATGAAAAGTAATGCCTCGATCCAGATTACTTTTATTTTAATAGAGATATTTTAATAAATTAAATACGAAAGTAATTCTTGAAATGAGCTCTTTCATTACCTGTATTTACTTCTGCACATAATCACCTCCGTTCTCCACACAGTTCTTCCAACGATGGACAAGTTTCTGAAAGCCGTCTCGAAAGAACTTCGTTTCTTCGTCCAGGTCCTGACAGTCCTTTGCACCCTTCGTCTGAGTCATGCGGATATACACGAAGGTCTTCCTTCATTTTTGGAAGGAGGTGGAGGTTGCATGGCGCCAAGTCTGGACTGTATGGTGGAGGTTGCATGGCGCCAAGTCTGGACTGTATGGTGGAGGTTGCATGGCGCCAAGTCTGGACTGTATGGTGGAGGTTGCATGGCGCCAAGTGTGAACTGTATGGGGGAAGTTGCATGGCGCCAAGTCTGGACTGTATGGTGGAAGTTGCATGGCGCCAAGTCTGGACTGTATGGTGGAGGTTGCATGGCGCCAAGTCTGGACTGTATGGTGGATGCGGTACGATGGTGAGATCCAGCTTCTCAGTTGCCTCCACGGCGGCCCGCGCAGTGTGACGCCTAGCGTTGTCACGTTGAAGCAAAATGTGCTTCTTGTGCTTCCGGACCCATCTTCATCTTTTTGTTTCAAATGTTTTGAGTGTTCCCATGAAGCGCTCTGACTTTATGGTGGTCCCAGGTTCAAGGAACTCCATGTGAGTAAAACCACGTTCGTCCCAAAACGCTGGAGCCATGAGTTTCCCTGCCGAAGCCGGGTTTTTAATTTTTTCCGCAGGTGAACCTTTGTGATGATATTCCACTGACTGGCGCTTGCTTTCGGGTTCATAATGACGCACCCACGTTTCGTCGGCTGTCAGGATGTTGTGAAGAAATTCCCTACCGTCCTTCTCATAGCATGGCAAAAGTGGCTGGCAAATTTCAACCAGCGACGCTTTCTTTCATCTCCGCCGTCAGCATGCGAGGAACCCATCTTGCACAGACCTTCCGAATTGAAGAACATCAATGATGCAACCTGCACGTTCCTGTGAAATGCCAAGCTTGACAGCAGTTTCCCTTTGAGTAATCCGTTCGTTCTTAATCATTTCATCAACCATTTTCTTGTGAAACTCGTCGGTTGCTGTCAGAGGTCGTCCCCTTCTTTGTTTATCACACAAATCAGCTTTTCCCTGTTCGCCAGCCCAACCTTTTTTGGCCCAGCGACGCACAACTCGCACATCCAGACAGTCACCACCATAAACAGCCTGCATTCGGCAGTGAATTTCAGTTGGACAGACCCCTTCGGCAGTCAAAAATTCAACTACGGCACATTGCTTTAAGCGCACCGATAGTGCTCAGTGCAGGCTTCCATTTCACAGACAACAGTTTAACGCAGCAACTTGCCGCAAAGTGATGTGAAAGAACAGGTGTTATAGAACATATCACAACTTGTAGCGCGTCCTTGCTGCCATCTGTTATGAAGTTGGAGACATTAATTTTCGCTCACCCTTCGTAGCTGCAGTCGGTACGGCGTAGTCGCTGTTTGGCTCACGTCGGAACGGCCAGGCAGCTCAAAAACATTCACTTTTCGGACTTAGTGCGCGGCACCAACCGGGTGTGAGGTTATGGGAGAATAGGACGGGAAACCGGCAGTTACGTGAAGAGGTGTGGTTATGTTAGTAGTGTAGCATCACTGTTACACGGCTTTGACTGTCCAGGGTCTGCTGCTGCTGCGAGTTTACATAATGTGGCGTTAACGGTAACTGTTCAAGTGAAAGCAGAGGAATGGGGGCCGTCAGCTACAACTGCATTGTGCGGTGCGCTGATGTGTACTGTACTGTAACATGTTTCGGCTTTAATCAGAAGCCATCCTCAGGCATTCTGCTTACTTCCTCGTGTCGGAGCGGTACTTCTTGTACCCGAGGTGGAAGGTGTCGTTGCGGTATTTATGGTGGTTAAGTTCCGTTTGTTTATTTGTATTTATATATTTATTAACCTTTTAAAGCCTAGCGGTAACTTTACGTACCACCAGATTTAACATTAAAAAATTCTACGTGGTGCCCACATTGCGTTTATGTGTTTTGTACGGATCTCAGAACAAACAGCAACTTTTGCCTTATAAAACATTAAGAGACTGGTTTTGATAACCGAAGTGGAGAGTGTTTACAGCACGGTACGCACTGAGTTCTTATATAAAAGAGATACGCTTCGTCTTTAAAGTGTTAATCTACTGGACCAGATAAGAGAGATATACATAGAAATTACAACTTTCCAGTCAACACTCTTTCTTATATCTTTCTTAGTCTGACCTGTCTGCCTACTCACTGTAGGTGTCGAGAGTTATTGTTGCAGTTGATCACACTCAGAGACACCACAATGCGTAGGACTCCTCTGGGCGAGGGATCGGCCCGTTGCAGACCTTTACGTGACAGCACACAACACTCACAAGAGACAGTCCCAGCAGTCCCGCAGTCCCAGCAAGCGAGCGGCCACAGACCCACGCCTCAAACCGCGCGGCCAGTCCTCACTGTGTTGCCCAATAATTACGAAATTTTTACCTCTCGTAGGGCAGTGCCCCGGTAACAGGAGAGGCCGCCCTCCACTTCACTGAACGGCTGTGTAATGTTCTTAATATACATACGACCTGATGTGTCAGTTTATTGCCGTTGTTTTGCTCTCGGCTTCCACAAGACATGCGGCATTATGAGGTTAGCTGTCAGTCACATGCAATCTTATCAGTTGCTTCTAGAACTGTTCCTGTAAGCGTTTTTATAATGTCAGATAATGGCTTTTGATTAAAGCCGAAACATGTTGCAGCACATTGTACATAACGACACTGCAAAATATAGCTGTGATTGCCCCTGTTACTGTATTTTTCACTTCTTTATCACAGTGGGATGTCACATGTAAAGATAAGTGTTGAGAATTACCATTCTTGCCCACGCAACCTTCGAACAGGTTTAGTTGCTCAACGAAAAATTAAAGTGCAGGCTCGGCAAAGTATCAGGTCTTTTGTGGCGAGGCGCACCTGTCGTTGTACCTCTTCCTGGTGAAACATTCCCTGGACGAAAGACCCATAACTCTACCCTTTTTTTGCTTGTAGTTGCATAGTCCATTTGACAGTAGTACATTAGGGCAGTGTTGCACAAATCCAGAGCCCTAAGTCGCCTGGGCGACTAAATTTAGCACTGTTGCGCCTATGTGAGTCCTCAGTATGGAAGCCGCTTCATGTGACGCTTCTGGGGCCTAGAATTCTGAGGTGACTCCTTGATTTTTCGCAAATCTGTGCACGTATGCGTTAGATGTTTTGAAAAGCCATTCCAGAAACTAATTTCATTCCGCAGTGCTGCCAACAGCGACGCTGAAACCCCCCCATTGTTGTCTGTCGTTTCCACACATGGCGAAGTGTGCCTCATTCTCCGTCTTCTCTCTAAATGCGTACCGACTGATGACGTAAGTAGTCGCCACGACAGTGTGAAGCCTTGGTGCTGGCAGGTTCTTGGAATGGCCCAGGAAAACCGCGAAACTTCGAACATGGTACTCAGACTTCTGGCTAGATCGGAACTGGGCGCCTTATGAATACAGACATAGGCGTTCTAACCACTGCACTGCGTACGCAGTTTGTACTTTTGCGAATGTGCGCGCAGTCCTTATGCTAGGAAGACAGGTTGCCTGCTTAATTTACATTTTTACGTGCGATCTTTCTCGGAATGGATCTTTGTTGCACCTAGACTTTTTTAAGTGAAAGTACTTTCTGTCCGGCGCTCCCCAGTTTCCGAAAGAGCATTTCTGTTTGGAAGGTTCCCAGGCGTATCTCGTTTCTTCGTGTCATAAGAGCAGCAAACAGATGAGCATGGAGCAATGGTGGAGTAATACTGACGGGGGTAAACGGAAGTACTGGCAGAGAAAACTGCCTGTGCCAAATATGGCCTGGGAACGGACTCGGGCCTCCGTGACTCAGGCGGGCGACTGACCGCCTGAGTCACGGCGCGGTTCGTCCCGACAGCGCCATGCGTCTTTCCCAAGAATTGATGTGGACCTGAAAGAGCGAATAACAGGAAGTCCGGTTACACTGTTACGGTTCCTGCGCGCCTTCTGTTGAACAGCCGTTGTTGACACCTGGTGTATGGTGTACGCAGCCACGTGTTCACCTGGTGTATGGTGTACGCAGCCACGTGCTCACCTGTTGCCAGCGGTTTCCATTCCAACAGCCCTCATATTTGCAGTTTCTTGCGAGTTCCTGCACCTCGTATCCTTGTCAGAAATTTGCCACTTGTGTTGCTTGCCAAGTCGTGGGAACGGCGCGGCTGTACTGATGTTGGCCACTCATCTCTTTCCCACCCGCTGTCGGTAAATGTAACACAAGTTAAAGCACCCGGCAGTGTTCCGTCTAACTCGTTAGGTCTCCACGGCTCATTTAGGCCTGTATGAGATTCTCATATTCGCGGTGCCTTTGTCACTCCCTGTTGGCGGGCCCGTGTGACGGTACGTGGCCGACTCACTGATCGCCTTCGACCGCGCCTTGGCAGAGAGGTTGTTACGTCCACAGCCGTATGTACAATGCACAATTTTATTGACACATTTGTCAAAAACAACAGTCGTGGGAACGCGGCTGTCGCAGTAATGATTAAACTTGTAACAGTCCACAGATATAACAACACTAAAGGTAAAGCAATCCCGGTACAGGCCCCTGAGGGTTCCAGGAGGTTGAGGCTCCCAGATTTCCAGCTAATCGGCCCTACGCACCGGTCGCCTTTACCCCCTGGAAATATTCGTCGTATCATTTCTGTTAGAGGCCGAGTCGACCATAGTGCGGCAGGGAGGTTTATGTCAAAGAAAAATTCCAGTGACACCATCGGGAATCGAACCTGCGACCTTCCATCTTGTAGCGCAGTGCCTGAACCAAGAGCGCCAACGCGTGCCCCCGGCTTAATAACATTACAGATTCGAATTTGAACTTGAGGGGGCCGGGAATCTTAACAGGTTTGGGCACGTTCAAAGAGTTGCCCGGACTGCAGGCACGTGTAGAGCTCACGGTTTGGAAGTGGCAGTTAGCATTTTTCATAACAGTGGTTACTGTTCATTTATCTGTGCTGACCGGAGCGTTGTGTAATGTGGATGTTATTGGTCGGTTCGTAGACGGGCCTGATACTGTGGGAATTTCGTTCCTGGCGCGATAACGTGTGTACATATCGCATTCACAGTTCGTGTGCGTATGAACTGAAGTCGTTCGGTGGTAAGTCACGTGTCAACTTTTAAAATTCAGAGACTTCAAGACTTCTTTCACGCTGCTGATACGCACTTTATGCACGTACGCCCTCTTCAGCTACCTCCGCTCTCCCATCCGAAGTAACGCCTCTAACTGCACTGGTTTTATAGCGCCAAATTCCTCTTCTTGTAGTCAGTTATTTGGGCATTGTTTCATGAATACATTTTTGCTATGTCCGTGGGAGTTGTTACGTATTTTGTGCCTGGCACCCCTGACGTTTAAAATTCCAAAGTATATGCCCAAGCCTGTTGGACGATGTCCTCGAGGTGTTGTGTGTTGATTTTAAAATCTAAACTGGCCAGAGTCCAAAAATAACACATTAGTTGCACGCCCGACTAAGGTGCTGTGCTGCGCCTCGTGCTTCGCCATGCCACATCTTGTACACGGTACACAGCTGTCGGCACAACACTGTTGTTGCAATTTAATATTCCAAGGTCCTTTCGTATCTCGAGTTGGCCCCGCTGTAAGCCGTGATACACGATCGTCGCTAAACGCATGGCTGGGCTTGCATTTATGAACTTGCGCAAAGCAAAGGAGGCCTTCACATCCACATATCTTTGTGTGATCGGAAAGAACCGTCTTTCCGTAACGTTTCAAGGACGAAAAAGTGACGGCACTTTTCCATTCATTGCTCCCCGATTTTTTGAAAAAGCGTAGCTTTTTTGCAGTGTTCCCAGGCTTAGCTCGTTTGTCCTGGTAAGAGCAACATGTAGATGAAGATGAGTTCGTGGCTTTGGTGGAATAGTACTGACAGTGGAATATAGAAGTACTCGGAGAAAACCCCGACCCAGTGCCACTTTGTCCACCACAAATGTCACATGCACTAACCTGGGATCGAACCCAGGCCTCTGTGGTGAGAGACCGGCGAATAACCGCCTGAGCCATGTCGCGGCCAGGTAAGGACGAAATAAAGCTGAGCAACATTTAAAGGTTCAGCTCGTACCGCGCAGTAAACGTTCGCTGCATGTGAGATGTACGCATGTGTGCTTGTCGTTCCCCCCCTCCCACCCTCTGTGCAGGGGCATATTATTGTGACGAATGAAATACTGATTTCACCTACAGCCGTTCCGTGACTACAGTTGTTCCTTGTCATTACGTCATTATGTAAATTGTTTGTGGGTGCCGATCCCAGTGGCCGTGCGGTATAAGGCGCGGGTCTGCGGCCGTTCGCTTGCTGAGATTGCGGGTTCGAATACCGCCGGGGGCATGGATGTCTGCCTCTTGTGAGTGGTGTGTATTGTCAGAGGTATCTGCGTCGGGCTGGCGCCCCGTCCAGAGGAGTCCAACCGAGTGTGGTGTGTGTCTGAGTGATCGTGAAGCCTCGAAAGTGAGGAGGCCCTGGCCCACTGGGGGCTGTCGCGCCATAAAAAAATTGCGCGTCCACTGTAGCATTTATTTTAAGTTAAGGAGGGCACGCCATACCCGGAACGGTTGGGAACCGCTGCGCTAGATGAAGTTGGGAGAGCCACAAGACCATCCTGATGTGAGGTGCTCCGTCAGGGGGCAGTCAAGTGAGCAAAGTGGTGAGGTGTCGACAGGAGTGAACATTTCCGGTACTTGACACGCTCCGGGAGAAACGCCCGGACAGCCTGCGACGCCGACTGCTGGCCTAGCTGTTATTCTGCTGATGATTTTGGGTGGGCTGCAGAATATTGCGTCATTTGCACCTTTTAAATTCAGGGCTTCCGAAGTAGGTTAACTGAGCCATTTAACGGCTCTGTGTGAGGCGCTGTGACGATGTCCAGTGGAATTAGGGGAGGACGATCGTTGATTGTAACGCCTGGTCTTGTCAGTTAACGCGCTTACATACATAGGCGAGCTGCACTGGAACGCCTTATGTTGACACCATGTCCTTCCGTCCGTCCGTCTGTAACTTATTGTCAGCGACTAAACTCTTCGTCGGATTTTCCTGAAATTCCGTGTAGAAATTATTTTGTGTACTGATCTGATGACTGGCGGTGTGAGCTGAAACACTTGGTTGATGCAAGTTCGGTTCTGTGAATTACTTGTGTTAACTAATACTGATTCTGAGTTATGTACGTATGTTACATAAGTTGGTAGTGACTGCGAAGAGAAGCAAAGGATGTCAGCATTACCTGCCAGTTAAATGAGTGCTTGAAGTGGCGTTTCAGTATCCGTGTTTGTAGTAAGGTCAGCAGCACTCTCAGTGTACATTGTTATTCCATCAGTGACGTATCTTGGCAGGCTGTGTATGTAGCCTTCTTAAGGCCAGATATTTGTAACCGGTGTTATGAAGGGTCATTATTTTATCTGACAACTATTGGTTGTTCTTGTCGGCACGTTCATCTTGTTAATGCAAACCATTCTCCGATCGCCCACATGCGCAGCGGATTGCCGCGGTGGGAAGTAATAAACGATACTTGCCAGATAAAATAAGGGGCGCTCTCTCAGTCATAAAATCATATTCTTACGTCAGTTTGTTTCCCCATCAGTATTTCCGTAGTCCTTTGATCTCGCTGTTGAACATGTGTAGCCTGAACACTGTAAGCTGGTCGCCTTGTTTCATCCGTAATATTACGAAGCCGCGCCAGCTGGAACCGTTACGTAAGTATGGGAAGATAAACGGCAGGGCGATGTGCAACACCAGGGGGATAAGGCGCATACCTGCCGGCATTCGCTTATAGATTGATAAAGCTGCAGGCCTGGGACGATGGCTTGCCTATTACCAGTTGTAACTCTGTGGGTTATCTGCCAAACTGGAGACTGACAGGCAAACGGCGTTCTAAGGTTAAAAGTGGCTCATGCCAGTCCCGTGAAATGAAATAATTTCTATGCTTTTTTTTTACGTAAATCTAATAGCTTGGGTACGCATTGAAGGCGTACAAGTGAGTGGAGGTTCAGTTCTGCAGCACTAGGTTGAGGCGAGTGTTCACCGTCACACGTCTGCCGCTTTACTCCCGGTGCCGACTGAAGAGGAGGCCGGGTGGGCCGCAGAGCCGATCTGGACATTTTTGACAAGAGAAACATATCTTGCGTCGGTCGACATTCAAACAGTGTCCCTGTGTCTAGCCATGAAGGAATGTAGGGGTGGATGTATAGCTCCACTGATTGTTAACCTCGCCACTAGGTGAGAGATGAGGGGTCGTCTTCACAACCCGCTGTCTTGACCCAAAGGGAAGGACTTGCTATTGTACATAAGGCTGGGTGGGTCACAAAGCCGATCTGCGTGTTGTTGGAGAGGAGACTAAATCTCTCGCCTCTGCCGCAATTCGAATCCTGGGTCATCCAGCCCGTAGCCTAGTCACTGCACCGACAGAGCTGTCCTGAGACTGTGGGTACAGCTGGGCTTGCATGTGACAGACACGTCGTAACGAGCCTGTTGTTGATTGTCACTGACCTAGTGTGCACCAGCACGAATTGTAAGATTACGACGTAACGTGTTTCAGCACGTGCCTGCTGTCATCAGACCGTCTAAACGTACGTAACTGTGACAAGGGTGTATCAGCAAGCACGCACATGGACCGCAGCGGCGGTCTGGACATTTTTGAGAACGGATGATTGTCTCGCCCGTCACGAGGATCGAACCGTTGTTCGTCGGTTCATGCTGCCGTCTGCTCATTATACGGACTGAGCCACCTCGCCTCCATCTGTTACAGCAACCTGAAACAAAATTGTGTCACAGTGGGAACATGTGAGGTTTTGCAAATTCAGACTGTCTTGTGCTGAAGGCCTCATGTTTTGAAATTCATCAGAATTTCGCACAAGGCTCAAGAGTTCAAGAATGCAAGACGGTCGGACAAGCTCCTGGTATGTCTGTAACGTGTGTCTGTGGTCACATGCTGTCAGTGTGTCCGTCACACGTGTCTGTAATCACAGAGGTGATACGTAACATGGAGGAGGCGTTCTGGGGTGTAATGCTGTGTTGTTGGGCGGGTAGTTCCGGACGTTTCGGAGGATCGTAATGCCTTCGTCTTCAGTGTCGGGCCTAAATCGTTCGCAACGTCGGGAACTACACGGCCAGCGACTTGCATCTTCAGTCCGTAATTGTTCGCGGAGGGTGCAGTCGGCTGAGTGTTATAACGCTGTGGATGGGTTAGGGAACACAGTGTGCACCGCGCGCTCACGAATTGGCTATGGCGCCATCGTTTTTCCTTTGTAGTGTCTTTATTCAATTGATCAACGATATTAACAAACTAGAACGCCCATTTTAAGAGAACACGTGAAAATTAACGAACTATAAAAATTGTCGTTCGTGCTGGTGTTTCAGGCCCTGTTGCCCCTGGCCACGTACCGTGTAAAGCGCAGCGGTTACTGTATGTACCACAGTTCACAAATACTACGTTCTGCCCACACAGTGTGTTTATGTGTTTTGTGTGGATCTCAGAACAAACAGCGATTATTTCCCTATACAGCATTAACTGATAGGTTTTTATAACTGAGACGAAGTGTGTTTACTGCGCGGTACGAATTGGGTATTTAAATATTACGAGTATTAAGGTTCACGGGATGGTTGTTGGCGTCCCATCGCAGAGGACTGGCTTCTATCCCAAAGCAGTCCATGTGAGATTTATGGTGGAGAAAGTGGCACTAGGACAGGGTTTTCCCTGGATATTTCCGTCTGCCCGTGTCAGTATCATTTCAGCAGAGCCCCATATTCGTATTCATCTACCGGGAGAAAAAAACATGGCGAAGCCAGGGAACCTGCCCAAGAGGACTGCTCTTGTCGGAAAGCGGGGAGCGTTGGATGGACAAGTGCTGTCACTGTTTTCCGCCCCCATCCACTTTTATCATGACGCGGTTTTTCCGTAAGCCAGTATTCTTCAGGAACGCGGCTGCAGTGTTATGGGAAAACAGGTTGAGATTGGAAAACGGTGGGTCGGAGATTCTTGACGTTAACTGTATGCTGTGAGAAGGTGGACATGAAGAACAGGCGACTGAGTCAAGAGCACCTGTTGTGCTGTTGCTGTGTTACAGTCCATAGCGTGTGTGTGACGTACTGTTCTGCTGCCGTTAAACAGTACAGTGGACGATGCTTAAGCAAGGCTGTCTAGCCTCAAATTCGTGTGTTAATGAAGCACTTTATTTTTCGGCGTGAGGTAGAATTGGTGTTAGTGGTAACATGATTTGTTTGGAGGTTGTTGATTCCACTGTAATGAAGTGTAAACGGCTGTTCGTGAGTGGATGCAAATGCAACGATTTCTACTGCGACGGACGTTTTAAACTCGTGCCATGATTGGACAAATGCTTCAATGTTCCCGGAGTATTGTGCTAAGAATGGTATCTCAGTGGAACAAATGAGCCAAATTTAACGGTTTGATGACTTCGCATTTGATTTTTAGACGCTTTGTACGAAGCAAGAAGAACGTGGAGGCCATGTCCGTCCGTCCGTCCGTCTGTGATGCATTAGTGAATACACAGTATGTCGGATTTTCATGAAACACGGTTTAGGAGTTATTTACAAACGGTTGAACAAACCCGAAGTATCTTGAGTACATCGAACTTTTCTTTTCTCAAGTTTGCAGATAAAGGGTTGACTCAAACTCCGGTCGTTGTGTTTGCAGATAAAGACCAACTCCAACAACTCAAACACCACACAGTCACCCCCAGCACCCCAACAGCAACTGCAGCTGCAGCAGCCCCCACAGCAGCCACAACAGCAACAACTGTCTCCGGGGGCCAACGTGCCGCCCCCAACGCAGATCAATAAGATCAAATATCCAGGGCCCCCGCACATCAAGAAGGACAGGCGGCAGAGCTCGTCCAGGTTTAACATCAGCAAGAACCGCGAGCTCCAGAAACTGCCGCTGCTGAAAGGTGAGTGAGTGCGTTGAGATGGAGGCAAACAGAACTCGGCCTGCGCGGGCAGTGGCTGCTGCGACATGTGTCAGGCGGTTAGTCGCCGGCCTCTCCCTGCGGGGGTTCGCTTTCGATACCGGGTCAGTTTGTGTGAGATTTTTTGTGAACAAGGTGGCATCGGGCCAGGTTTTTCTGTCACTGCTTCGGTTTCCCCCTGGCAGCATCATTTCCACCAATGCTCCATGCTCATCTAACCCGGACGGTACGTAATGTTAACAGTTGATAGCGTCGTTAAATAAACATACTTGCAATACAGCAAGGAAAGGGAGAAGGGAGTGTAACGAAGAATACTGTGTTACCGTTTTCGTGCGATCGGCGTTTCTTATTTATTTAGACTTTTCCTGTCACACATGGGAAGGAACTGAGAACGACGATTGAGATTTGTTGGCATTTCTTTAATGGACTGTCATCAGTTGCTCAGGCGTATAGGGGAACAGGTGCAACAGCACCCAGTCTTACTCCCTGCACCGATGCAGCGGGAGGCTGGGTGGGCCTCAGACCCTGTGTTGATGTTATGGAGAAGAGAAGAATCCCTTGCCTCTGCCGGGAAGTGAAGCCTGGAGCATCCAGCCCATAGCCTAGTCACTGCACTGACGACGGTCGCTGTGCGGTAGTGTTCGTTTGTAACATGGCGCCGTGCGGCCTGCGATCCAGTTTTCGAATACCGGCGGGAGCAAGTGATTTTTGTTTTCTCCAAAACGTGTAGACCGAGTCGGGGCGCACCCGGTGTTCTGTTCAGTGGGTACCTGGAGCTCTTTATCATGGCGCGTGGGGTTGACCACTCACATCCATGTGGTGCAGAGGTTAAGAATAAATGGAGCCATGCTGCTGCTGCCCCATTGTACCTTCATGACGTGACAGTGATGAGTTACTTTTACATGGCATGCCGATTTCTGGATTAAATCATGAATGTGAATCAAGGATTTTGTTTTTCGGTAGGAGGGAGAATTTGTATTAGTGGTAGCCTGCAGCAGTTCGTCTGTTTGGACCGCTGAAGCAACACGTGAGGGCCGCCGATTCCACGGCATGAGGAAGTGGAAATGGCTATTCGTGAATGGTTGCGAAAGCAAAGATCCGATGCCTACCGTGAAGGTATTTTTGCACTGTCAGGCTGGGAGAAATGGATGAATGTGCTCGGGGATTGCGTTAGAAATAATTATACTTCACTGTAATAAACGAGCTACGTTTAAGGTTGTAATGACTTATTATTAATTTTTGTGATCTACGGAACCTTATTGTTTGAACGTCTTTCGGGGATATTGTAGGGAAAGAGGTAGTATGTCCATTTGGTCTGATTTGTTCAAAATCGTTGTTCGTAGTACCAAGAAGCATGTGTTAAATATATATTGTCATGTGACCATGCGTGACAAAAGTGCTCTTTCGAAATCAGGATTGGCTTAACTCCGGAATACATTTTTAAGGGTCAGGCTCATCACACGGAACAAAACGAGCGCGTAAAAAACTGGGGGGGGGGGGGGGCTTGCTGACGGAAGGGATGTTTTGTTGTAGTCTATTTAGTGCGGCAGTCTGCGGTGTAATGTGCTGGTGTCACGTGTTGATGCTGGCATCTATGGACGAGAGTGGGAACTAGGTGGGTCTGTAATATTGCTCCGTTCGTAACGCGTCCACTTGAAGGATGTTTGACTATGCGTGGTGGTCGCTCCCTCCCCTATCGCTTGTCAGTTTGGCTCTGCCAGTTCGTGAGCGCGTTAGGCGTTAGCGTTTGAAAGGGGATTTTTTCCTCGCGTCATCTCGGTGTACGTTCGTTCTCGTTGCCATGACAACCGGAATCAGAGGGAGAGAGTTATTAACTGTGGGCAGTGTGATCTCTTGTTTCTGTAGCGTGAGCAGTCGGTGCAGCTAGGTGTGTTGGCGGTGTTGCTGGGCAGATGCGCATTGATCGAAGTCAGACGGTAGAACCTGCCGGGTGTGGTGTTTGTTGTATGTGTTGGAACTTCAAACTTGCCAGTGGTCTGTGACAGTAGTGCTGGAAAGTGGTGCAAGTGTGGCGGGTGAATGGTGCGATGGTGCACAGTGAAGCCGGCCCCGGCGCGAGGGCCATGTTCTATCGTGACACGGCAGCCGGCAACGCAACAACTGCTCTTGGTTTACCAAAAAGTCCAAGTTTCCACAGCGGTTTGGATTTAGTGGCTGCTGCTGCGGATCCGGGCTACAACACGGTGGCGGGGTTATCGCAGGGCGGCGGGGGGGACCCCACGGGGCGAGGAGGCAACCAGAACGGCGACTGTATCCCAGGAATTGGGATTCCTAGACAGTTGCCTTCCTTGTTGGGTAAGAATTAAGGCTTTGTATTTGGGACGTCGGTTTAAACACTGAGGCCTGTTTCAGTCCTTACATGTCTTGTTACAGAATCTTAATACATGTGGAACCTTCATAACCGGGGGCGCATTTCTTACTATGTGTGCAACCTTCATAACCAGGGGAGCATTTCTTAATGCATGTGGAACCTTCATAACCGGGGGCGCATTTCTTACTATGTGTGCAACCTTCATAACCAGGGGAGCATTTCTTAATATATGTGGAACCTTCATAACCGGGGGCGCATTTCTTACTATGTGTGGAACCTTCATAACCAGGGGAGCATTTCTTAATATATGTGGAACCTTCATAACCGGGGGCGCATTTCTTACTATGTGTGGAACCTTCATAACCAGGGGAGCATTTCTTACTATGCGTGGAACCTTCATAACCGGGGGCGCATTTCTTACTATGCGTGGAACCTTCATAACCGGGGGCGCATTTCTTACTATGCGTGGAACCTTCATAACCAGGGGAGCATTTCTTAATATATGTGGAACCTTCATAACCAGGGGCGCATTTCTTAATATATGTGGAACCTTCATAACCGGGGGCGCATTTCTTACTATGTGTGGAAACTTCATAACCAGGGGAGCATTTCTTAATATATGTGGAACCTTCATAACCAGGGGCGCATTTCTTACTGTGTGTGGAACCTTCATAACCAGGGGAGCATTTCTTAATATATGTGGAACCTTCATAACCAGGGGCGTGTTTCTTAAATCTGCGGAACCTTCATAACCAGGGGCGCACAAACTCCTACCGCCTGGTCGACTAAATTTTGTACCGTGGTCCCTAACATTTGTTGGTTCTCTCTGTAGCTCTTGCATCTTGTCACCCTCCTGGCGCCTAGACTAAATTGGCTAAACTGAGTACAGTCAACCTCGGTTATAACGGATCCCAAGGGGAGTCCTAAAAGATCCGTAATAGCCGAAGGCGGTTGTATCCGAGGTTCGGTTAAATTACGTTTAAAATAACATTTGAATCAACACCACCTGAGTTAGTTAGGTTTTCAGTTTTATTGCACATGCACAAGTACATTTGGCACATCCAGAAGCACACGTTACACGCTGTTTTGTTTTAAGGTGAAAAAGTCCGTAATGTTTGTTTGCTTCTTGGCGTTGGACAATCGCTTTTGGAGGTCTTTCTCAGCACAGTACAGTTTAACACCCAAGTTACCGTCCGCACCGTGTGCAGCACAGCACTGTGTGCTTGCCTGGAGAGCTCTCAGAGCGCCTTTGTTGTCACAGTTCGGCGTTCGCTTTCTAATTCACACGCACCGATTTCGCGTTCGTCATCGCTATCATCAGTTAGGCGCGGTCAGACACAGCAGCAACAGTGTCGCGATCACTGGGCACCTCTGAAACTGCAGCATTATCATCAATACACACACAGTCATGAAAGTTGACTCCATCGGGAATGGAAATACAGCGCGTAAGTGCGTCGCAGTCATTTTTGCCAGAGTCAGAGCTTGGAAAATCTGATGAATCATTTGTCTCACCTTGTTCTTCATTTCTGTCACCAGTATGCAGTCCCACTGACTTACAACAGCTGATTGTTTCTGGCTGTACCATTTGTCAAGCGCGACGCAAGAGTCGCACTGAATCGAGAATGTCGAACTGAAATGAAACTCCTTCTTCATGAGCATCTAATCGCTGCTGCACTAATTGACTGCAGTAACGTAGCTTCAAATTTTTAAGTACCCCAGCGTCCGTCGGTTGAGTTTTAGACGTTGTGTTAGGCGGCAGGAAATAAACTGAGACGTTTCTCACAGCAGCCGTGTTTACAGAATGAGCTGCACAGTTGTCCACAATAAGAGCGACGTTGTACTTTTCGGCCCTCAAATGCTTATCAAATTTTAGCAGCCACCCATCAGATAACGTGGAAGCATCCACGCTTTTCGGTTGGCTCTGTATTCAACAGGCAGCCTATTTGCACGCTTGAAAGCCCGCGGCTTTGCGTACTTTCCTATCACAAGCAATGACACTTTTCTCCAGCCATACTGGCACAAACTAAACACGTCACTCTTTCTTTGGACAATTTACCACTTGAAACACGTTCATTTTTAAAAGCCAGAGTGCGATCAGGTAATGCTTTCCCGAAGAGTCCTGTTTCGTCCGCATTGTAAATGTCACGTGGTGGAAATGTATCTAAAATTTGCCTTAATTTTATGGCCTTCCGTTCATGCAGTAGTAAGTCACTTTCACGAACAGCAGCCGATTCGCCGCACATTTTCTTAGACGCAGTGTTGTGACGAGTTTTCCATCGATCAATCCAGGCTGCGGAAATACTATCTTCACTGTGAGCTGCTTGCCAAAATTATTTGCCTTTTCCAACAGCACTCGACCACGTTTGGCCACCTCAGGGTTGTTCATTCTTGTTTTCTTAAACCAGGCCAGCAAAGCTACGTCGACGTCGTCGAATCGGGTCTTCCTCTGTCGCTGTGCGTCAGCACTCTAGCTTCTGTTTTCAAAAGACTCTTTTAATTTTTGTTGCATTTTTTAGCATATCTCCTAGCATACTGGTTGGAATTCCAAAGCGTAGAGCAATATCCCTTTGACTTGAATGTCTGTTACTTTCCCAGAAGGGAACAGTTTCCTATTTCTTAGATAAAGTTAAAGCACGGCGGTGGCGCTTCATGGTTTTACAACTGTAAAGCGAAAAAGTGAAAAGTTGTTTTAAACGCTGCTCCGCAAAGTGAAGAAAACTTAAACACACTACATCTTGACCTGCTGCAAATTTAAGCCAGTGCAGGACCGGTGGATGTGTAGGAGTTACTTAACTTACAGTGTACGTACCTGCTGTGTACAGATGTATGCGCCGAAATTAACGTAACTTCCGCTAGTTGCAACAGATCACAGCGAACCAACTGACACAAGTGCAATACAATTCTTGAAGTAGCCTAAGTCACGGAAGCACCACACACCAAGATGCCCGAATGCTCCCCTCCTTTACGCACCTACCGTATTGTACAACAGAACTCAAAATTTGTAAATACGAATTCTCACCTGTCTGGTCGGCCAGTACCGATACGTATCACTGCTTCGCCGGACAGTGAGGTCTGTTTACGTGCAGTAAAAGGCTTACAAATCGCTACATAAAATGTTACAAGTAAATGTGCCGAAGTCAAGCCGCAGTTGATTTATTACAGGGGACTCCGCCCCAAGTGCCATGAAGATGCTTGCGTATGGCAATTACTTTCCCGCTAGTATATGTACAACAGAAACTGTCAGGTAGCGACACCCCCAGCTTATCCATCATAACCGGTAATGGTTGGACCTTGTCCTTAGTAAAGCCAAATAGAGTGCACAATTTACAAGTCTTCACGGCGTCTCCGGGCACAAAATGCTCTCAAAGCACATACGCAGTCTTCATGTCAATGTGACGAGTGAGCCCTCTGCGCTCGAACACACGGTAACCGTTGTGAACTGTAGATTATTTTGCAAAAAAACGGTATATCCGACGAAATCAACTGTTGGGGAACGTCGGGGGAATCCGATGTGACCGAAGATCCGATATACGAGAGACCGGTGCAACCGAGGTAGTTACAATGATAAAGCATAGGGAAACGGCCGGGGAATGATAAAAAGTCCGTTACAGCCGAAGTCCGTTATAACCGAGGTCGACTGTATCCGCTGAATCCCTGTAAGGTAAAAGTATACTTTTTGCAACAAAGCTGAAATAACACTTTTGAAAACATAAACCTGTACTTAAAAATGAAATATTTACGCACATTTATAAAAAATATAATTTGGTTGTTGGCAATTTACGCGGAGAATAAACCCAGGGCCGAATATCCACAGAGATGGAGAGGAAACTCAGAAATGCAACTACAGGTTGTACGGAATTACATTTACTGGGTTCATCGTACAGGAAATGTGCTCCAGGAGCACCAGCAGGTCGCCCATGGATCGCGGAACACAGTTTGACTGTCACGGCTGTAAACGAATAAAACATTCCGTCATAACCTTGATATCGATGGGTGAGTTAGTGCTGTGTTTTCATCGTTTGGTTGGCAGGTTCACTACCGCCGTATGCATCCTGCCATGATCACGTCTCTTAAGTGCTGATGGAGCATGTGGCAATTATTCAGCTCCCTGCTGGAGTCCGCACAAGTCCGTAGCTACACGTACTCTTCACACTTGTTGTATTGTTGCTGTGCTGCTTAACTGTGTAGGCCTGGCCGGCTTGACCCCTGAGACATCTTAGTCCATTAAGTGACGTTTTGATATGTCAAAGTTTGGAGCAAAGAATGCAGTATCATCTTCGACGGTGACGCAGGCGCACCCGTCGCCGTGGTATTCACGTGTGACGCGGTAAGTTCGTTTATTTTGCTGTCGTGAAGTGCTGCATTGTATTCGTCAGTATGCCTGCACACCGGCACACAGCGGTCACTAGCCACAACCAGACGGCTCATGTCTGGGACGTTCTGAAAGTGTGCCGGTGGGAAGTACACTTGCCGTGAGCCGTACAGAAGTGACGCCGCGGATCTCAAGTGTGTGTGCTTTACATTCGCCTGAGTAGGCGTCCCCTAATACAGTGAAGATGCTGAAGCGCAGGTGACTGCCGGACTGTGCTGGGCCCTGTGGGGCAGTCCGAACGGTCGGCTCCGAACGTGATCACATCTAACCATTCGAAGACAAAAATTAATCTACATTATATGTAAATATTCAGTTCGTATCTCAGAGAGAAGACGGTTGGCTTCTGTTAGAAACACTAGTTACAGGTATGCTGCTGTTTATTATGAGAATTCACCGGAACACGTAAATGCACTGTGTGGTCAGAATTCGGAGTTCTAGTGTTAAACATAGCGATGTGTGCAGTGACACCAGGCTGTAAAGCACTGGTTCGTGACCTCCGTTGCACATATTCTCCGGGGGTGCCTGAAATGCCAAACGCTTGTTAAGTTTACTGTCAAATTAAAACAGGCCTTTGGGTCTGGTCCGCTTTATACTTATGTGTGTGGCAGGTTTACAAGCTGACTGTAACGAATTTTTATGTGGGTTCGGGAACAGTCTGGAGTCAAAGGGGTACGAGTTGCGCTGTAGGTTAAGGGTTAGAGTGATTTCATGTTTACGACAGCTGCATATACACGCGGACACTTCATTTTTTCTGTTCTCCACAAGCATCAGTTAAATATGAAACGACAAATCCTTGCCCATAAAAGAAGTTGTGAACGCATGGTTCATGTCTTGGGACGCCCGTTACAGGAAGTCCGCGGTAGGAACATTTTGACTTGTGATCTGTCAGATCGAATTGCTTTGCCTCATAAGGTAATGGCCAAACTGCAGGACATGCCGTGGGCACTCAGTTTGGTAGCACTGTGCAGTTGAAGGGCAATGCGGTAAGGTGACGATCGCACTGAGTTCCCAGTCAAATGCCCTCCGCACCGTCCTTCTGCGGTGCACTTGAACCTAAAAAGAACCTGGGAATCCGCGTTCTAACTGTAGTGGGACAGGTCGAGGCATCTTGAAAACCACCGTCTTCGACTGAAAAGAACAGCTTTGACCTTCACTGCCCCTGGGTTCACTTATCTCTATCTAACATTGTTGTCAAAACGTAGGTCCTGTCAGAGACATAAGTGTCACTGCATGTGTCACCTGTCACTGGTCGCCATTTTCTATGCGTTCGGTTCGTAAGAAGCATGCAGTGAAGTTTGTGCAAAGCTCAGCCAGATGGAAGACAGCTGACAATGAAAGTGGCAACTAGCACAATACACAACAAATTTCAGTTCAGTATGTGTTTAACCGTAACGTTTAGGTTACTAGTCTCAACGTTGAACGGTCTGACTTCGCCACGCGTCACCACTGCCGAGATTACAGTCGTTCTCGTGAGTCGGCAACAGTACGCATGCATTTCTGGACGCGCAAGTAATTTTTTGAACGGCTTTCACAGCGTTTTGTAGCAGAACTTGTGTCAGATATTGCGATGAGTGCGAGGATTGCGCAGTGCCGAGCCTTGTGATCTGTAGGCGTCCCGCTTATGGAGTGTTATTCAGGGGAGGGAGAAATGCGTGGAGGGTGTTGGTGGAGAAACCTGGAGCAAAAGCAGCTTAGAATATCTGGACGTAAATGTGGCGGTAATGTTAACATGGACCTTAAATAAAATAGGAGGGAAGGATGAGGACTGGTTTGATGTGGCTCAGGACAGGGACAAGTGGCGGGCTGTGGTGGACACGGTAATGAACGCATTCTGTACAATTCGGGGTGTTTATTGACTGCCTGAGGAAATGTTAGCGTCTCAAGCAGGACTGTGCTGCAGCACAGTGTCGCATTGTGAACTGATCTGTAATACTGCGCTGTGTGGCCATGCTTGCGGGCCGTGACGGGTTTGTGGCTTCAGGAGCCGCGTGTTGTGTGTACGGCAGTCAGTGTTCGCCTGACCTCTGAGAGGGTGTTGCTTACGTTCAGTTCTACTCCTGCTGTGTGCAAGGCGTGCGGGCTGTTGTGAAAACCGCGACGCCGCTCTGCAGCCTGTGCGAGGCGCGTTATGTAAGTGCTGGGCACAGACCGCGACGCCACTCTGCAGCCTGTGTGAGGCGCATTATGTAAGTGCTGGGCACAGACCACGAGGGTAACAGACAGCGGCAGTGGTGTACGAACGTCGTGACGCAATACACGTGCTGTATCCAGGCGCTCTTTACTCCCGAAACGTCATAACGATTTCAGAGTACACTCGTGATTGTCAACTCGGCCTTCCCTGTCCCGATTTTCACGAAATTCATAAATGCGCGGTGCCGTGCCGAATTTCACGATCATCGCTGAAGGAACTGGGAACCCATGTGCCGTGTTAAGTACAGGGTGGCCTTAAGGAACTGGGAACCCATGTGCCGTGTTAAGTACAGGGTGGCCTTAAGGAACTGGGAACCCATGTGCCGTGTTAAGTACAGGGTGGCCTTCACTGAGGCGGTTTTCACGAAACTTATATTTGCTGTACAAATTTTTCTGAAGAACTCTTATGCAGAATTAATTTTTTCATTCATGACAACAGCAAATGCATCTTTTATATGCACAAATAGAATCTTATATCGCTGTACATGTTTCGGCGTCACGCCATCCTCAGGGAGCTGTACACAAAGATGTACAGCTTCCATGTAAACGGTGACCTCTACACAGAACTCACTACATATCATGCAGAGACAAGATCCGTAAGGGATCAAAGATAAATGAGATGTGTGTATACAAACAGAAGCCACAGCATAGCAACGTGCAGCTGTTTAACCATATTTACTGAAAAGGGACGTGATATTAATAACACTTGCAATCACAGTTTGTGAAAGCCACGTGGTTAACATTGCCTGCAACATTAATGTAATGCGGTATGAATTACTTTTGTAATCCGTGATATTTTAGTAAGTTTTAAATCTTGGTGTACAGCTCCCTGAGGATGGCGTGACGCCGAAACATGTAGCAGCGACAGAGGACTGTATTTGTATACACAAAGGGTGCATTTGTTGGTGTCGTGAATGAACAATTTAATTCAATCAAAATGCGCGGAATGAATAATGTAAAAATCTTATACCAAATTTAATGAAAACCCGACACAGTTTTGTCGCTGGTACTGAGTCACAGACGGACGGACGCGGTCTCCACATAAAACGCTCTTTTTTTCATTTCGTCAAGAACGCCTGTTTTTCGTACTTGTTGAATGGCTGTGCCTCCAGCCATGTGTAAGTGTACTCAAATTTTGCTGTCGCCGCAGCTACCGTCGTCTCCGCTATGGTTGTTTCTGTTCTGTCAGGCGCAGCACTCGTCGCCAGATACAGCCTAATTCGCCTGCATTTCATATCAGTGTGTCCTGTAAAGACTGTGTGACTGTCACCATCTGTAAGTTGCGTCAATGGAAACGGCGTGGATGAAGATTCGAGTGGGATGTCACGCCTTGTCGAGTGGTGAACAGTCCAGGCGCTTGGGAGGATGGTCGTTCCTTCGAAACATCGGTAACTTTACCCGCCGACTCGGCGTGATTTGCGAGCCACGTTGCATGGCCCCCAATTCTTGCAACCTCGTGTGTGATTTTAAAGGCATTAACGTACTGTCATTTTTGGGCGTTGCTGGTTCGGAGTGTACGAAGTGAACGCAGAATGTGAAGATCTTTTACGTTCACATGTTTCACACTCACAGTCACGCAGCCAGTATTGCGAGGTTGCGCCACAGTTTGTGTGTTCGATTCTGTTAGGCATGTGCGTTATTGTACTGCATATTGATACGGTATCGTCTGAAATTCAGTGCATAACCGTTCTGCATGAAAGTGTGTTGTACTTTTCAGATTAACCCTCTAAAGCCCAGTGGTTACTGTATCTACCGCCAGGTTTGACGTTCACAAATTTTACGTTCTGCCCACACAGTGTGTTTATGTGTTTTGTGTGTATCTCAGAACAAACAGCTATTATTTCCCTATACAGCATTAACTGACTGGTTTTTATAACCCAGCCAGAGTGTTTCCTGCGCGGTACGAACTGAGTCTTTATAATTCAGTAAAGGGTCAAACTGTCATTCAGCGGTAGGACTATACTAACGGTTAGTACCAGTTTATCCAGTTGACACCGAAATTTCGTCGCAATACGGCCTGATAGAGTTGGGCTTTGCATGTTGTTATCCGGATGAATTCTGAACGAATCGGTCAGTTTTCGTAACGCTTGTATCAAGATGGCTATTCGAGGTCACCTCAACAGCATTTTATATTCCTGTATTTAAGTGTACCAATCAAGGACGACTTCTGTAAGGCCTGTGCAGATAAGTGAGGCCGGAACGGGTCAGCGAGTGACGCGACTCTTGGCAGCTTTGTGATGATGCTGGCCGATACCAGTGTGGCATCCGCTGGAACTCTGAAGTTGGCTCCGACCGTTTTGTGTGACGGCATGAAGCTGTGGCGGCTGATCTTACTTAACGTGGAAATGGACCTTGTAAGATTGCGTTTCCGCATTGTTTGAGGGCTGTATTCAAATATAGCCGCGGGCTACGTAATATACCCTTTTGCGTAAAACTTGAATTATGTTGAAAACTCAGTTTGCCTTACACGTGTTAGAGAGTGACCTGAGGAGGGCGCCAGACATGCAGAACGCAACATCTCGAACAGCAGGCTAAAATCGTAACTGTGCGCTCCGTTTGTGGGTAAATGATCGGATGATGACAGAGACGCTAGGTAGCGGTTGTTAGGAGTCAGTCAGAGAGTTGAGGCACCTGTAATTCGGTCGGCAGTGTGGCGTCGAACTTTGCTGGTAACGTGTCATATTAAGAAGTCTGTAAATTTATGGCGTGCAAAAAAGTTCAAGTTACTCTGGAACAGGCCATGAAGGCCCAGAGGGGGAGCAGAGGTGTAGCTGTCTTCTTTCTTTAGCCTCGGCGCTAGATGGGAGTGGGTGCCAACGCCACGCCCCGGCCGCTTTACACCTGGAAGGAGGCCCTGGTTCCCATTGTACAGGAGGCTGGGTGCGGAAAAGCTCGCCGCACCGGGTTTCGATCCCGGGACCGTCCAGCCCATAGCAGGTCGCTATACCGACTGAGCTACCCCGAGCCACATTCATGGCATGGATAAGCAGTGGAATTCTACTTCATAGTGTCCCTGCAGAGTTAAGTCCCGGAACTTAAGGTCAGTACTGCAGGATGTAACTGGAGAGGGGTAATTCTGGGTCAAATTCGCAACTGTTACAGATTTGGTAGTCGCTGAAGTGTAGGGGATGTGTGCAAGCGTGGACGTTTTCGTGTCATCATAACATGCGGTAGCTTACGGTGCAGTAAGTTGGTACTGTGATTCGTGTGCAGTCAGACGTAACTGTGACAACGCCGTTTTCCCGTGTACATACCGATATACACTTTGCGGGGTTTACGATGGTAACGCCACGGCTGTTGTTGAATATCGGCACCGGCATCCTCGACGACTAATCCCACGATCGACGTGTGTTCACTCTTGGTCACCAGTACCTGCGATACAAGGGCTCCTTTCCGACTGCAAACCGCCGTGCTGAACGGAGGGGAAGACATTACTCGCAGGGTACAGCGCGAAGTCCACGCGCTGGTACACGAAGAGCTTCCGCACGCCTCCGTGTTCCGCACGTGAGAGTCTGGAGAACGGCACACGCACAAGGATTGCGTACGTACCATACCAAGCTCATTCAGCATCTTGGACCTGCAAACGTGGGCAGGCGGTTGGAATTCTGCCATTGGATCAATGCCAACCATCATATGATGTGTAACATGTTCACCTACAGGGCCCATTTTACCCGCGTTAGAGTCAGCAGTACAAGAAACTCCCATTTGTGGAGTCATGACAGTCCCCACGGAACTGTTGAAAGTGAATAGCACGTCGCTTTTCCGTAAGCGTGTGGTGTGGTGTTGACTAGGCCATGGGACTGTACTTCTTTCCGCAACGCGTGACAGGTGATATTAACGCCAGGTTTTTGCAACATGACCTGCCAGCCCTTTCAGAGGACGTTCCCCTACGAACCCGATGTCAGATGCACTACCAACATGATGGAGGACCCTGGTAATTTGAGTGTGGTCGTTAGGGGGTGTCTGAATTGGCAGGTCTGTAACCGATGGATTGGTCGTGGTGGTACGCCGAATTGGCCACCACGGTCACCTGAGCTGAACTCAGATTGCTGTTCGTGTGGAGGATTACAGGAAAGTCTTGGTATGTGCACGCCAAGGCCGCGTTAAGTGGGTCCCTGTCACCACGGCATGGCGCGTCCTCAGGTTGCGGATGGAGGAACGGCCTCCAGTTATGGAGGGTAGCTGCGAATACATTGAATAAGCAGTCGCGGACAGCCGACAAAGGGTGGTCCTCCACCTTGGGGGTTGGGCGAGGTGCTAACAACTCCTCACCGTAAAAAATTATGATGTTATGGACCATTACACAATGCCTCGGACCTGGACTGATTCTTTGGTACGACTCCAGCTACGGAAAAAGGATATGAGTCTTGGAACATGGAATGTGAGGAGCCTGTATAGGTCAGGGTCACTTATGACAGTGGCCAGGGAGTTAGCTAAGTATAAGTTAGATTTAGTGGGTGTACAGGAGGTTAGGTGGGACAAAGATGGGACTGTAAGAGCCGGGGAGTATACCTTTCTTTATGGCAAAGGGCAGGAAAATCATCAATTGGGAACAGGATTTTTTGTACACCAGAGAATAGTATCAGCAATCAAGAGAGTGGAGTTTGTTAGTGCTAGGATGTCATACATAGTGCTGAGAGGCCGCTGGTGTAATATCATTGTTCTGAATGCGCATGCACCAACAGAAGAGAAGGGTGATGATTCAAAGGACAGTTTCTATGAGGAATTAGAAGGGGTTTTTGATCATTTTCCCAAGTACCATATGAAAATTCTGTTAGGAGATTTTAATGCAAAAGTGGGGAGAGAGGATATTTTCAAACCGACTATTGGGAATGAGAGTTTACATCAGGATAGTAACGATAATGGTGTTAGAGTAGTAAACTTTGCCACATCAAAGAATGTAGTTGTTAAGAGCACTATGTTTCCGCACCGGAACATTCATAAATACACCTGGACCTCTCCTGATGGGAAGACTCACAATCAGATCGACCACATATTGATAGATAGGAGACGGCATTCCAGTATACTCGATGTGCGATCTTTCAGGGGAGCTGACTGTGATACTGATCACTATCTGGTGGTTGCGAAAGTTAGGGAAAGACTGGCAGTAAGTAAGCAAGCAGCACAGAAGTTTGATGCCGAGAGATTTAATCTCAAGAAGCTAAGTGAACTAGAGGTTAGGAAACAGTATCAGCTTAAGATCTCAAACAGGTTTGCAGCTTTGGAAAACTTAAATGTTAGTGAGGACATAAATAGGGCTTGGGAAAACATTAAAGAGAATATAAAAATCTCAGCTCAAGAGAGTCTAGGTCTACACGAACGGAAGCAGCATGAACCATGGTTTGATGCAGAATGTGCAGAATTTTTAGATAAAAGGAAGCAGGCTAAAATTCAGTGGTTACAGAATCCAAACCAAAATAATGGAGATAATCTGCACAACGTAAGACGTGAAGCTAGTAGACATTTCAGGAACAAAAAGAAGGAATATCTGAAAGCTAAAATTAATGAACTTGAAACAAACAGTAAGAATAAGAATATCAGAGACTTGTATAGGAGTATCAATGAGTTCAAGAGGGGGTACCAGCCTAGAATTAATGTAGTAAAGGATGAGAAGGGTGACCTGGTTGCAGACTCCCACAGTATTTTGGCTAGGTGGAGGAATCATTTCTCCCAGCTGTTGAATATACACGGGGTTAATGATGTTAGGCAGACTGAAGTACACACAGCAGAGCCACTAGTGCCTGAGCCCAGTGCCTTTGAGGTTGAGATGGCTATTGAAAAGCTAAAAAGACACAAATCACCAGGTATTGATCAGATTCCAGCAGAATTGATTAAAGCAGGGGGTAGGATAATTCGGTCTGAAATCCATAAACTTATTATTTCTGTTTGGAATAAGGAGGAATTGCCTGAGGAATGGAAGGAGTCGGTGATTGTGCCTATTTATAAGAAGGGTGATAAGACAGATTGCAGTAACTATCGAGGCATATCACTTTTGTCGACTACGTACAAAATTCTATCGAACATTCTTTTGTCAAGGTTAACTCCATATGCAGAGGAAATTATTCGGGATCATCAGTGTGGATTTCGACGTAACAGGTCAACTACTGATCATATATTCAGCATTCGTCAAATACTTGAGAAAAAATGGGAATACAATGAGGCAGTGCATCAGCTATTTATAGACTTCAAGAAAGCCTATGATTCAGTTGGGAGGCAGGGCTTGTATACTATTCTCATTGAGTTCGGTATCCCCATGAAACTATTAAGGTTAATAAAAATGTGCCTAAGTGAAACGTATAGCAGAGTTCGGGTAGGCAAACATCTGTCTGACACGTTTCCTATTAAGAATGGCTTGAAGCAAGGAGATGCTCTGTCGCCATTGCTTTTCAACTTTGCTTTAGAATATGCCATTAGGAGGGTTGAGGCAAACGAGGAGGGCTTGAAATTGAATGGTACACATCAGCTTCTGGTTTATGCTGATGATGTTAATATATTGGGCGGAAGCATGCATAGTATAAAGAAAAATGCAGAAGATTTAATGATTGCTAGTAAGGAGATCGGTCTAGAAGTAAATGCTGAGAAGACTAAGTACATGGTCATGTCTCAAAATCAGAATGCAGGACACAATCACAACATGAATATAGATAATAAATCCTTTGAAAGGGTGGAAGAATTCAAATATTTGGGAGCAACCCTAACGAATCGAAACTCCATTCATGAAGAAATTAAGAGCAGATTGAAGTCGGGGAATGCTTGCTATCATTCGGTGCAGAATCTTTTGTCTTCCAGGTTGCTATCCAAAAACACAAAGATTAGGGTATACAGAAGTGTAATTTTACCTGTTGTTCTGTATGGATGTGAAACTTGGTCTCTCACACTGAGGGAGGAACAAAGACTGAGGGTGTTCGAGAATAGGGTGGTGAGGAGGATATTTGGCCCTAAGAGGGACGAGGCGACAGGGGATTGGAGAAGACTACATAACGAGGAACTTAATGACCTATACTCATCACCAAATATTATTCGGGTAATCAAATCGAGAAGACTGAGATGGGCGGGGCATGTGGCACGTATGGGGGAGGAGAGAGGTGCATACCGGATTTTGGTGGTGAGACCCGAAGGAAGGCGTCCACTTGGGAGGCCCAGGCGTAGATGGGAGGATAATATTAAGATGTATCTTCCTGAAGTGGGATGGGAGGGCATGTACTGGATTGAGCTGGCTCAGGATAGGGACAGGTGGCGGGCTCTTGTGAATGCGGTAATGAACCTTCGGGTTCCATAAAATGCGGGAAATTTCTTGACTAGCTGAGAAACTGTTAGCTTCTCAAGAAGGCCTCTGCTCCGTGGAGTTAGTTAGTTATGTGCACGCCATGGCAAGTACAAGAGAAGAACTGACTACTGCTGCAAGACACTTGAATGACAGCGCAGTGCTTCGTTAGGTTACACGTTGCGTGGTCAGACGGGTCAGAAAATGTATCCAGGCAGATGGATGCCACTTCGAGCAGCTTGAATGACTAGTGAACTGCGTAACAACCAGTGTCAGTGAATACACAGTGCACTACTTGGCTTCCTAGTTTATTCCGTATGGTGTGCGCAGCCATAACTCGGTAACCGTGTCTGCATGACCGTACTGACTCAGAATTATCTCTGGAATTAGAGCTTGCAATATGGACGTTAAGTCCTGAGACACTCTGTGAACGGAACAACTGAAGGGCTGTCTGGGGGAGTCACAGCTGGTGATGCCGTGGATCAGCGCGTGAATGTGACATTACCGCCGTTACTGGACGGGGCTGTTGCTAGTAAGGGCAAATAATAAATAATTTGAAAAGGTAGAAAGTTCAAATTGGCTGAGTGGGGAGGAGAGCAACGTGTGAAAATCGTGGGGGAATTGCGGCAGATTATTGTAATGGCCGTGCCAACCGCGCCTGCCCCATTAAATTACAGCTTAATAATTAATTTGATTTCATTCCGCACGTGTGTGAAAATAACATGTAGCTGGTGATATCAGGGTACGAAATAAATAGAATGGACGTCATTGTCGTTACTGTGCAGACATCAGGTAGCGCTGGGATGTAGGAGAAGTTTAGAGACGGGAATAAAATTCCTTACTCATTTTCGCCCATATTGAATGGGGCAGGTGGTTAATGGCGCATTGTTAGACTGCCACACGCCGCAGTGCTGAGGTTAGGCGAGCAGAAATGTGCCACATTTATAAGGTACAGCACACGATCTGCCTCAGGGCTTTCCATTGTGGAATGACCAGTAACAACAGCAACACTAAACCGTCGGTTTAGGAGCTTTCGGGTTACGAGTTTCGCTTGATACTACGAGATGTGCAAACTGATGTCTTGTTGCCAGTCTGCACGCCACTTTCCCCTTATACCAGCTCCTTCCTCTTGCAAAACTGTCGCTGTTCCCGGCGCATCTTCTCGGCAGTTGTCGGTTCCCCAGTTTTCTAGAATGCGCGAAGCGTTGCGAAATCCTAGAGCGGTCTGTGCAGAAGCAGCAGCATCGCAGCGTCTGTGGTTGTTCTCGTAGCTTGGGTATGAAGTCCGGTGCTTCGTCGTAGTCACTTTGCATTCGTGAAGTCTGAAGGAGTCGGTGTGTAGCGGGCGTGTGATAAGAGCGATGTCTTATGTTTGTGTACTTCCGGTAGAACTTCGACGTTGTAACCTGTTCACGCGTACCTTCCTTAGTCTCTGGGAATTGTGCTGCAGTATAGTAAGTGACAATTGGTGTTTTTATGCTAAGATACCGTTCTGTGTTGTATGAAGGTGGGCTTCCATGTTTCGGAAGATATTTCTACTTCTGGAACCAACTGAAATTTGCCACGTGGAAAGTAATGAGAAATTAATTTCAATTCCACGAGTTTCGTTTTATTAGTGTATTTCGAGGCAGGAATTAAGCCAGCCAGTAAGCCGAGGGATGTTATTGTTATTATTAATGCTTGTAATTAGCTATCACGTGTTAGAGTCAGCAAAGAAACAAGAACTGAACTGTATTATTACTACTACTACTACTACTACTACTACTACTACTACTACTACTATTGTTATTATTATTAAAGGCAAAGCGATAAAGCTGTGCCCGTGTTAAGCACTGTGCCATGAAGCAGTGCAGCGATGTGGAACCAAACACCACGCGTTCTTCATTTCGGTACTGAGTGTAGACTGAATCCTTGCGGCCTGGAGAAACAGAAACTGTCCAGTGTCGGGCGCACTTTTGGTGGTTGCGGTTCACACGATTGGACCGTGTTAGTGTGGCAGCGTTTTGTTCTGTAATCTGAAAGGTCCTGGGTTTGTTGTAGAAGCTGCGTGAGGCTGCGATGGACTGTGAAGGCGGTGTAGGCCTCGGAGGCTGCACTGGGTACCTCCGTGATACCGCTGTGTAGGACAGTCGAGCGGGTCACTGTTGTTGCCTGCCATATCCGCTGGTTAGTCCTTACAGTTTGCCCTACGTAATGACGCATGCAGTTGATAAGCCGTGCAGTAGTAAAATAAGAATTCTGCACTTGACAGCTCGGTGCCAGGTGTTAGTTTGATAAACGTATTTGTTTCAGAACGCGCCGGTCTTGTCGTGTCGCAGCAGTAGCTACCGCTTCCTCATTACCGCACTGTTAACTCTTCTGCTTGCATTGATCCCCAGCCTAATTAAATCACAGCAACTTTAAGAGTTAACCTCTTGGTTAGCATCCATTATATTGCTTACGAAGTCTGTCGTGTGACATCCACCTTCAGCGTGTGGACTCATGTGCCGTGAATCTCATAAAGGGTTTCCTGTGCGTCTCATAAAGGCGTATGGGGAGTGGAGATACACTCCACTCGTTGACCTTGGCTACACATGGGGGAGTGGTCAGTGTCATGCCGTTGTCGCTTTATTTCCGGGGTAAGCGTCTCCGGTACTCCGAATAGGAGGTAGGGTGGGCCCCCCAGCCGACCTGAACGTTTTGGAAAAGAGGTAAATCGTCGTTCCCTCCCGGAAGTCGAAGCACGACTTGTCGGGCTTCAGCGTGTAGCCTGCTGACAGTACTGATTGCGCTGACTTCGCTGTCCTGGCGGCGTGACGCCAGCTCTATCCACGCCATGATAACTGGATTTGTATAACATACTTGTCTTAGGGCCCTTTTCCACGAGCGTGTTTGTGGCGCCACAAATAGGACCGCGACTTAGCGAACCGTTGGTTGCAGTGGACGCGTTTCCACGTAACTAAAGCCCTACAAACGCTATCGGTCGCTTGTCCTCGCTGCCAGCAGCGCCACAACTATGACGCGCCACAGCTAGCGGTACGTCGTCGCTTATGATGCCATTTCCACAAGCGTGTTCAGTCGCGCTACTCCTTCGAACAGCCAACATCCGAGTGGTCTGCTGTTGTTAATTTTGAGGATATTTCATGGATCATAACTTTGATGCAGAACGTTTTATTGCCGAGGTATCATTGCTGATGTGCTGGGGCAGTTCGTCGAAGGAGACGACTGACAGACGGAAATAGTTAAAAAAATTCACTTTCATCGTTTCTTAGGCCGTTAAAGGCAGTGTAAAACACGCCACGTGCCTGTCTCGAACTGAGCAGGGGATGTGTCGAGAGTTTGTGCTTCCTTTGATTCTTTACTTTCTTGTGCAGTGACACAAGTAGGACAGCGTCCTCTTCGAACTCCGTTTCAAACCCGGAACTGAACTAGGAAACGAGGGTTGCTACCCAGGTCGCTGAAGCGCCACAAACACGCTCGTGGAAAGTGGCTCGCTTTTGTCGCGCTATCTGTGGCGCCACAAACACGCTCGTGGAAAACGACCCTGATAGTTGGTCGTTAACGTAAAGTTGCAGTCACGTTTGGAGGCGTGTTATTAAGCAGTGTGCCGGTACCCGTGCCGCGGTCTGCATTCAGCAGCTTACGAGTACGTGGCAGATACACATCAGGCTGTCTGTTAAGAGCTGTCAAATTCTTGGCATGAATACTCAGTGCAAGTGCGTTAACTTGTGACGTAGCCGCGAGGTTTCCTTGCCAGCGTAGTGCATTGCTGAGAACCTGACGTTGCTCATGACGTCAATATGCGTCAGGACGGTACCGGACCGCTGAGCTCTGTGCTGCAGCGTACTGCGCTCGGATGTTAAGACTTGCCACTTGTGCAGACACCGGCGCTTGTCCGTTTATTGCCTGATGTCGGTACGTGTGACACAGCTCAAATGATTCTCCATGCCGATACTTGTTGCTGCGTTCCCACGACTCGTTTATGCATGTCAAGCAAAGCAGGTGACTTCTGTATGAACTTCCATCATTCCGTACGTCGAATGGCCAAGTACACAAGTCGTGGGAATTCGATCACAATGACAAAGTAAACATCTGAGAAGTTTACTCGAGTACGAGTGTTCGCCAAATGAACCAATCGTGGAAGCAGTACGACACTTATTCACTTGAGTCCTTGTGCAGTGCGCAGTTGTTGGCGCACACTAGTCATAGGAACGTGGCGCAGTGGCGGTGCCCGTTAGTCCGTCGTAGTTCTGTCGTCTGAGGCAATCGGCGGGGCGGACTCCATTGTGGTCTGTGCTAGAGACTGTTCGTGGCGACGCTGAGGAGGAGGCTGGTGTCACGGTGGCAGCTGTTGTTACAGCGTGTCACACTGTGGGAACGCTCGCAGTACGCTCACGGTACGCTTACGGTCAGTTCACGGTTTTTACCTGCAGTTAAATGCAAAACCAACAATCACGCTCACGTCACGGGGCGATCAAGTGAGCGCAGGTGTTCTTCGAAAGAATATCCGACGCACAAGTAGAGCGAGTACTGCCAGATATTTACTGGTTAAGTCTGTCAGCGTGGTGGAAACAAAACGAGCTACGCCAGAGTGCATTGTCCCTGCATGTGAGCCCACCTTTGGCCGACAGCATGCTGAGAGTGCGGATCAACTTAGAGGGTTGCTGCCCGCCCATTCGTTGGTTCCTGCATTTACTGTGCAGACGTGCATGCTAAACATATGTGTAGGAGAAGTTGCCGTACGGGGCAGGCGCTATTGGTATAGCGAAGAACGTTTGACACCCCGTAGTGGCGGCGGCGGCGGCCGACGTGGGCCAGCTAGTGGTCTTAATTGGATAGAGACTGGATTTGTGACCCAGTTGCGAGAAACGTATTGCCAGACTTTGCAGCTCAAATAACATCATGATGTAGAGGATTCTGGTCGTGTGGGATGTGACTCTGCTTCGTTGGGCGAGTGGTTACCGACGTTTCGAAGGAACGTACATCGTACAGAGTCGCGAGGTCCAGTTCCCATTTTACCAAGAGTGCCGTTAATATGCAGCTGCAGTTATCCAAAGCATAGGACGTTATGCAGTTACACATTTTAAACCCCACTACGTATATCTTCCCAATGTACACATTAAGCACGTTATGCACTTTGTACAACACATTGTAAGGCCCGCCACCTCCGGCCAGTACTGTAGCCGTATGATTTATTTCTGGCCGATTCCAGTGGCCGCGCGGTCTACGGCGTGGGTCTGCGGTCGCTTGCTTGCCAGGATCGTGGATTCGAATACTGCCGGGGGCATGGATGTCTGTCTCTTGTGAGTGTTGTGTGCTGTCAGGTAGAGGTCTCTGCGCCGGACCGAGCTCTTGTCCAGAGGAGTCGTACCGACTGTGGTGTGCCTGAGTGTGATCGTGAAGCCTCGATAATGAGGAGGTCCTGGCCCACTGGGGGCTGTGGCGCCATGGAAAAAAAATTTCTTTTTGTATATTTGGGACCGGCCTGATGATGGCTGCGGACAGTAGCCGAAACATGTACCCGATATGTTGTTCCAACTGGGAGAAACGTGCATGTTTGGGCCCGTCTCCTCGACATGTCATGACCCGCCCACCCAGAGACAGTATGATATCCCAGAAGACGCGAATCCTCAGTAGCTCCGCTCTGAAGACCTCAGAATCTACGTGAGGGTGTGTTCTCAGGTCTACACCCTGGTGGCCTTGCTGTGTTTTCACACGGCGGAGTGAAGGCTTGTGTGTCGACGTTTCGTAGGAACGTACTCTGTCTTCAGTATGACTTGGGATAGGAAGGTTGGCCAGTCATAGCTGTGGACTGGTCTGTGTCAAGCCACGGGGAGCTGCGAGCTCCCAGCACGGCGTCATGATGTCCAGCTTTGAAACGAGGCGTGTTTTATGTCCTTAAGTCAATCTGCCCTGGTTGCTTGTTGAAGTATTACCATCCGTATTGTTACATTGTGAATTCCTTGGGCCATTTGCTGTTATGAATTGTCTTTAACTTGGTGTCTGTGTGTTCGGCGGGATTTTGGACAGTATGAAATAAATAAATAAATAAATAAAGAAAAAGAAAATTAAACGGCTTCCTGTACTTCACTTAGCCGCATTTTTCGTGTGGCTGGCCAGTTACAAAGTTTATCAATTGACGTGTATTTTATGGCCTATCATGGCGTCATTATTTTATCTGACAACTGTCGGTTCGTACTTCCTGTCAGCTCATTTATCATGTTAACGCATTCCATTCAGCCGTCCGCCTGCGCTCGCGGCGGGGCGCCAGCGAGACGTTGCAGGCAGTACTTGTGAGACAGAACAAGATCCTGTGCCGGTGAAATCTATATTTAAGCAGCAAGGGCTCCGTGGGAGGGTGTGAATGTCACACGGCTTCCAACCGACAAACACGCGAAGGCATGTCGTTTGTCTGTGGCTGTATTTGGTACGGGACGGTATTGCCACAGTAAATTGGGCCACTGCATTATGCAGCATGCACATCGTGTGACGTCAGTCGGCGGTCGATCCTTTTGCTGTTCGCCTGCCGCCGTTTTCCTGTTCCTTTGCCTGCACCGAGTATAGTCACGGAGAGAGAAGCGTGGTACAAATACCCGGAGCGAAGGATGGCTTCTGGTGTCAACAGTTGATAAAGAGGGACTGCGGGGTATGAAAGAGTTCTTTTATGTGAAGGGGACCTTGTTTGTAGCCACGCACACCCTATTGACACGGTCTGGCTTAGCTTTGGGGGGAGAGTACATTGCTTGGAGCTATGTTGAAACGATGCCAGTGTTGGGGTGAGACGTACAGCGCTACCCCAGTCTCACTGTCGGCCGTATTTGCACGTGCTACACACCGTTATTAAAAACGAGGCTCTGGCGACCGGGTCGTGGCGGTGTAAACCTTCCATCTGGTGTGGATGAGATGTCAGCGCCACGGTGTTGGTTCACTTGCTGACTTTTCTGAGTATTGCCGTCCCGCATTTGCAGTTGGCGTAGCACAGTCCGAGTAGGGACTGGGCTACGGACGGGACAGTCCGGAGTTCAATTCACGGCAGGGTCACGAGATGTTTTGGTTTTTGAAATGTCCAGACGGGCCCTGGGCCTCACCCAGCCTCTTGTTCAGTAGGTAGCGGGGTCTTTTGGGGCGTAAGGTGGGTGGGCTGTGGTGACCACTTAGCTCCCTCTAGTGCCGAGCTTAAGAATGAGTGGGTCCGTGCCTCTGTTCCCCCTGTATGTCTTGACGTCGTTAACAGGGACGACTGTACGTCTTGGTCTTGTGAATCTGTTGGTGTTTAATCAGTCCATGACACGGGACCGTCTGGGGACTAAATACTGAAACTGGAGGCGCGACTGTCATGCAGTTCAAATGATCGAAATGATTTAATGAAGATGTGCTGTGATTGCCTAAACCATGTACTTACTGGCACATTATCCGATTAAAAGAACAGGAAACGTTTTGGCGGTACATTTATCAGTTTGTCATAAAGGTGTACAGGTGGCGTGGAGAGTGCTCATCGTGTCAATGCAGGAGCAGTGCAGAGCTCACGTTAATGCTTCGGGAGCTGCAGGCGCCCCCCCCCCCCCACCCATTCCGGTCAGTATCAGGTTCCTTCCCTTCAGTGCGATAAATAACACTGCATGAGTGAATGAAGACACGAAATTGGGTGGCCACAGTTCTGATCCGTTCTTATTACAGCGGTATCTCTCCTTCACGGTGGCGGCTTCTGCCGAACCTGACCGCGAGAAATAAACCTACAGGATCCCGTATTTGTTGTGTGCGAGTGATGAGAACATATTGTAGTAGATATTTATGTTAGAGATTTCACAACATTATGTAAGAAGTGTGCTGCTTTATTTGAAATGTGGTGCAAAGTGCACTGTTCTCTTTTTAACATGGTGCAGAAGGCCCTATTCCATTTGAACATGGTGCAAAAGTGCTTTATTCTGTTTGGAACATTGTATAGAATTAAACTGCTGTATTTGCAGTTTGGTGAAAAAGTGGACTGTTTATGTGGAACATGGTGCAGGTGTTCGCCGTTCTATTTTGAACACGATGGGTCAGTACACTACTCTGCCTAGAACATGACATAAAAACCCTCTCTCCTATTCGGAACATTGATCGGTACTTTGGTTATTTAACGCAGTGCAATAATAGGCATTTTTGGCTCAAGAGTTGGAATGCTGCATGTCAGGAACGTGGCTGAAGAGTGCCGTTATCTTCTTGTTTTCTTTGATAAGGGAGTTACATCTATTTGAACAGCAGATAAGGCTTTTGTGATAATTGTGACTTTTGTTCAAAAGATGGTGCAACTTCGATACATTGAGGACTTAATGTTACGTCGTACGAAAGGCGATAAGATAAGCAACGAGGAGGGTTTAAACCCGTGTCAGATGGTATCTGACATGGGATTTAAGTGGCTGATATGATGATGCAAAGGCATTTCGGTTCTAATACTCGTTTCTTCAACAACAATAAAGGAACGCAAAGACCGATGAGGTAAATAAAGCGTCGTTAAGAAATGTGTGCGTTCCAGAAGTGACCGGTGTCGCCACGTACAGTATAGCACTGTCACAGTACAGACGTTGGTTTGAAATGCCTCTAAATGAGTCTGCAGCAAGTTTCGATAGATAAGATCATCATTACGGAGACGTAATGGATCAACAAGTGCTGCTGACTACACTTACGCACCTTTGTGCCTTACATAACACATGGCAGTGTACATATTTCTGTGGCCGTGTGTTGTTTAAGGTACAAAGCTGTGGAAGCCTCGCCTCTGGCACCTGTTGATCCATGAACGTCCCCCTGATGAAGATCGGTACTGATCCACAGACGTCGCACATATGCTGAACAGTTTTTAAAACTGGCTGTGTGTGTGTGTGTGTGTGTGTGTGTGTGTGTGTGTGTGTGTGTGTACGTACTCCAGTCTCGAGTACACTGTTCTGGTGTTCTGGTGAGCTGTGTGCAGCTCGGTGTAAGAGATCTGCACGTACTGCTGTTCATCATTTGTGAGTTTCGTGAAAAGCGGCGCAGGAAAGACTTCCGGAGACTAATTGCCTGTGCGGGGAATCCAACGACGATTGCTGAGTTCAGCCCGTGTTTTGGGCGCTGTAGTGTCTGAGCTACTCCAGTCCCACTTTCATTTGAGTCGTATGAATACCTGCAGTTCACTGAGATGCCTCGGTCTGGTGCTGTGTTCATTGACACGATACTGCGGCTGTCTTGCAGCTACTGTCGGCTGTCGGCAGGCATTAGCTGTGGACTCTTCGCACGCGCCCAATTACCCGTTTCGAACCATCTTCCGGTGCCTGCGGCAGTAGAATTGACGCGTAAATCTGTTGCACCAAAAAGGCTTTCCGAAGGGGTCCGCCTTTCTGAAGCTTTGCATTGTGTCACCAAGTTCCGCTGTTCACACGCCATTTATGTTCGAATCGACGAAGCGTTTGGACGTGGTTGTGGCTCGATATCCTGTGCTGTTGTAGCTGTGACTAACAGCAGCCGGCGTTCTCAACCAGTTCCTTCATTATTTGTTATAGCAACCACCCAGAGACACACCGAAGACACATTCGTAGCGTCTCCACATTTTACAATCCAGTCCTACCTCACAGAGAACACAGTGTGCTTCAACTTGACAGACGAGTCAGGCAGTGTTGTACAGGGAAATGGGCGCTGTTTGTTGTGAGAATTATGCGGACCATAAAGAGACAGTGGTGACAAAGTGCAGAGTTGTTCGTGTAAAACGTGGCTGTTTTTAAAGGGTTAATAAATAACAGCAGATTCGTAGCCGTAATAGGCGTGTTGACGCGGGACCGGCTGCTGCTAGAAGGCGCTTCTGGTCAAATCTAAAGTTTGCCATACCGTGTACGTGTGAATCTATTTTGTATTGTTTTTTTAACCAACTCGTACATTAAAAACACTGTATCAGGTTTCATATGATTCCCGACATGTTTCGCTGTAGGCTACACCATCTTCAGGGGAAACTGTATTAGAACACTTTGAAACCACTGAAGAAAGTCAGTTTTTGTACTCACAGGTTCGCAGTTGGTCAGTTAGCTACGAACGTGTGAGTACAAAAACTTACTTTCTTCAGTGGTTTCAAAGTATTCTAATACAGTTTCCCCTGAAGGTGGCGTAGCCTGCACCGAAACATGTCGGGAATTATATGAAACCTGATACATTGTGTTTTTTAGTGTACGAGTTGGCTAAAAAATAATACAAAATACGCTGCTGGTCTTTTCATGCCTTCAGATGCCGCCATCGTCCCGCGATGTAGTCTGACAGGCCAAAGCAGCCGCTCGCTGCCAGTCGGGAGGTGTGTTTGTGGTGTATGGCGGGCAGCACACACAAATATTTACACGTCAGTCGCTGTCACACGGTCTGTCTCTGTCTGTCTGTCTGTTGCTCGGCAGGAAACACCCAGTGTAGGAGTTTGTGGTTAGCGTTCTGATTGGTGGGGGGGGGGG
>BLKM01010615.1:1167701-1190192 GCA_013340265.1 Coptotermes formosanus
CCCGCCCCCCAATCTTTGGGCAGATCTTCGCTGGAAGGCTGCCCATCCGTCACCTCACGCAGATTTACAGATGATTACACGAAGTGCGCCGCGCTTACTTCCTCTGACGTCATTTCCCAGGTCACAATTAGTAATTTTTGTATGTAATTAACTTCGAATGCAGAGACACGAGAATAGTATCAAAATGCTACTTAAGAATATACAGTCGCGATAAACGGCGTTCCGAATATAGCGCTTTGAATTCCACCAGCAGTACTTTGACGTCATGTTTGTGCGTGTGTGTGCGTGCATGCGTGCGCGCGCGCGCGCGCGCGCGCGCGTGGTCCAGTCGAATGAAAACATTTTCAGCACCTTCGGTAAATGTGGCTAGTAAAAACCTTATATTGATGCTTTAGCAGTTGGCAGAATCGCATCCGTAGGAGACGATTATTTGCAAAGAGATGTGCCTTTCGCGCGTTGTGGTGGGGTTCCAACTGATCGTCATGAAGTATTTCGAGGACCCTCACTGTTGGTACAGTCCCAGTCATCGTGCGACATCGCCGAACTTCTACACAGCTCTCGTTCCACAGCTGCAATTATGGCATCTTCGTTGGTTCGCGTCCGTATAGTCCGTGGACGACCTGCATTCTCAAGGGACGAAGGTGTTCACACTTCCCGCCTCACGGAGACGCTGCTGCAGTCGTCGAAACACATTAGCGTCCGGATGACATCGACCATGATAGCGTAGTGCCTCTTCCTGTGCGTTATTACTACAGTATGTGGATTCTTACAGGTGCCGAGGGTTAAGAGCATGTCTCAATCAGTATTCGTCGTGTGTGTGCTACCTTCCTTAATCAGAACTAAGCCTGTTGCAGGGCCTTGAGCGAACAGCGCGCTTTATCGTAGTGACAGCATTGCCAAGACGTGTGCTGCGCATTTGACGCTGACGTCTGTTTTGGAAATTAAAGTCTTAGAACGTATGCTGTTTGATATTTTCGACTTAATTTTTAACAAGACATCAATCTGTGCAGAGCTTATACGCGTTTCTTGTCAGCCTGTAAATGAGCCTCATAATGGGCATTTCCTTGTCATTATGCTTTCCTTTATTTTGTACTGAAAATACAAAAATGTATATAAACATGGCAGGCAAAGTTATAACAGTTCTGCAAACGGAATTCAAAATGTGTCGCTACAAAAATCCGCGATTTATTGTCGAGAAGGAACTAGAAGTATAAATTCCCGCTGCTGTCAGTTTCTTGCTCTTTGTACGTGACGATGATAATGACTTCATTCCGCTCGTATCTCTCTTATACACCGGTCCCATCCTTAAAATATTCCCTTAGATATAATCTTAACGCCGAGCAGTTTTTCTGAGCACTAACAAGTTTAACTGGCATTGGCAGGCACAGGCCATCTCGCAGATTCTGGCCGTTGGACCACCGTGCTCTGTGCCTGAGGTAGCAAGGGCAGGGTTTTCGTTTTGCTGCGTCCGCCAGCACGCCTCTTCAGTCCAGTCTGTAGGTCAGTCCATGAGCTCTTCATACGCAGAGTCTGCGGGCAGAAGGAACTTGTTACACGTGTAGTAGCGGGCACTTGTGGGCTGTCCGCGTCTGAGCTGGCAGCCTGGCGACGGTGTTAGGGGCCCCCCGTATGTGCTGTCTGGGAGGCCGACCGATCTCCGTTATCGTAGTTTTCTCGAAGCTTCTTTTGGGACTGCTGAAGATGCGCCTGTAGCTCTACGGGAGAGGGTATAGTTCCAGTGCACCTGAGCTGAGCTCGAGCGGAAGCTGGGCAGAGTGTCCAGCGGTGTTTCAGCGCGACATGTGGGACGGTGGATTGGGCGTGGAGGACTTATAGTGCTCTTTGCGAAACAAAATGTTGATTTAATTTGGATTGAATTGAAGCCATTTTCATGTTATTGTGTAATGTAATAGTCTTGTTACGGCACGGCTTCAAAGAATATATTAGCCTAGCGGAGTGGCAGTGTCATACTTCTGGCTTCGTGAGTTTTGAAAATACGCAATGGCAGAAGCGGTTTGTTGTAATCCCAGAACAGTTCAAAGTAATTCACTGTGCGCTAATCACAGTAGCAGTAACGGGATAATATAAACAGAACGCTGGCTGGAGCAACAGCACTTGCGCCGACGTTATGTAAAGTCTCGGTGTCCGTGGAGTGAAGCTGAAGCCCACAGGGTGGGGACCATTCGCCTCCAGGAAACAGCTGCTTTTCTGTTGCTGTCTATATCAACCTTCTGCATTGCGTCGTTAACGCTGATTGATTCGGGCTGTTGTTTCAGTTCGTAGTTAGCAGTTCCCGCCCATCTGACCGTGTCTGAGTGTCACGTGACAGTGATTTGGTATGCAGTTCAACCCGTTGTGTTACAACTCGCTGACAGTAAAGTAGAGATGTCCGTCAGACGCACAGTTCCACTGTATGTAATTTAATAATGTATGCTGCGTGTTTCGTTCATACTTTGACCATTTTCAGGCATTAATACACAGTGTCTGAAACAAAGGTGGACATGCGTTCAAATATATACGTAGGATATGTATATATATATATATATATATATATATATATATATGTTTGGTAATTTGTGTTACGTCGCCAGCTTTATAGTTGCCAGTATAATGTAGCGTTGCCCGTTCGTCATGTTTATATAGCCTTTGTTACCAAAGACTGTTTCTAAAATTGTACTTACATTTATACTTAATCAGTGGATACTGTGTTTACTGTTACTCATTACAGGTGTGGTTGGAACTCAGTGAAATCAAGCGAACACACACACACACACACACACACACACACACACCAGGCAGCTCAATAAAGAACAACCTGTACATACCTTGAACAGCGTGCAGCGTGCTTACTAACACAACAGAAGACACCCACGACGCACGAACACGCGGTGCTGCATTAGCATGACATTCGTAAAATTCCTGAGAGTTCACAAATTACACAAATATGTTTTTAACACGTGTCTGCCTTGGCTGTAGGCAGTGCGTACGAATGCCTGGCGATGGGCAAAATGTGACCAACATTTCGCATATATTATTAAATTAAATGTAATAAAATTATTGTGTCTGGCGGAAATTTATAATTTGTCAACTAACAGCGATTTGGTAATTGGAAGTATTGTTACTCTTCTGCACAACTGTGGTTATTTAGTTGGTAAGTGCTTTTGTAGGCGGTAATACCAGTACTTCCAGTTACCGGCTGCCAACACAACGCGGTGCGTGTCATGGAAGTGAATTTAGTGTTCACAGTAAGCGACAAAGTGCGGCTGAGTTAATTGTGCGGCTTAGTGCAGAGCTGCACGGCTGGGGGTCTGCAGGGGTCAGTTCAAAGTAAACGTGTTTTGTATCACTGCTAGAGTTTCACATAAGCGACATTTTCCTTTCCTATAACTGGACCCATTGGAGCACCGGGGGGGGGGGGGGACCCCACCCAAAGCGAAATTTAAAAGATTTTTGTGAACAGGATGATATCAGAGGCTTTATGTGATTTACACTTCAGCGTAAACCGGCTACCGAAATCGGCTAATGGCTTGTACATTGGAATGTTGAAAAATATAGTAAGTTACAAGTATGTGTATATTTTTCTTTTTCAGCTTTGATTTTTCCTGTAACCTAGCTAAGATGTCGGCTCGGAAATTTTAACATGAGTTTTATAACATAGTTTTTAAACACAAACATAAAGTTTGTATGTCCTCAGGGTCAGCCGCACCCCAAAATTCCGGGTGCGCCTGTGACTAAACCCAATCTGTAATACAATGTAACGTAATGTGACATACCGACCGATTGCCCCGCGCTGTGATCTTCTCGCTGTTTCTCGCTGCAGACGCGACGTCCAACGAGCGCGACGAACTGTTCGTGCAGAAGATCCGGCAGTGTTGCGTCCTGTTCGACTTCGTCGCGGACCCACTTTCCGATCTGAAGTGGAAGGAGGTGAAGCGGGCGGCGCTGCACGAGATGGTGGAGTTCGTGACAACCCAGAGGGGCGTCATCACGGAAGCCATCTACCCGGAAGCAGTGAACATGGTGAGTAGCTGCATGGCATGGCGAACGTGCCGATGGCAGTGGAGCAGCGCGTGGATGTTGTGCTAATACCGTCACGTGACGGGGTGTGGCTTATGTGACTGTCAGTAGTGTAGTGATTTCTATCTTTAGTTACAACCGAAGTGTGCAGAGAAGTAATTCTGCGATGTTTTGTAGTTACCTGTTCTGAGTTTAATGCCCTTTATGCATTAACTGCTCTGAGTTTAATCCGTTGTATTCCGAATGCCAAGTACGTGTTAACGTGACGTGTGTGGATCGCTGTGATGGCGGTAGGTGACTGAAATGTGGAGGTAACATGTTGAGGGCCCTGACGACATTCACTGCGGGCCTGTCTCATTTAAATGTGGCGGTAATGGAGGATTGATAGCAGGTGGGTGCTGCGGTAACGGAGCACCATCCCGCCTAGTCCTGCTGCTCAGCCGCCATTACATGCAGGTCATAACCTAAATGGGATGACGAAACTTCGTACAGTTTCCTTAGTGTATCTGCTTCAGCTTCCGGCTTCCTTCTAAAGGCAGTAAGTTGTTACATGGGTAGTGAATTGTGTTGGTAATTTGTTGGCTTAGGTTGTAGATCATCGTTAACTGAACCGTATCTAATGAATACACACTGCTGAGGAAAATATTTGGAACTGGGAGCTAAAGAATAACTGCTGAGGAAGATGTTTGGAACTGGGAGTTAAAGGGTAAGTGCTGAGAGAAATATTTGGAACTGGGAGTTAAAGGGTAAGTGCTGAGGGAAATGTTTGGAACTGGGAGTTAAAGGGTAAGTGCTGAGAGAAATATTTGTAACTGGGAGTTAAAGGGTAAGTGTTGAGGAGAGTATTTGGAACTGGGAGTTAAAGGGCAAGTAGTGAGGAGAGTATTTGGAACTGGGAGTTAAAGGGCAAGTGTTGAGGAGAGTATTTGAAACCGGGAGTTAAAGGGCAAGTGTCGAGGAGAGTGTTTGGAACTGGGAGTTAAAGGGTGAGTGTTGAGGAGAGTATTTGGAACTGGGAGTTAAAGGGCAAGTAGTGAGAGTATTTGGAACTGGGAGTTAAAAGGGCAAGTAGGGAGCAAAAGTAACTGGGAGTGGAAGGGTAAGTGCTGAAGCTCCGCGCCATTATGATATTGGTCTGTGACAGATGCAGCTGCAGTCTGTGGCCGCCTTTCAACCAGTGAAGGCTCCCATATACGAAGAGTTGGGGGCTTTGGTTGTCGTCGGAGCCGGTCACGTGATGGGGAACATTAACATTCCACGGTTAGTTTGTGGAAAGAGCCTTTAAAAGCGGTGATTATGAAGACCGAGGCGGGAAATGTTTGTCGTGTGGCTCAGGTGAAGTGGCTGACTCTCCATTAGCACGGTTTGTGTGTAAAAATATCTGAACTTTTGCGTACTTTTTGGTCTGTGAGACTCTCACGTTCGCATCAGGCGTTTCTTGCCTCTGGGCCTGCCGAATTTGTACACCCGTCATTGTATTTTACAGTCCAATCGCAGTCTAATGGCACTGATCAAAGGACTGATTTCAGTCGCTCAACTTGGACTTGTCTGCATTAGGTACCGGGCGGGTGTCCTGTTGGTTACAAGCAGTTCAAGAGGACAGATCGTTTTGCACTGCCCTCTATTAATTGAACAAAACGTTGTTCTTCACAGAAAACGTGTATTAGACTATGGCACTAAGACAAGAAACCATAGGGCCTTCCTTTGCCGAGGACGTCAGATGGCCCTGAGTGTGTGAAAGTGCAGGTGAGAAGCGCACTGGGTGGAACAAAAGTGATATACTGACGAAGAACACATCATTCTTTTCCTGCCTCGCCATCCGCCCGTTGAGAGCCCTCCCCTCTCTCCTGGCTGTGGGCAAACTTCCAGCGCACATCGGTGCCATAAGATCGCGATCAGGCTCGAAAACCTTTCGATAAAGGAGAATTGACACGAACACAAGACGTTTGTGTATTTTGTGAACTGTACTTTAGTTCACTGAATTGGATACAGACGAACCCTCTTCTAGAGTGCCGCAGTTGAGGTGATGCCGGTCCAGCGCTCCGGGCCGAGCGCCAGCACTGACAGATCAATGTATGTGATCCGCCCCCGACGTCGCACCGCCCCTCCCCCATGCTCTGGGCGTGGGATTACAGAATTCGGTGAAGATTTCTGAAACGTATACAGTTTAATTTCTTACGCGTCTTTGTTTATCAAAACAGAAGTGTCCAGTAATTTCCCGTTCATATCGAGAGGGTTGAGCGGGGTCTGTCAGGCGATCAGTAAAAAAGACCGGCCAGCCACGAACTGTCAGAATGTCGCACTTGGGTGGGTAGATTGGACCGACCTGAGCAGCGGAAAGTGGGCATCGAATTTTGGATTTGAAATGCCGTGCGTGTCAGTAGGGCAGAGTAACTGAAAACGGTATCAAGATAATTAGCAAAGTACAGGGTGTTTATTTTGTCTGGCAGCCATCGTTTGTCGCTTCCCCCGCCTCGCGTCTGGGAGGTTTTCTTTGTGGACTAAGTTAATACGATAAATGAGTCGACAGGAAGTGGCAACCGATAATTGTCGGATGAAATAATGACCGTATATAAGTGGAATTTAGTGGACATAAAGGAACTAAGACGGGGCAAGTGCAAATTGGAAGCACGGACTGTTAGCTGGGAGAGCAGAGTTTTTTAGGGGTCATGTTTCGTGTGTAACAATCAGAGGTCCCCGGTGTGATACTGTTGTCCCAAATGCGCATGCCCTAACTAAGGATGACTGTGAGCGCTCATGAAACAGCAGTTTGGCGTAACCCATCAATACACAGTTTACAGGAGACAGAAAAAAAATTCACCGATCCTCAATAGACCAACAGTTAAGCGTATTATGTTTTTGCGAAAATATAAGGAAAAACAATTTTTTTGTGGGCACAACTTTTTGACGGAAGGTGTGTTTGTAACCCAGCTGTATAGTAATGCGGGAATCTCGGTTTGACGAATTGTGTGGGTTGCGACAAATTTCCGTTTCCTGAACGCAGACTGTGACTGTCCAGGGGTGTGTTTCGTGGGCGAACATTTTGTGAGGTGTCAAATGCCAAAACAGGACTTTCCCGAGTCTCGCGCGGTTGGTTGCCGGACTGTGAAGTCCGAGAACACGAATGACAGTCAGGAACGCAGCTTGTGTTCGGTAGTCACACTGTTCGATTTCAGTCGATTTGAAGGATGTTGTAACGTGTGTTGTGTAATTCAGCCTGCCTCTCCAACTGCTGAATTGCACTGCCTCTTTGTAAAGCCCACTTCGCATGTGTCATAACAGTGCTGCCGCAGTTGGCCTTTTGTGACCTCTGCACTTGTACAGAAGTACATACTGTGTGTTGAATCCCAGTCTGGGGCACGCGGTGACGCAGTTGGTTGAGGCACTGCGCTACAAACCGGAAGGTCGCTGGTTCGATTCCCGATGGCGTCGTTGGGATTGTTCGTTGATTTGATCCTTCCGACCGCACTTTGACCCTGGGATCGACTCAGACCCTAACACAAATGAGTAGCAGGAATGTTTCCTGGTGGGTAAAGGCGGCCGGTGCGTATGGCTGACAACATTAACACCTTCATGTGCCGATTGTCGTGGGATCCGCAGCCTCCTGGAACCCTCAGGGCCTGTATGGGTATTGCTTTACCTTTTTTAACGCAAGTATATTGCTGTGTGTTCTGCACAGTGTGGCATTTCCGGCGTTCGATGCTGGCCATCTTCAGGTCTTTCACATGCAGAAAGGAAATAGATTTTGACCTGCTGTCAGACTGCGTGGTGCAACTAACTGCAGTAGAAGAACAAACACAGCGGAGTGTCGGGCTTCAACATTGTGACGAGTGCGGTTGAAACACTGTCGTTAGGCGAACTCGAGAATTAGGCAGTGTGTGTACGGATTTCCTTTATCGGGACCAGCACGACTGTCGCCATTCAACTTTTCCGACACCGGAGCGTGAGAAGATGGCGTCTTGCAGACACACGCCCATTATCAGTGATACAAACCAAGGGAAGTGCAGTACAGTGCGCCCGTCAGTTCCGCTGCCTGCGTGGGACTGAAATATCCACGGTATGTCGGTCGTAGCTTTTGATTCGATGACCACGGTGAAGTGCCAGATAGCTAGCTTTCTAATGGTGCCGTTCCTTCTTAAATAAGTACCAGGAACAATGGCCCGTCTCTGTGTCACTGAGCCATGTGCCAGTAACCTGCTGCTGATGCTCTGTGCCCAGGCTGGGCAGTCCCGCGGGCTGCGGCACTGTACAGTTGTGTTTGTAGGCTGTGGGCCGGCTTAATTTAAAGTGATTTTAGTCATTGGCGTAAGGTTCAAAGGGCTTTGGTGTTCCTACCACGTACATACGTCGGCAGAGAGCAATGCAGTAAAGTTCTCCATTCGGTAATTATAATAAATTGCGGTTTTACACAGTGTAGTGTATAGTGTACATAGTGTTGTTTAAATAATGTAGTGTAGTGTGTAGTGTAAATAGTGTACATAGCGAAGTGTAGAGTGTAGTGCGCATAGGGTTGTGTACATTGTGTAGTGCACATGGTGTTCTGTAAATTGTGTAGTGTACGTAGTGTAGTGTAAATAGTGTAGCGTACACACTTTTTTAAATAGTGCAGTGTACATAATGTAGTGTGCGTAGTGCAGTTTGCAATACAGGCCTGTTTAACTCCCGACACAGCAGCACAGATTTTGCACTGTGTTATTGTTAGAGCAGAAGTTCTGTCCAGCCATCCAGTTACGGCAGAACAATTAGAAAGAAAGCCAGAAAGTTGCCGTGACGTACTGTGAACAGTTTTCTGTCTACAGGGTGATTGGTGAGTTGCGGACGTAACTGTAGCAGATGATTCCCTGCGTTTTTGTGATGAAAGACGCGTCTCCAAACGTGAGGACTCTTCTCAATGGTTTTGATGCTGTGGGTGTTTTTCGTTCTCATGAACGCACTCATGTGAACCGCGCGTACAGCTAGTGGCGTTTATTATACACTACGTGACTTCCAGCAGGCTTTGTTGCTGCCACAAAATGGTGGGTCATGTAAACACATTTCAGGCTTATCTCGTGCACTCCACGCCTTTCGTGCCGCCCTACTCGGGCAGCCAGGATGTTAGTCATTGCAGCTGTAACTAGCAACTCGCGGTATTCACATCTGAGCGGCGAGATGTTCTGCGGCTGAGGGCTGTATTTTCGAAAACCCGCTTTAGGCACAGGGCAGTATAATAAAGTAACGCAATTTAATGAGTTAATTTTAGACGACGAATTTATCGGGTAGTATGTTCATGTTCAGTATTTTATTTCATATCTTTTCAATAGTTTTTGCCTTTTATTCTAATTTTCAAGGGGTCGTAACTCCGTAACCGTTCAAAATGGGACGCATGTTTATGTGAACTTCTCTTTGATCACAGAGACCCAGGCAGTCATCTCGTACAGTCGGGTCCGTAACTCGTGGCTCACGCTGCAGGCTACATTAGGCACTGCACAAATCCTGGCTTGGTTGTGTGGGCACATTTTATTACGACTGTACCTTGAAATTAGTGTCTAGATGTGTACGATGTGTGTGAAACTGTGGAACTGGAGTGGCAACTCACAGCCGCTGTGTGTTGTGTTCTAAGCCCCCGGACTGCCGTTTATTGATCCTCATCTCTCCTTGCCCCTCCTTCCGGAAGGTATGACATATGATGTCTTAGGAAACCAGTAGTCGATCCAAAAGCAGCGATCGTTCACGCGATGTGGTCATGCACAGAACGACCGTAGGACAGTGGGATTGGGTGGCCATGTACGTCAGTTGGTAGTATTGCCTCAGAGGCAGGAGCGAGGACGTTTGGTCAAAATTGTTAAAACGTAGCGAGGAGAAAAGCAATGTCAGGCCGTTGGTGTGAGTCGCAGGAATGAGGTGTGTGTGCACGCGGACTTCTGATGTCTCAGTACGTCACATTTCTCCACGCTGCAATGCCGTGTTATCACAGCATGCCACATTTCTCCACGATGCAATGCCCTGTTATCACAGCATGTCACATTTCTCCACGCTGCAATGCCCTGTTATCACAGTATGTCACATTTCTGCACGCTGCAATGCTCTTTTATCACAGCATGTCACATTTCTCCGCGTTGCAATGCCCTATTATCACAGTATGTCACATTCCTCCACGCTGCAATGCTCTTTTATCACATCATGTCACATTTCTCCACGCTGCAATGCCCTGTTATCACAGCATGTCACATTCCACTACGCTGCTGTGTCCTTTTATCACAGCATGTCACATTGCTCCACGCTCTGATGTCTCTAATGCGTAAAAGATGAAGGTGCTGATATACCGGGTTATTCAGAATTCCGTGGCACATTTCATGAAATCGGTACACTTGAATGGCGGAAAGGGTTGTAACATACGACTTACAGATGGAAAGATAAACTCACCAAGTTAATTCTGCATTCCTCAGAAGTGCTCTGTGTGTTCCGTGCACGTAGTAACGTTTACCTTTGACCTTTTAATTTAGCATCTTCACAAGTGCCAGCGCCTTTGTGTCTTTTGCTCCACGCAGGCGTCAGGAGTCCGGGACGCCATATGGGGCAGTCACCACGAACCCTGTGGGTTGTGCTGTACTTGGGGACTGTGTAACTGCCCTGCTTGCGTCTATAGGGGCCAGTAGTAGCTCTGTTGATATAGTGACTAAGCAGCGTGGTGGACGTCCAATATTTCGTGGTTCGTTTCTCCCGAAGCCTCCAGACCGGCCCTGCCGCCCCTTCCCCCATCCCATCCTCTTATTCAGTGGGTGTCTGGAGCTCTTTCCCCGGCAGCAAAGCGGCAGGAGGGCAAAGCTGACCACTCATCCCATCTAGTTGCGAGGTTAAGAATGAGTGGAGCTATACCTCCACTTCCCCGTATGCCTTCATGACGTGCACGGGGGTCCTTTTGTCCTTTGCCACGTCTGTCTCAGTAGGCATGACACTAACTAATTCCTCACGCTCGTCTTTTGTAAACTTACAAAAGAAAGAGCGTATTAACATGTATTATACAGGGTGTTTGAGGAGGAATCTGACATACTTCGGGAGAACGTTCCTTGGGTGAATTTATATCGCTGTAACGAAACATACCCATATCCGAACGTGGACGGTTGCGGAGATAAAAGTGAAATACGTTTTAGAGAATGAGAGCTGTGCTGTGTGTATTTATTATCAAACACATATGAAATCAAGGAGGCGTTTGTAGTTCCTGTAGTGTTAACGTATGTACTTAACATTGTATTAACCTCTGAGTGACGTAAAGACATTAACTGGGGAAGCAAACTCGCACTGGTTTTATAAGAATCGTTTCAAGTACCTTGCGCTCGACTCCGCATGACTTGCCTTGGCTGTCAGTTAAAGGACCGACCAGCATAGTGAACGGACGTCACAGCATATTAAACAGGTATATACAGTTCGTGAAACTGCAAGAACACATTTTCTCGTGTCATTGTCTTTCTTACTGTTCAGCTTCGGATATAGGTTTGTTTTGTTATGTCGATGTGAATTAACGTACTCCCGAAGTACGGCACATTCTTTCTTAAACACCCCGTATAGTTGTAATAACCTCAGCGCGAGATTGGACTGTAAGATTCAGTTCGTACCGCGCAGTGAACACACTCCGTCTCGGTTATAAAATCCAGTCAGTTAATGCTGTATAGGGAAATAATCGCTGTTTGTTCTGAGATCCACACAAAACACACAAACACACTGTGTGGGCAGAACGTAGAATTTGTGAATGTTGAACGTGACGGTACATATAGTGAGTGACCACTGGGCTTTACAGGGTTTTAACATATTCGCTTGCCGACCTTCAGGAAAGGAAGAACGCGGCTAAAACTTTCCTTCGTGTGCTTCATTCCGGTAGGTCTAGCTGGATCTATAAATTTCAACTGTAGAATTTATTTTATTGTAGTCTCAGCACCGCGATGTTACTGTAGTCTCAGCACCGCGATGTCACTGCAGTCTCAGGACCGGGATGTTACTGTAGTCTCAGCACCGCGATGTCACTGCAGTCTCAGGACCACGATGTCACTGCAGTCTCAGCACTGCGATGTTACTGCAGTCTCAGGACCGGGATGTTACTGTAGTCTCAGCACCGCGATGTCACTGCAGTCTCAGCACCGCGATGTTACTGCAGTCTCAGCACCGCGATGTCACTGCAGTCTCAGGACCACGATGTCACTGCAGTCTCAGCACCGCGATGTTACTGCAGTCTCAGCACCGCGATGTTACTGTAGTCTCAGCACCGCGATGTTACGTGTTGTTGCTGTATAAATAAGTATCACGCGGGGTTTGATTTCTTGTTTATGTGTCTACCTGTCACAAAGTTCTATATCTGGCACTGCCTCCATATGGTTAATTTTGACCTACATTCCACCTACATGTGTCCTTAATACGAAATGCATTTGTTTTGAGTAGCGAATTGAACGCGGTTCAGTAAAATATCTTGCATTCTGCGGATAAAGGGTCATCATTTGGCGTGTTGTGATCCCCCTGGTCCCTGGTGGTGGTTCAGTCAGAAGAGAAACATGTGGATATTGAATGATGATGTAACGTGATCCTATCTACAGTACCCTGATAAGTGTATGTTTTGTGTGTGTAATAAACACTGAACTGTCACGTCATGGCAGTTGTCTTCCGAGTAGTTCATCGGAGTGCCACTTTATCCGCCACAAATCCCCCGTTAAGTGCCATGACCATGAACACGGGTCCCCGCTGTGCGAAGCGGCGCCCAACCGCCTGAGCCGTTGGGAAGGCATCCGCATAGTCAATATCGATTGCTGGTCGTCGTTTCTTTCCTGTGACGTCAGAACTCACTCCAACCCGCTCTAGTTCTAAAAAGCCCGATTTTCATTTGTCAGGCGCGCCTGATTGTGTGCTTTCGCATGAAACAGAACACTGCACGGGATGGAGCATAGTTACCGTTGTGGGTACACTGGCAGGGGTAACATACGTGATGTGTAAATTGAAATGTGTTCGTGACCTGCCGCGCTGCGCCGCGCCGGGGACTGTTCATTCCTGAAGATGAAAGCACCACGTTCCGTCGAAACGTCGGGTACTGCTAACACGACACACCGTCACTCGGACCGTGCTCAGCCTCACTTAGCAGACACATTGACCACTTGTGACTGTTCCTGTAGTTTCAGTCAGCAGACCCTCTGACCACTTGTGACTGTTCCTGTAGCGTCAGTCGGCAGACCCACAGACCACTTGTGACTATTCCTGTAGCGCCAGTCAGCAGACCCTGTGACCACTTGTGCCTATTCCTGTAGCGTTAGTCAGCAGATCCACAGACCACTTGTGACTGACTGTTCCTGTAGCGTCAGTCAGCTGACCCACTGACCACTTGTGACTTCCTGTAATGCCAGTCATAACCACTTGTGACTCACCTGCTGTTTTGCCCCGAGACGGTGGACAGTGCCCACAGTGGCAGTCACGACTGTTGGCAGTTTCCGTGAACATTAACTGACATCTTTCTAGTGCAGATACGGTGTTGTTTCCTTGAAGGAAAGGAACGATTTTTAACACATTCAGAGCACTTGGCTTCATACAAAGCCAACTGTTTGTGCCAACAAGAGCAGTAAGAATGTGCGTTTATATTATGCCATTAGCGAAATAAGTAACTGGTGTGAGTCGCGATGCACATACAAGAAAGCGGTGTATAGTACTTCTTTGGGGAGGGGGACCTGGCAGTGCACATGCGTTCGTGTAGCAGGTCGGCATTGTAGAAGCTCCGTTTGTTAGTGCTTTGCAGGTCTCTACCAGGCCACATGTTACGCGTTGGTGTGGGAACGGACATTCTATTGGATTGGTTGTAACCAGGAACGTGGCTGTTGACTATTTTGGCGAGCCTTTGTGAATGGCGACAGTATTGATATAATCCTAACAGGAAAGTTTATTTTGGTGGGTGGTCGTTAGCAGTTGGTAGGCAGTAACGTGTGTGCCAGTGTGCAGACATCAGAACAGGTCGATGTGCACAGTGAACTTCAGCCTGGCGTGCTGTCAGTGTATTTCCGTGCGTGCGCGCGCGCGCGCGCGCTCTTGTGGTTGCAGCGCGGTATGAGACGACAGAAGTGTTGTCACGTTCTTGCAGGCAGTGTGACAGTGGCCGTGTTTGTTTGTTTGTTTGTTTGTTTGTTTGTTTGTTTGTTTGTTTGTTTGTTACAGACACAACAACGCAACATTCGTGCATGTGGCCCTGTGATTGTCATTAGGATCACATCTTATGCTCTTGCGTAAGATGTTTTGCGCTATGAAAAGCCGAATTGATTTCGCTACATTTTTAAAACGTCACAGTTGAAGTAGTGTCAGTATCAGAGACAGGTGTCTGCAGAGTCCGTTTGCCACGGTATGCCGACGCTACGAGGACACGATACTCTGTTTACAACAAGCCTCCATGTCTCCGTTGTAATTTAAAACGGGCTGCGCAACATGTTGGTCTGCAAAGGCGTGCTGTTTGGATCTCTCAGAGATGCAAATCAGCATACAAAAAGGAACGGACTCGCATCTTGATATGCCAACAGGTTCTTGCCATTTCGCCGTTCTGTAGACAAGAGTGTAACCGATGCCAGAGCTAGGGCAGACCTTGGTAAGAATAATTTGGCGTTACGTTCTTCTCGCTGAAGCTCCACGCCCACTAGTTCCTGGTCAGACCGTCACCGATAATCACCAGGAATGCAAGTAAGATGTTGCGCAGACGTAACAAGATGCTAATTAACATCAGTAATTATGCGTGAGAAACGTAACAGCGCTTGTCACATCGCTTCTGCCCAACGGTCCGTGTCTTCTGGTGTAAAAACATCAGCTGGCTGTCATCCTCCTTCTTTTGCTGTAATTTATCGTTCGCGTGACTTTTTAATTTCTACTTAAACTTGGAGCAGAATCCCATCACACTAATCTGCCAGACGGGATGTGGCTGAAAAGCCCCAGTTTCTTGTAACTGTTCGGTTGGTGGTAGCATTTGTGTTAGGGGTGACATGCAGTAGATCGTCTGTTCGGACTGCTGAAGCAACGCGTGGGAGGCCGCCGATTCCGCGGTGTGAGGAAGTGGAAATAGTTTTTCGTGCATGGTTGCGAATGCAGGAGGAAGGTATTTTTAAGCTCGTGCCGAAGTGGGACAGATTCTTCAGTATTCTGGGAGGCCTTGCTGAAAAATAATGATACTGCAGTGGAATAGACGATGTGCATTTCACGGTTTAATGACGCAGCGTTTTGTGTTCATGACTGAGGGACCCAGCCTTCCTATTTATTTATACCAAGATACAAAAACCTGATTCAGTTTGTAGCCACCTTCGAAAGAAATTATTTGTAGCACAGTAGTGCTGAACACTGTAGGGCTGAACAGAATAGCGCTGAATAATATTTACTCTGTCAGTGCTCTGTAGCGTCGTATGAGTTTCAACGCATGCCGGTACACAGAAGTGGTGGCAGTGCATGCAGAACACAGAGTAATTTCATAAATGTAAATTGGTCGACGGGGAGACGATGAAGGTGGAATGCCTTGGCAAAAGTCGCTTTTGTCTGTCTGCCTTGTCACGCGTACGTTACGGCTTTCACGACCGATGTAGGACTACGCCCCCCCCCCCCCCCCCACACACACACACACAAAGCGTCGGATCAGAAAACCTGGCAGTCGTCGCACTTGTGAATAGCGCTGTGTATAGGTGAAGCAACCCATTCATGTAGAACAGCAACACGCACTGACGATGGTGGCTAAATACCGGGTGTCCGAAAAGTTGCTGTGCCGAGATGGTGCCCACGTCCCAGGGAAACACTGCTTTATTTGCGAATCAGTGGTTTTGCGGTGTGACGTGTGCACTGGACATGGCGGACGACAGTCTGAACAATTTACGTGGCTCGACGTCGTCACTTCCTGCTGGCGGTTGGTTGGAAAGGAAGTAGTGCTGCCATAGAACGCAAGTATAGTCTCGGTAGAGAGACTTTTGGGGCGCTGTATTAGTATAAGAACTTCTGCAAGCGCGTGAAGGGTGAGTTTTGTTGTCGGATACCGAGTGACAGTGTCTCAGTCCTTCGGCTGACAGACACACAGTGTTGCTCTCAGGACCTGCACAGTACCTTTCATCACCCTTAATTGGATAGCCGTGTACAGTCCTCTGCTCATATGTACTATCGCAGTGGGTCCCAGAGTTCAGAATTTGGCTCCTCTGACAGTCCCTCTTAATGTTCACAGGGCAGAATGTTGTTGTTGTTGTTGTTGTTGTTGTTGTTGTGCATTTGTTACACGAGATATATTACGCAGAGTCGTAGCTCTCCATTCTCATGTCTTGTCTTCGAGAATACGGATTTCGATTAAATTTGGCATTAAGGGGACAGAACGTAAGATTGTCGCCGAACTCGCTGCGGTCCGTGTGTGTCCAGTTCTAGTCGTTTCAGTAAAGACGCAAATATACTGGGACGCTGCGTGTGTCGTTGCGGCGGTTACTGTGGACGTTCCGAAAGGTCAGGCAGTGCGAGAAGCTACACCGCTGTGAGAATCCCGCTCATGAAGGTTAGTTTTCTCAAGACTGTGGGAGCGAAGTATGTACGTGCTGTAAATCTCGACACCTGCAGCTTTGTGTGAGTTCTCTTGTCGCGTGTTTCTGGCAGCCACCACGCCGCCGCTGCAGCCTCCAAGTGCCGCCCTCATGGCTCTGTTACTCATCGCAGTGTCATTCACATCTGCTGGCTTGAACGTGAGTTCGTTGTTGGATGGTAATGGGGAGGGCAAGACTGGATTCAGACACTCGCGTAAAGTGAGGCTCAGTTGTACTTTGTTCAGCATGAATGTGACCGCCTTCAGACCTTGCCATCATGTTGGTTGTTTGACTTTGTCAGTTCGCAGTTAATCTGTTCCGGACGCTTCCACCCTCGAGCAATCCAAATGGGGCCGAGTTTGATCCAGAGGAGGACGAACCCACCCTGGAGGCTGCGTGGCCACACTTGCAGCTCGTGTACGAGTTCTTCCTCAGGTAACGTCTGCTTGTTTTCATAATTTAACATATGCTGTTGTTGATGGATCTTGAAAAATTGTGTAGAAGCTCCAGATGTGGTTAAAATCTGGCACTTTACATGAAGACCTAAGTATGTTTTTTTTATTGCCGGCGACGTTAAATCGCCATAAAAGCGCTTTCTTCGACTGAAATGGTATTGGGCTGTTGAGGTAGCAGAGGAGGTACAGACACTGCGCGAACGCGCCACATTCTTACGTTATATGTACAGTGTCTATCTTGTTCTGGTGTGGTTTTGGCCCGTGAGCGAGACTGTTATACATTACCTGCCGCAGCCAGTCTGGTGGGGTCGTGTCATGCGCATTACAGACGTTTAGTGCTGAAAGGCTGGACCATGGTGACAGAACTGCATCGTGTGGCCAGTCTGCATTGTTAGGGCTGGGGCAGTGACGGTGATGTTGGGTGGGCGGTAGGGAGTTCGATTCCTGCTTGAGCAAAAACACTTTTGTTGTCTCCAAAATGTGCAGACTGGCTCAGGTGCCCAGCCAGCCTCCTATTCAGTGGGTATTGTGGGGTCTTTCTTTGGGGGTAAAGCGGCCAGGGAGCGAGGCTGACCACCCACCTCCATCTAGTGCCTGAATTTACGAATCAGAGGAGGTGTATCTCCGCTCCCTGGACATGCCATCATGGTGTAGACAGGGACAACTTTGCATATGTCTTTACCTTTACATTGGGATGTTCCCAGCCTTGGTAGTGTCCCTTAGGCACTGTCACATACACATTAAAGAATTTGTGTGATAAACCAAAGGACACTCTTTTATCTAAATACAAGTGAGCTTTGAACTGATGTCGGTTTGTTATCTTGTAGCAGTGTTTATGTACCTTGAGCTTCTTCTGCTTTAACTTTTTATAGCATCTGTCAAATGTCACAGGGTAACTTTCACAGATGCTACATGGAGTTTTTAAAGATGCTGCTGTGTTTTCTACTGACATTCTCTTTGTGATGTTCTTGTCACTTACATGGAAGACTGTCAGTAGAAAACACAGGATTGTTTCTTACCAGCAGCTTTATAATGTATCTGTCCTTTTGAATATACAAAAATATGTAGTTCTCATCCATGAAACTAGCTTATGGGCAATGGACACAGTATAAGGCATATATAAGAAGGTTGTTAGAAGATGGGAATTTCAGCTGACCCCAGCTATATGCTGAACAACGAAAGTTGATTGAATGCTGGGTAACAAAACACCCTTCTTTTGCTGTAACCTTGGAAACAGGTAGCTGTGTTCAGAGTAGCAGCTGTAGCAACTGTAGAAACACTGGTAGGCTTGTGAGACAGCAGTGTTGAGGATTTAGCTAATCTGTGATGTGCCACTGTGTCGCTGGGTGTGTCGTTTATGACTTTTCAGAAGAATATAGTGATTTCGTCTTCAGGGTAAAAAGGTCCCTCTTGGACTTGACCTCAGTCCTTAGCTAGGAACCTTGGTAAAAAGAAATCAGCCATGATAACATAGTAATCAGAGTACAGTCGAACCCAGTTATGATGACATCCTTTTATACAACACCTCACTTACAGAGTCAGATATTCTTTGGTACCACTTAATTCCACACTGTTAACCATAACATTGCACTTCTCAGTTATAACGACACCAAATACTCAGCTCCTTTCATGATGTTTTAACTGATTTTGACTGTAGTTGTGATTGTACATAGGTTGTTTGTAAAGTGTCTGGTATTGTTTTCTGTTGGATGTTCTCGACAGATTTAATTAACTGTCGACAATATAAAGTTTTATTCAGATCTGTTTAGTGGCAGCAGAGTTGTTTCAGGTGGACAGACAGACAGACAGACATGAGAAAGCTACTAGTTCATGTCACACCTTTGTAAATGAGGGTTAAAAACTTAGAAGAGTGACCCATGTGCTACATGAAAGCTGAGCAAAGCTAAGGAAGGCTTACGTGCCATATGCCTACAGCAGAACTTAATTATTAATGTCAATATTAATTTAACTAACTTACTTCCCTCTATAAAGTTGGCATGTGTATGTGTAATAATACTTGGCATTATTAATAAGAATTTGTCATTTTGAATACAGGTAAAATTGACTACTGAAAATGTTTTAGTGAATATAAGCATTTTATAGGAAAACTAAATTCATTTTATTATATATATATTAATATTTTGTGTGATAATGCGACAAATATTTTAATTCTTTGCAGATTTTTGGAATCGCCTGACTTCCTGCCAAACTCTGCCAAGCGGTATATTGACCAGAAATTTGTTTTGCAGGTCAGTGCAATTTTTGAAAGTTGTTGGTTCAAAAATATCCATCAAGCTGGTGTCTTACTAGTGTTGAAATGATTGGTTTGCTTTATGGAGTGAAACGAATCTACGTTAGGACACACACATTGTGCTTGTGTCTAAACCAAACTACGGAAATATATTACTGCGATATAAATGGAGACATTCAGTGTGTGGCTACTAAATAGTGAGACTAGTTTTAAAAGATTTACTTTGTTTGTGGTACTGTTGTGCCCTGCAAATGAATTTCCATTAAAAGTTAGGCACCACTCCATGTGGGCCTTTGAGGCTTTGAAGCATTCCCAGAAATCATTTGTGAAGTGTTCTTTACGTACCTGACGTGTTATGGGTTCTTCAGTTGACTGAAAAATGGGGTCCTTTTGAGCAAGCCTTCTAATTTGGGGAAAAGGAAAAAATTGCGTGGGTAAAGCTTAGTTGAGTGCGGAGGTGTTTGACGATTGGTATTATTGTGCTTCAGCTGAAATACTTCGTGTGCTGGCACATGGTCTTGGTGCAAAAGCCACCTGCACAGAGTGTCTGTTCATAGTGTACACGGCTTGACAGTATAAAGGACTTCCCACTCAACAAGGTCAAAGTGAATTTTTTTAATTTCAGGTGTTTGGATGCACTTTATTTCAATTTGAGTCCTGTATAATTTTAGTCTGTATACAGAGTGATGAAGGAGGAAAGATGAATATTTTGGGGGGGTGAGAGTATTGGTCATTGTGAGGAAAATACATCATACGAACATGTGTCTAATTCTGAATGGTTACCAAGATAGAGCTGTCTGGATCTACGAATACAAAAGCATTGTGAATGGTAATAAGGAAAGACAAATTACTTACTGGTAATTTAATTTTAATTCTAATTTGAGGTTTTAGTGAAAATTTGGTACAGTTCACAATAAGTGTTCAAGAATCCCACCATCAACACATGACTTTGCATGTGAGTTGCAAAGTGCTTTGAGGTTGACAATGGGATTTTCAAACATTTATTGTTAACTGTAACAAATCTGTTATTTCTATGTAACAAATTTGTCATTTAAGCATTAAGTTGAAAGTAAAACAAACTTAACAGTAAGTAATTTATCTTTCTTTTTTACCATTTACAATGCTGTTGAATTTGTAGATTCAAACAGCTCTATCTTGGTAACTATTAAGAAGTGGGCACGTGTTCGTATGAACTTTCTTTTCTTACAATCACTGTTACTGTCACCTTCTAAAATACTGAACTTTCCTCCAGAATCACCCTGTATATTGTCAATACCACACATGAATATTGTAATAATACATTTAGAATGTATTTTAGCACTTACTGCTGATGAAGTTAAATTTTAACTCCATGTGTATATCCTTTATATGTCAGTGCTTCCTGAAGATGCCTATAAGAAACAGCTGAAACATGTTGTAGTAGTCTCGTATATATCTGGATAAGTGAAATTTGTTGATATAAAACTTGTATGCAATACTTCGCATTGAGGGATTTACTGGAAATCGGAAAAGTGTTGCATCTGGTAAATTTTGAGGTTTTTACAGCACTCTAATCGAGGGTGCTGTTCATGTGGGTGGGAGGTGTTGCTGCACTTCTGGGCAAGTGGTTCCTGTGTCCATCTGCAAGGGTTTAAGGTCCAAAGCATTGCAGCAAAGGTTAAGGGCTGGATGACAAATACTCTGTTGACATTGTCTGCATCATCAAGCTGCCAGAGGTGTGAAGCGTGGTCTGAGTCTGAACCAGTCACCAAGAACTCCACAGAGACTGTGACCTGAGTTCCTGCAGTGTCACAGAAGGGAAGGATGTGTGTCACATCCACCATGCCCACTCCAGATGATGAAATGCCGATAGTGACCTGGACTTTCAACCCTTGAAAATGATGGTCACATGTTCCTTCAGACTGTAAGCAATGTGGAGCCACACGCCAGCATTACATCCCAGAAGACCAGAATCCTTTTCATATCTTCTAGGTTTTATACACAAAAGAGACAAGCATTCAGTACTGTAAGATGCGTGACAATGAATACCCTGTGTTCGGAACTGAATGTTTTTTTGCAGTTGAAAGTGTGCGTTACGATTTTAATGTGTAGGTACTTCGTATGCAAACCTCCTGCGTAAATATTTGTTGAAATTACTGGAATGAAGTATTTCAAGATAAATTAGTATGAGCTGAAATGGAAATAGGCATGCCATAAGCAAGTTGAAGGAAACTTTTAAAAATACTTCATTTATATTGTTTATACAACTTAATCTGAAAGAAATTTGTTTCATTTATTGTTGAACTGCATTTTATGCATACCGTGACTGGTATGTATTGTTATTCAGATACCGTGGACAGTTCTTATTTCTCTTTATTACGTTTTGCCCTTCCTGTGTTTGGACAAGTTAAATTTCGATGTAGTAAACTTCATGCATTGGTATTTATTAATATCGTAAATATTTGTTGTTTCAGTTGCTGGAATTGTTTGATTCAGAAGATCCAAGGGAACGGGATTTCTTGAAAACAACATTACACAGAATTTATGGTAAATTCCTGGGACTCCGTGCATATATCCGAAAACAGATTAACAACATATTTTATAGGTAAGGTGATTTTTAACTTTGTATAGCAGACTACTTGTTGCTGCCCTTTCTGCCATTTTGCAACTGTAAATCATGCAAAGTGTAATTGTGAAGCCAGTGTAGTGTACAGTTGTGCAGCTAGCAGTGTGCCTAGTATTGTGAGAGTGAAGTCAGCCAGGACATATTCTCCTGTGAGGGTGTACACTTTCACTCATCATTATTATTCCATCAAGGGTCCATATTTATTCATTTGTTCATCTGTTGCCATCAGTGTGTGACCTTAGCAGTTGGTAATGTTGCTAAATGACACTTAAAACACTTGACAGTGATTTCTTGGCTGACTGATTTTTGTGGAGAGAAATCTAATCACCATATCCACTGTAATAGTCAGATAAGTTCACTTGAAAATTTGTTTTTCATTCTGAGATTGTGGTCACTGGGATTTGGTGTGCATGCTGTTTGGTAGACCTGCACCAACATTTCAAGGGAACCTGCAGCCTCCATCTGCAGGGTAGAGTCACTCTTTACTGTGAAGAGGAAGGTTCCAGACAGTAATGTATGTAGCTAACTTTGTGCCTGAGATAAGAGTATAAATTGGGGGGGGGGGGGGGGCCGCGCCGCCCGGGGGGGGTGGGGGGTGGGTTGGGGTGGTTGTGGGGGGTGGTGTTGTAGAGCAAGCGC